>JAGDQO010002085.1:0-315707 GCA_018342035.1 Solanum appendiculatum
TAATGCAAAATGGTAGGGTGATAGCCTATGCTTTTAGACAACTCAAAGTGCATGAAAAGAACTATCCTACGCATGATCTTGAATTAGCCGCGGTGATGTTTGCTTTAAAGATTTGGCGTCATTATTTGTATGGGGTACATGTTAATGTGTTCACCGATCATAAGAGTCTCCAATATGTCTTCACCCCAAAAGATCTCAACTTGAGACAAAGAAGGTGGCTAGAATTTCTTAAAGATTATGATATGAGTGTGCATTATCATCCCGGTAAAGCTAATGTGGTGGCGGGTGCTTTGAGTAGGGTGTCTATGGGTAGCCTAGCTCATGTTGATATTGGTGATAGGAAAATAGCTAGGGAGGTACATCGGTTGGCTAGGTTGGGGGTTAGGTTGGAAGAGGTTGGTAATGGTGGTGTGGTCGTTGTTGATGGTGCTAGGTCTTCCTTGGTTGATGAGGTGATAGCAAAACAAGATCTTGATTCTTTCTTGTTTGAATTGAAGGCCTTGGTGAAAGAGGGCAAGGTGGAAGTTTTCTCCCAAGGGGGAGATGGTGCCCTTAGGTACCAAGGTAGGTTGTGTGTGCCTTGTGTTGATGGTTTGAGGGAGAAAATTCTTGAGGAGGCTCATAATTCTTCCTACTCCATCCACTCCGGTTCCACCAAAATGTATAGAGATTTGAGGGATGTGTATTGGTGGGGAGGCATGAAGAAGGACATTGCCAAATTCGTCTCCGGTTGTCATAGTTGTCAACAAGTCAAAGGCCGAATTCAAAGCCGGCGTGGTCTAACCAAGACACATAGAGGATTCCTACTTGGAAGGTGGGAAGAAATTAATTATGGATTTTGTAGTTGGTTTAAGCCCAAGACTAGAAAAGCGTTTTTGATTCTATTTGGGTGAAAGGTTTTGATTCTATTGGGTGGTGGTTGATAGGATGACAAAATCGGCTCATTTTCTACCAGTAAAGACAACATATGGGGCGGAAGATTATGCAAGGTTATATATTCATGACTTGGTAAGGTTGCATGGGATTCCTCTATCCATCATATCGGACCGTGGTACTCAATTTACTTCACACTTTTGGAAGTCTTTTCAAAGGGGTCTAGGTACGAGAGTTAAGCTTACTACGGCCTTTCACCCGCAATCGGATGGACAAGCCGAAAGGACTATCCAAACACTTGAGGATATGCTTAGGGCTTGTGTATTGGAGCTTAAGGGTAGTTGGGATGATCATCTTCCATTGATTGAGTTTGCCTATAACAATAGCTATCATTCTAGCATCGGTATGGCTCCTTTTGAGGCTCTCTATGGGAGACGTTGTAGATCACCGGTTGGGTGGTTTGAGGTTGGTGAGGTGGCCTTGTTAGGACCAGACCTAGTTATGGAGGCTCTTGAGAAGGTTAGGATGATTAGAGAAAGGTTGAAGATGGCCCAAAGTCGCCAAAATTCCTATGCCGATGCGAGGAGAAGGGCTCTTGAATTCCGAGTTGGTGATTGGGTTTATTTGAAGGTGACACCCATGAAGGGTGTGGTTCGTTTTGGTAAGAAGGGCAAGTTTAGCCCAAGATACGTGGGTCCTTATAAGATGATGAGGAGAATTGGCAAGGTAGCTTATGAGTTGGAATTGCCTAGCGAGATGGATTTGGTTCATCCGGTATTTCATGTGTCTATGTTGAGGAAGTGTGTGGGTGATCCGAATGCCATTGTGTCTCTTGATGTTGTGGGTGTTGTTGAAGATAATTTGACCTATGAAGAGGTTCCGGTCCAGATTTTAGATAGACAAGTGAAGAGGTTGAGAAACAAAGATGTGGCTTCCATTAAAGTCCTTTGGAGAAATCAACAAGTTGAAAGTGCTACTTTGGAGGCCGAAGCGGACATGCAAAGGCGATATCCTTATCTTTTCCACTCCACTCGGGCCTAAGGTATTGATCTAAGCCCTTTATAAAATCTCAGGTCTTAAGTTCAGCCCCCATGTCATTGCATACATTCATGTTTAAGTTGACTAGTTCATTGTGGTTTTACAACTATGTTGAGGTTTTGAAATAAGGTGTAAGTGCATTGTTGCATCCTTATGTGGGCTGAAATTGCCATGTTTGTGTCTCTCATGTACGTTTCTTTAACATTCGGGGACGAATGTTCCCAAGGGGGAGATATTGAAACGACCCCAAAATGCCCGAAAATGTGCTTCGGAAACACCTATAATTGTAATTTCCATATATCTCAAAATCCGTGCATGATTTCGGAAATTCGACTTCATATTCTTATTTGTGGGGTCAAATTGAGTGGGAAATGGGTCTAACCCGAATTTTAGAGCAACCGTATCAAAATTCGAAAATCGCAAAAATTGCGATTTGGAGGGTCAACTTTAAAGGGGCATATCTCTTAGCACACAAGGAACTGGAAGGGCTGCAACCTATCAAATTAAAGCTCTTTGAGTTAGCTTTCCAACGCACTTGGTTTCACCTTAGTCCGAGTTAGGATGAGGGAGTTATGACCATTTTCGTAAAACCTGTCTGTGCAGATTTGCAATTTCCAGTGAGCTTTTTTTTTAGGCGGGTTGGAGACGTTTTTTTTTTATAAAAAGGGGATATGTCCCATACTTAGTCATTTTTCTTAACTCCAAAAACACTCTCTAAGCCCTCTCCAAAAATTCCACCAAGATCTTCAACCAAATTCAAACATCTCAAGCTCTAATTCCGGATTCAAGACTCAATCTCAAGCTTCGATTCTCCATTCCAATCTTCATCAAGGATTCTCCAAAGTTGAGGTATGTGGGTTTGATTGTGGAAACCTTCCTTTCCACAAGTCCAACCATTTATCCTCTATTTCTACTTCAAGTTTATGGGTCCTTATGATTATTTATGAACTCTTGAATTATGGAATTACTACTACACACCCTATTATGGTCCATTTTGCATATTATCATGAAATGGAATTATTATGTGATGTTTATGGTTTACATGCTTCCATGATCAAATTATGAAGGTTGATATATATATGTATGCTGTTGGTGGGCTGATTTATATGGATTTTGGAATTGGTTGGACTTAGTATTCTTGAAATACATGATTTCATTTACATGAACAATTGCCCACCTTGTGTTTGATAAAATGCCCATTTATAGAATTCTTAGGAAAGGGAAGGTCCAAGGTACGTCCTATGAGTCGGATGGTTATGTAATTACTGAAATGATGATGAAATGGACACATGTATATGATTTTCTCTATATAAGTGTTGTGAGTCGACCAAGCCTAGTACGGGGGGTAGTAGGCCCGTATAACCGTATCGAGGGGTTGGTACCTTGGTTGCCTAGTACGGGGGGTAGTAGGCCCGTATAACCGTATCGAGGGGTTGGTACCTTGGTTGCCTAGTACGGGGGGTAGTAGGCCCGTATAACCATATCGAGGGGTTTGTACCTTGGTCCCTAGCTCGGGGGGTGGTAGGCCCGTGTAACCATATTGAGGGGTTTGTACCTCTTTCGCCTCTCCAAGGGGGTGGTAGGCCTTGGAAATACTATATTGATGGTCACTCGCCACACATGTACTACGTCCCACTAAATATGATTTTTATGTAAGCATCATTATACATATCATTTCATTAATATGCTATCTATTGGGTATGATTACGCATTTTTTTCCTATGATGTCCATCTAATGTAGCATTGCATTGCATCCCATATACTTAGTACATTCAAATGTACTAACGCATACTCTATGCCTACATGATGTCACCATGTAGGGACCGGAGCACCGCTTGACCATCCTCCTCCGCGTGGCTAGTACGATTTTCTATAGTGGTTATTGGTGAGTCCTCCATTTCGGGGACGTTGCTCATGATCTTTTGCTATGTATAAAACTTTTCCTTTCTAGTTATGTTTTGACTATGAGGGTGAGCCCGGTAGTTTGTCTTGGCCCCCGCTAAGTACTCATGTTTAGAGGTGGTGTTGGACAAGTTGTGTATAATGCTTGAGCTTGACTCATCTATGGTATTTATGTATCATTTCTTTTTTTTTCTTGCTCCCTTAGTCCCGATTTCCCCCTTGATTATGCTTATCGCTTATGGTCATTTAATTGCTTCCGCGACCAAGGATGTGTAATGATACGCTATGAGGCTTGTTTGGGGTTCCTTCGGGTTCCCCATTCGCCGGTCACATCTAGGCCCTAGGCTTGGGTCGTGACACTAAGAGTGTCTCATAAGATAAGAATAATATGTTATGAGCCATTATAATAACACAATGGTCGTATTTTATGTTTTGAAGTCAAACAAGTGGCGAAATAAAAGTCAACAAAAGTTATTGTAAATTTGTTTAATAAATTTCCTGAAATTTGGGTCAAATATCTCGATTTTTTTCTCCCATTATATAAGAAGTTAAAGGGCCCACGAACTATTAAATTGAAGGTCTATGAGCCTGGTTTGAAACCAATAAAATCTCACGATATCAGAGTAAAAAGTTATGACTGTTTTACCGCAGACTGTCTTGGCAGAAACCGGGTCGGGTCAAAAAATATTTTAAGTCGGCATTTTGACGTTTTAAGCCATAAAACATTTTCATAACCATAGAGAAAGCTTAAGAGAAGGTTCCAATAGAGTTCTTAAGTTATTAAGGTACGTTTTTAGCGATTTTCTATCCTTAAAATTTGCTCATGTGCCTAGAAACGTGATCTTTATACGTGACAATCGTTTTCCCCTTCTATTAGCTGCCTTTGGAGCTAGTTTTGAAAGATAGAACTTGGTAGTTATTTGTGGTTCTTCAAGGTTTACACTTGGTTTGCTAAGGTAATCTTCTCAAGACTTTTTTTATGATAGTTTTTACGAAGTTCTATGAACGTTTTGTCAAGATAGAATCCTATGGAAAATCTGTCGATTTAAGCTCAATTATAAGATGTTTATAGGTGCATATAAGTTGCGTATATATAGTGTTTCTGAAGCTTACGGTGTAAGTAAAAATTTTTGTGAAGGAACTATGGGCATTCGGTGGAAAGGAATGTTAAGGCTAAGCTCCATCCTTTCTTTTAGCACGAATCCTAGGAAATTCATAAAATGTCAAATGCGATATTTTACTATTCTTTTGCTAGAAAAATCTTTTGTGAAGAACATTGGGATTACAACTAAATTATTTTCATGATGCTATTATGTTGATATTCCACTTGTTTGGTTAAATAGGGTATTCGACATCTGTATGTCATTTTTTCGGGTTCTTTGACTATATGTCCAAATGTATGAATTCTTATTCTTCTTTGGGTGGTTTGCTTAAAAAGATTATGAAAGACATTTAGTGTTTACGACCAGTCCTCCATCCTCGCTTGAGTATATTTTGAAAAATCTTTAAAGTAACACATGTTTACATCCCTACTTTATTCAAATAAGGAGAAACGTTGTGGTAACTCAAAGAATAATCAATTAATCCAATTAAATTAAATTTAAAAGAATTTAAAGCAAAAAGAGTGTTAAGAAGTCGCCACCTAATTTTAGGAAAACTAGGAAACCAATTAATTAACTAACAATAAAATAGTCTGCGAAACCAATAAATTCTAGATAAGGGGTTCAAGTAACTTCGAAGGGAAGATATTAGGCATCCTTCAAAATCTACAACTATGGGTCCTGACTGAATTCCTTTTTTTAAATTGAGGAGATAAAATATAATGTACAAGTATAATAAACATGAAATATAAACAAATAATAAAGTAAAGCAATAATATAAGAAAACGACCTAAGTTTGCCTAACGTCGATAATATACACAATAATGAATAAAAAAATATCATTCGAACTCCAATAGTATAACTTCTTTGGTAAGCAACTCCGAGGTACATGTAAACACACTTAGTAAAAGTGTTTGTAATGAATTAAAATGAATCAAAATAAATGAAATAAATAATAGCTTAAAATAAAACCCGTCTTATATACATGGAAGGTCTTGAAAATTGACAATTATTTTCTTCATCAACCATCTCAACTTGTAATATGTGATATATATGAAACTAATAAGAACAATATAAAGCAATACACAACATCTAAATAATAATTTGCATATTAAGATAATATAAAAAATAATCAAATAATGACAATTAGCAACATAACTGAATGAAAATTCTAGAAGAGTGAATATAATCAGATCCAATAAATTGAGAGAAGTATATAAACAAGATAGATCTGCAAATTAAAGTGACTAAATAAAAGGGAAAAGGCATAAGTATCCCCCCAGCCTATGACCGAAATCCCAGAGACACACTTAAACTATACTAAGGTCCTATTACCCCCCCCCCCCATGCCCCCCCCAACTCATTTTTATTATAATTGTTTACCCCTTTTCGACTTTCGTGACACTATTAAACAGCTAACTTGAAAAACTTGTTTAACACGCACCGGGCCCCAATTTTTTAACTTTCCAAAAAGATACTTATCAGTCTCTCTCTTTGATTAGCTTTTACACTTCCCAAAACTTTCATCCCACTTTTTCAACTTTACCAAAAGGAACAAGGGAAGGAACAATTTGATTTTCAAAAATTCGATTTTCAGAAATTCAAACTCATAATCGATTTTCTATGTTAGATTTTGGTACTTAGTGTTCGATTTAAGTCGTGCATGTTAGATTTCAGTCATTCAAAATTTATTCTAAGTCATCAAGAAATCGTGGTTGAAATCAAAGGCGAAAGGTTAGTTTTTTTTCTTAAATTTATTTTGTTTTTTGTTATTGTTATACTTAGATTTTGTAGGGGTTATGCTATGTTGTTAAATACAGTTTCGATCTTTGTGTAAACTGTAACTTCATGCTTATTTTTTAGGGTTTATGTTATGGTACCATTAGATATCGAACTTCGTAATGTAACTCGAAGTTCATATTGTCACATATGTTGTTATGGTATATTCTACATTTTTTCTTCAGTCGTGCATGTGTGAGTTGGGTGGTGTTATATTTGTGCAGGTTCTATTCTCCTTTTAAAATAAAAGGATACAGACAAGAAGACAAAGATGAGTTGGGTGTTGTGTTGTATTGTGTTGTGTCTGTGTGGGGTTACAGTAAAATAACCTAATTCTAAGAAGACAAAGATATGTTGGGTGTTGTGTTGTGTCTGTGTGGGGTTAATAGTGTGTATGTGTGGGGTTATAGTTACATTAAAACAATCCAATATTATTGACTTTAACTCCAACTCAGTATGGACTTTAACTTGAATTGTTTTTATATTTGCGTGGGTGTGTATGTGTGTGTTTCTTTAGTCAATTATTTGTATTCTATTACTGACTTGTACTTAATTATTGTTAATGTTTATGCATATAGGTATGAGTGGATTTACATTGATTACTTTAAAGGTGTATCATGGTGGGGCCTTATTGTATGAAGGTGAGGAAGCAAGATATGTGGGTTGGTTAGTGAGTGAATATGTTAATGTTGATGTGGATACAATAAGTTATTTTGAGATTAAAGACTACATTAAAGAACTAAGGTATAGCCCAAATTGCAAATTTAGTATCCGGCCACCTAACAGTTGCATCTTAGGAGATATTGACAATGATGATATTCTCTTAGCAATGTGTAATTGTTTGAAAAATGGGGCTATTTTGGATGTATATGTGCACATGCCTGAGGAGGAATCTGGTGCAACTTTTAATAAAGTTGGGACCACTAAAAATAGTGCTAGTGAAAACAATGAATATACTGAAGTAGGTGAGGTTGCTTTTAATGGGGTAGATGTGTCTTTAAATACCACCTCAAATATTCCTTCTACATCAAATCCAACAGCTCCAAATATTGATTCATCAGATTCTGAAGATAGTGAATACTATGTAAAAGGATCTGATGAGTCAACTGAAGATAGTGATGATTCTGAAAATAGTGAACTACTTGAAGATGATCAATATGGAAGTGATGTTCGTGAGTACTTAATTCAACTTAGGGCTGAGAAAAGATCCTTTCTGAGGAGGAAAAGAAGGGAGAGAATTCCTGCAGACACTGAATAAGTACCATGTGGTAATGCTAGACCAGATCTTGGGTTTGATAAGACTGTCATCAGTACAAATACTTTAGAAGGAAGGCTAGGGGGTGATGAACCATATTATGCAAGTTCTGATGCTTGTAGTTTTGAAACTGACATAGATGATAGTTGTCTTGAGGAAGGTGAAAAAAATGAGGTTGAAACTGCCTAAAACAAAAAGGAAAAAACATACCACAGACAATGTTAGATTTGATCCCAATAGTAGGAAAATTGTGTGGCAATTGGGTATGATTTTTGAAAGTGTGAAAGAGTTTAGATTGGCAGTCACTAAGTATGCAATTTAGAGAAGGGTTCAGATTGAGAAGTGTGTGAATGAGCCAACTAGAGTAAGGGTGAGATGTTGCAAGGAAAATTGCAAATGGTTGTTATATGCAAGTCTGGATAGAAAGACTAACAACTTTTTTATTAAGACTTACATTCTAGTACATTTGTGTCAGAAGGCTTCTAGAAATTACCTGTGCAACTCTAAATTCATTGCTACTATTTTTAAAGATAGAGTAATTGCACAACCAAATATCAGAGTGTTCAAGTTGCAAGAGTTAATCAGGAAGAAGTATAATGTGCATGTTGGTAAGACCACAACTAGAAGAGCAAGAGCTAATATTCTGAATGAAATTATGGGTGATCATATTAAGAAGTTTGGGAGAATTCTTGATTATAAGGATGAGCTGTTAAGGTCTAATCCTGGGAGTACTTGTGTGGTGAAGCTGAGTACTTGTGTGGTGAAGCTTGGTGATGCTAATGAATCTGGTAGGCCAGTATTTGAGGCTTTTTACATCTGTTTTGCAGCACTCAAAATGGCATTCATGTCATCTAGAAAATGCATTGGTTTGGATGGTTGTTTCTTGAAGGGGGTATGCAGGGGTCAATTACTTATTGGAGTGGCCAAGGATGGCAATAATCAAATGCTTCCACTTGCTTGGGCTGTAGTTGAAAATGAGAACAAAAATAGCTGCATATGGTTTATTTCTCTGTTGCAAGAAGACTTGGGATTAGGAGATGGAACAAGTTTCACCATTATGTCAGACATGCAAAAGGTAAATTCACCATTATTTCTCTATTGGTTTACTTTTTTTCAACTTAATTATCTAATGTTTGTTAAAACTTGTAGGGACTGGATATAGCTATTAAGGAGTTGTTACCAGCATGTGAGGAAAGAAGGTGTGCTAGGCATATACTAGCAAATTGGTCAAAGAATTGGAGAGAGCTGCAAAGGAAGAAACTGTTTTGGAAGTGTGCTAGAAGTACCTTTGAAGCTGAATTCAAAGAAAATTTGAAAGAGTTGTCTAAACTAGGTAAGAAAATAGTGGATGATCTACTTTACTATGATAAAGAGTATTGGTGCAAAGTGTATTTTAATTGTGAAGTCAAGTCTGATGCAATAGATAATAATATGTGTGAGAGCTTTAATGCTTGGATCTTGTCTACAAGGCATAAAACCATTATTAGTATGCTTGAAGAGATAAGGGTTAAGGTCATGACTAGGCTAGCTAAGTTAAGTGAATTTCCAAACTCTTGGATAACCAACTTCTCTCCAATGGCAATGAAAGTACTGGGAGAAAATATTGATAAGTCAATGACATGTAACATTGAGTTTAATGGAGTAACTGGATATGAGGTTTTGGATGGATATAAATAACACACTGTATGTTTGAGAAAGAGGGAGTGTAGTTGTAGATCTTGGATGTTGAAGGGGATACCATGTGCACTTGCCTTAGCTGCAATGTTGCATAAGCAACATGATCCACATGATTTCATTCATCCATGCTACTCTAAAGAGAGGTACTTGATGACTTACTCACATTTCATGCAACCTATGAATAACATGCCAATGTGGCCAGAATCAACAAATCCTCTTGTTGCTCCACCAGTGATCAAACAAATGCCAGGTAGGCCTAGAAAGTTGAGAAGGAAAGAGGCTGGTGAATCTAAGGTGTCTGGTAAATTGTCTAAAACTGGACTAACTATGACATATAGTCTTTGCCATGTTAAAGGTCACAACAAAAGAGGTTTTCATTTGTGAAGGAGTGATGGAGTTGGTTCTACTGCTGGGGAACAGAGAGCTACCCCTACTTCAAATGTTGCAGAACCATCAGGTTCAAAAAAAGGAAGGGGAAGACCAAAGGTATATTACTATTTTGTCAATTATTTTTCAAGTTTAGTCAACTTACTAATAAATATTAGAAATCAACAAATACTAAAAGTGAGCCTATTGCAAAAAGGGGGAGAGGCAAACCTAGAACCACAACAAGTGCAAGTGTGTCAATGGGTGCATCTAGAACCACCGCACCTTCAAGTGCTTCAACACCACCACCACATGAAGCAAGTGCAAGTGCATCAAGGGGTGCACCTAGAACCACTGCACCTCCTTCTAACAAAAGATCAAGTGCATCAAGATCACCAAGGCATGATTTCAGTGCAAGTGCAAGTGGTGCTAGGCTATCATCAAGAACTAGGAGTGGTAGAGGAAGGGGCAGGGGAATGAGAAGTGAAGCAAGAGGTATTAATCATCCACTTGAAAGTTGGTTTACATGTTCTCAAGGTAGTACAACACAGGGTGTAGACCAGAATATAAATGTTGCACCACAGGAAACTGCTACTGTCAAGAAAGGAAAGGGTGTTGGAAACACAAATCAATTTAAAAGGCCAAGAGTAACTGGAATGGGTGTGTTTCAAGTTGAAAATGGTTTCAAAACTTTCAATGTAAGTATTGTGATGCATTCATAATGTTTGTTCTCTAATAACTTGATAATATTTGTTCTCTAATAACCTTAATTCTCTAAAACTTTTGTAGCCTGGACTGCCAAGTAGTAGAATATTATCTACTGGACCAAAGAGAGTTTTGAGATCAAATGTTGTAAATGGGGATGTTGGTTTCAAACCAACAAGCGGATTGAAGTGGAAAGAAAATCAAGCAATCACAACAAGAAGGCTCCAGCAGATTAGACATCAATCAAGGCTTTCAAACTCAAATACTTCCTCCTCTTCACAGCCTAGAGACCCATGGAAACTATAATGTTGATATCAGTGGTGTTTTCTTAGTACTGTTTGGTGTCCACTAAGTTACTATTTTATTTCATGTTTGATGGAAAAACAACTATTTCCTGTTTTTGTTATATGTATGAAATATTACTGAAATTCTGGTACTTATGCAATGTAGAAACTTTGTTTTGCTCTTAAGTTCACTTTGTTTTTGTTTTTGTTTTGGCAATCAAATTTATTTCTGTTTACAATTGTGACTTGTGTTATTTCTGTGAAGCTTTGTTTTGTTTTGGCAATTGCGAGAATAGATACTATTAGTTGCCTCTTTTGGCAATTGTGAAAACATGAAACTAACAAATGCAATGTTGAATCATTCATTTACAGAATAAAAGCAGAGAAGTAAGACAATTTCAAGCACAAACAAATTCAAATTTTCATTATGTTAGAGCAAATAGAGGTTTCAATACCACACAAAATTATGGCAATTTCATTTGATCCTTCAACTTACCTACTTGGATTAGAAAGCTAACAAATATAACAAAGAAACAAATCATCAAATACCAAAGGAATTTTCCAAAACAACGACAACCTTTATCCCTTTTCTTCTATTTCATCCCTTTCATCTTCTTCTCTTTCAAATCACCCATTTCTTTTACATCGCCACCCTTCTCCTTTGAATTGATGTTGAGATTTTCATACCGGATTTGAAGACTTTCAACTTCATTTAAAGGAATTTTCTCTTGTTTCGAGTATTCAATGTCCATTGAATTCATGTTGGAATTATCAAGCTGTTCTAATTGCATCTTCACATACTCATAATTTTCTTCTAACTCCTTAATCCTATTCACCAATTTCAGAAGAATAAATGAGATCTTTCATCGTCTCTTTCCTTGTCTCTCCATCAAAAAAATTTGCAATTCGTGGCCTTATAGTGAGGACAAGACCAAAATCGTCTTCCTGAATTGAGATCTAACCAAGACGTCTGCATTTGCAATAAGATTCCAGGCTTGCACCGCACTTCAACATTGATCATTGAATCATTCTCATCCATACACAACTTATTCAAATTAGATTTTGTCATTCCTAACCCTAACATTTATACATAAAAATTATGAAAGAAATTTAAAATCAGAACTAATAATCAACATGACAAGATGTAAATATAAAGAATGTATACAAAAGTAAGCTTACCTTTTCGAAGCAATAAGCAATTTAAGATGAAGAATAATGGAGGTTTCGTTTTCAAAGATGAAGAACACGTATGATAAAGAAGAAGACATTTGAATTAATGTGGTTTCCTTTTTCAACGTTATTTTATCATGTGGCCAATTTTTATTGGTCAGTGTTGTCTAAAAATAGCACTCACGCGCCTCACATAGGTGAAGTCACGGACTCAGCCATGTAAGCCGAAAAGGGGTAAAAAATTATAATAAAAATGAGTTCGGGGGGGGGGGTAATAGGACCTTAGTATAGTTTAAGTGTGTCTCTGGGATTTTGGTTATAGGCTAGGGGGGTACTTGTGTATTATCCCTAAATAAAACAAACCAAGACGAAGTACAATATAATATAATAAAGATGATGAAACTATCACAATACAAAAACAAATTCTAATCTAACTTAACCAAGAAACATAACAAGTTTAGGAATAAAAATACAAAACAAAAAAAAAGAACAATAGACATAAGCATTAGCCAACATTAAGAACAAAATAACTAAGATAAACAATGCTATAACGAGAAAGATTTGAAGTTTTACACTCAGTGAAATTAGAGTTTGATTTGAGTGATCTGTTCGTTGAGCTACAGTGGCCTGGGTTTCCAATTTCTCCGGAGAAATCACGGAACAACAGCGTGGTAGAGCTCTGGCTCATCGAAGTACCTGCGAAACAAACAAAATAGAAAAGGGGAGAGGGGAAGAGGACTGGCCATTGAATATTAGATCTGATGGTGGCCGTTTGTAGTGGTTTGGGGATTTTTGTGGCTGCTTAAAGCGGCTGGCTAGATATGGGGTCTGGTTTGGGTCTGGGTTTCAGGTGGGTCGCAAGTCTGGCTCACCCGAAATGGGTGTTGATGGTGGATCTATTGTTGTTTGCGGTGGTTTTAGGTCAGTTTTTTTTGGGTCTGGGCAGTGGTGTTGGAGGAGAAAATGGGCGCCGGAGCTGCTATGGAGTTACTGGTTCGTGATAACTGCTGAAGATCTAGTTCGAAGCTGGTAGTGGTGGCGTGTTGGGGTTCGCCGATGGTCGAAATTTGGTGGTTTGTAGTTGCTGTTGTTGTTGGTTTGTCGTCAAGTAGGGATTCTGATCAAACCCTCCGCTAGGATTTTAGGTTCAACTGTGAGTTGGTAAGTTCCATCGTATCCTGACTTGGTAAGCTTCATTGCCTGGGGACGCTGTTTTTTGTTTTGTATGAGCAGGTCCAGGCAGGGATTCTGATCGACCCTTCTCCTAGGCTTAGAATATGTGTGTGTGTGTGTCTTCAGTTAAGACCTCGTTGAATAGGTAGTACTTCATTATTTTGGCGTGCCTACCTTTGTTTATTTGACTTATTGTTATTTAGACCTTTTGGTCCCATAATTTAGTTAGCTAGTATGTTTCAGTGGCTAACTCGATCGAGTATGTTATTGAGTGAATGTCACGCCTCCCCTAGTTTAGCACGTGAAGCATCCAACATCGGTCCATCACATGTCATAAACATCGATCTAGAAATAAAAAGATGTAACTGCACCATATCGGTGAACCACCGATTAAACACCATCATACGCTTGTCAAACACTGGTGAAAAAAGTGCATCGGCAAGAAAATGGCTAAAAATTCAGCTTTTATGTTGAACCTGAGTCCCACAAGTAGGCACTGTGTAACACCTCGGACTTGGAAGAAAAGAAAAATTAAATTTTTGGGTTGCAAGCTGTACCTACGATTCCCACTTACGGTTGGTAGAAGTACCATAGATGGAATCCGTAGGTAGTGGGGAAATGAAGTGAAAATTTTAGAAAAAAAGATGAGGTCCTACGGTGGCCATGTACGGACCATAGGTAGACCTACCAACCGTACATGGGTCCCGTCGAAGGGTTGATTGAGATCAAAGTTTCTGAATCTACCTACGGTTGACCACGACCTACGGACCGTAGGTAGGGGTCCGACAGTTAATTTTAAGGGGATTTTGGATCTTTTCCTAATTGACTTAGCCTAATACTATGTCATTTTACCTTCTACCCTAAGCCCTATATAAAGATTTTAAACCCCAAGTTACCCATTCACAACTCATTCTCCTAATTTCCCAAAACTTGACCAAATTCATCCTCCCAAATTCTCTCAAGTCTAAAGAAGAAGAAGAAGAGCTAGGGTTCCATTCAAGTCTCCAAATTCTCCATTTTTCTTGGGCTTAAAGGATCAAGGTATGTGTGCATTCACCCATGGAGTCCTTTCCTCCATGGGGTTTCCAAGGATTTCAATTTCTAATTAATCAAATTAGGGTTTCAATTCAATGAATATGAGTTTCTTCCAATTATGATTGATTATTATTAATTAAGTATTCTAATGCATGAATTGATGTTAATCTATGATATTTAGTTGAAATTGCATTGACCCATCCCGAAATTATGATTTCCAACTATGATCCTATGATGAACCCATGAATTATGAATTATGAATTATGAATTTATGAAGATATGCATATTTTCATGAAGCTATTGTAAATGAATAAATGATTATTTGAAAGGAAAGTATTGATGCTATGGTGAAAGGATTTCTCACTTAGTATGATGATCATGATTGTGAAAGGTATTTCTCACAATAAATTCACAATGATGAAATATTTTCTTATCTATGTTGAATGATGTTTAAGGAGCTATTCTATGTTTTGATTTCAAAAGTATGGATTGGTATTTATCATTGCCTTTCCCTATGTTAAATTGATAATTGACTTTTATCTATTCCGTTGGGATTTAGACTTAGCACCGAGAGGGCTTTGAGGTGGAGGTTCAAATAGGATAGTCTCTAGTAACAACCTCTAGCCCCAAACTACGTGCCCCCGTAGGATTATCTTAAATGACCTAGCTAGTGGATCCACTTTACCAAATGATGATATGTACGGATTCTACCTTGGCAAGTAGCTTTCCCTTCTTTCAGTATGAGGAATATACCAGATTTCATGATATTATTCTCATGATCTTATTGTCGGTTAAAGCAAATATCCCACAAAATGATTATCATTTCTTCAAAGCTTTTCTTATGTCCTTTATATTAATGTATTTGACTATGTCTTATGATCTTCATGTCATTTCTTCTCTATAAAGCCTTTAAATGTTTCATTATGATCATGCCTATTCGATTTAAGTCATTTTTACTATCATGTTCATGTTTATGCCTATTTCCTCACACTTAGTACATTCTATGTATTAATGCGTATTTGTGCCTACATTATCTCATGAATGTAGGGTCCGACGTTCCTACCTAGCACACTCGAGGCTAGACATCTATTGGGTTCCTCAAGCTATTGGTGAGTCCTCATGTTCCGAGGACCTAAACCTTTTATCGGTTTATGTCATTTCATTTTCAAACTTTGTATGTGATGTATGGGTTACGTCCCAATCACTTTCCTTATGATGTATTAGATGGCTTTGAGACTTATGTTAGACTTTCGCTTATGTCAAACTCTTTGTATGAAATGTTCTCTTTTGTACTTCTTACTTCTATTATCTTGTATGATGTATGCTAAGTGGCTTGTGTGGGGCCTTTTGGGGTCTGCACCATGTTATGACTAGGGCATACTTTGGGTCGTGACAAACTTGGTATTCAGAGCACAAGGTTTAGAAAGGTCCTCGGATGTGTCATAAGCCACGTCGAGTAGAGTCTTGTTCATGAGTGTGAAGCGCGCCACATTTATGAATAAGAGGCTATAAGATGTTTAGAAAATTCCACTCCTTTTATCATTCTAAACTCGTGCGATAGAGTGTAACTCTATATGTCTCTCTCCTAATCCCTATTCGACGCTTTTCAGGATATGGCCCCTTGAAGAGCATACGTTACAAGGGATGGGGGTGAGAATGTGGGACGAAAAGCTCCTCAAGAAGCTCCAGGAGTTTTGGCCGAACCTTTGGCTGAGCAAGTGACTAATGCGGAGTTTAGGGCTGTTTTTCAAGTATTGGCTCAAGCCATGACAGTGTCACGACCCAAAGTACACCCTAGACGTGACATGCCATATAAGACCATGAGAGGCCTTACACAAGCCACTTAGCATACATCATACAAGATAATAGACATAGAAGAGTTTAAAAGTAGCATTTCATATAAAAGAGTTTAACAAAAGGTGGAAGTCTAAACATAAGTCTCCGTAAGCCATCTACTACATCAATAGAAGGGATTTGGGAGATATCCCATAAAAAGTCTAAAAACTGAAATGACATTGTCACGACCTAAAGTACCCCCTAGACGTGACATGGCGTACAAGACCCCAAAAGGCCTCGTATAAGCCACTTAGCATGCATAATACAGGATACTAGCAATTTAAGAGTTCAAAAGACAATTCATTATCACAAGAGCTTACAAAGCATAGCGGATGTCTACATATAGTCTCAAAGCCATCTATCATAAGAATAGAAAGAACATTGGGACGTAACCCAATACAAGTCCAAAAGTAAGGAAAGATAAAAGAATAACAAGGCAATGTCCTCGAACATATGAGGACTCACCAAGTCTTCAAGGCTCTTCTACTACAAGCTCTAGCCACAATTGGATGGGGAGGAGTCTCCACGCCCTACATCAATAAATCAATGTAGGCAAGAGTATGCATTAGTACAAACATGTACCAAGTAAGATACCTATGCATAAATCATTTAATCATGCTAAAAGGGATCATTTACATGACACGCAAAGACCAAGCTAAAACATGAGATAAAAGAAGTTAGAAACATAAGTCATAAGATCATGGTCAATGCAAGCTAAACATGCTTAAAACACTTGTGAGACACCTTGAAAGTCACTTTACTTCATTATTGTGGGAGATTACCTTTAACCGATATTTAAGACCATGTGAGATATTAACATGGAATTCGGTGTCTACCCCACACCGAAAAGAGGTGTCCTTACTTGCCAAGGTAAGAACCGCAGTCTTCTAGCTTAAGTAGATCTACTAGCTAATGTCTATCTAGACAATCATCCTATTGTGGCACATAGTTTATGGGACATGGGTTATCGCCTCTTGTCCACTCGGTGCTAAGCATAATTCCCACGGAATAGTCATAAATCATAATTCATCTTATCTTTAGTAGACATGGGTAATCGCCTCTTGTCTCTTTCATTAGAATAGCTCCTTAACTTTGATTCAAGTTTAGTTGAGGAAACCTTTCAACCCTTTATGAATCCTTTATGTGAGAAAAATCCTTTTACATTCATGGTTTGAGTAATATGTAAGAAACCCTTTCACAACTCAACAATAACATCATTTATGCTTCAATCTCAAAGCAAAATCTCAAATCATCATAATTTCATAATTGAACATGCATATTTTCATAAAACCCATCTTTTGATCATTCATAACTTCATCATGAAATTCATAGCTTAGAAGACATAAATCATGCATGGGCTCATGTATCTTTATCTCAAAATCATTCAATTTCCCCAATTCATCTTTCATAGTTCAAAACCTCATATTATGATCATAGTCTAGAAATCATGAAATTCATATGGGTTCATGGGGATTCAACTGAAAACATGCAATTTAACTCAATTCATGCATAATTAAACATAATTCAGTCAATTAAACCATAATTTGAAAGATCCCACATGATAGAAGAAAACTTAGATTCAATTGAGAATTCTTACTTTGAAAATTAGGAAATTTGGGAACCCTATGGAGGAAAGGACTCCATAGGTAAAAGTCATCATACCTCAATGCCAAAAGCTTGAAATCAATGGAGGATTGAGGGACTTGTTCTTCAAACCCTAGCTTCCTTCTTCTTCTTCTTATAGAGAGAAATATTTGGAGAGGTTTTGGAGAAATTGAAAAGTGATTAGGAAGGGTAGAATTTAGGCATAAATGACTTATATAGTTCTTAGGATTAGAGGGTAACCGACTTAAATTGGGAATTAAATAATTTGGGAAAAGACCAAAAGACCCTTAAAAAATCATTGCCGACCCTTCACCAATGACCAGACCTACGACTCGTGGGTCCACCAACGAGCCGTGCATCATGGTCGTAGGTCCCACTGTTTGGACCTTAAAATTTGCTCAAATTTCTAGACTCACCTACGATCACACCTACTATTCGTAGGTCAGACCACGAGCCATTGGTGGACTCATTGGTACTGCACCTGAAAAACCTCAAAATGCTGCAATTTCTTTCCTTTCAAAAATCCGAGGTGTTACATTATCTCCCCCTTGGGAACATTCGTCCTCGAATGAGAATCAAGACATCATAAGAAGGATAGGAACTTAATCTAACAACCCAACATGAATACAATCATATAAATGCACATACCCGAGGAGGAAACATCAACTCCAAGCTAAAGCATGTTCAAAACATCATTTCATGAAGGCCATATGCAACTCATACTCAAATGCACATCATCATTTCATGAAGGCCATATGAAACTCATACTCAAATGCACATAATCATAGAGAAATCAATCAAGTTAACTCATTTTCTCAAAATTTAAACTCTTCATGAACATGCATAATTAAGTAATCATGGAAATAACTAGGACATATCAGACCAAAAGAATGAACCATGGGAAACTAGATACCTCAAGCTAGAGTAGGATCGGAGGGAAAGATATGAGGATATCAGGACATCATATCGGCCTCGGCCTCCCAAGTAGCACCCTCAACTAATTGATTCCTCCAAAGAACCTTTACGAAAGCAACTTCTTTATTCCTTAGCTTCCAAACTTGCCAGTCTAAAATCTCAACCGGGACTTCCTTATATGAAAGGCTGTCTTTTATACCAAGATCCTCTAACGGTACTATAGTTGTCCGATCTCCAATGCATTTCTTCAACAAGGAGACATGGAAAACCAGATGCACCGATGCTAAGTCATTAGATAAGTCAAGTTCATAAGCAACCTTACCAAAACGCCTCAAAATCTGATATGGGCCCACGTAACGGGGACTAAGCTTCCCTTTCTTCCCAAACCTCATTACACCCTTCATGGGTGAAATTTTCAAGTAGACTCAATCATCAACATCAAATTCTAAATCTGTCCTCCTAACATCGGCATAAGGCTTTTGTCGATTTTGAACCATTTTCAATCTTTTTATAATAAGCCGAGCTTTTTCCTTAGCCTCATGTACCAATTCGGGACCTATCAAAGCAACTTCACCAACTTCAAACCAACCAATAGGAGATCTACACCTCCTATCATAGAGAGCCTCAAGTGGAGCCATACCAATACTCGAATGATAGCTATTATTATAGGCAAACTCAATCAAAGGCAAATGATCATCCCAATTACCCTTGAAATCAATCACACAAGCTCTCAACATGTCTTCCAAAGTTTGAATAGTTCGTTTCGCTTACCCATCGGTTTGAGGATGAAAGGCCATACTAAGCTTAACACGATTACCAAGCCCCTTTTGGAAAGATCTCCAAAACTGATAAGTGAATTGGGTATCACGATCAGAGATAATGGATAAAGGCACTCCGTGCAACCCAACCATTTCTCTCTAGTACAACTTAGCATAGTCCTCCACCGAGTAAGAAACCTTAACGGGAATGAAATGGTCTGACTTCGCCATTCGATCTACAATAACCCAAATCGAGTCATGTTGCCGCCGGGTGCGTGGTAAACCAACAATAAAGTCCATATTCATATCTTCCCACTTCTATGTAGGAATATTAATATCTTGGGACAAACCTCCCGGCTTTTGATGCTCAACTTTCACTTGTTGACAATTAGGACACTTAGCCACAAATTCCGCAATATCCTTCTTCATCTCATTCCACCAATAGACCTCCCGCAAATCACGGTACATCTTGGTGGCTCCTGGGTGAATGGAATATCGAGAACTATGGGCTTCTGATAGAATCTGCTCCCTCAAACTATCAACATCGGGAACACACAAACGACCTCGATATCGAAGAACACCATCTCCCCCTTGGGATAAAGCCTCAACGGACTTCTTGAGCACTGCTTCTTTCAACTCTATCAAGATTGGATCAAGACCTTGCTTTGTTTTCACATTCGACACGAAGGACGATTCTGATCCATTACGAACAACCGTCCCTCCTTTAGTGGAATCAATCAGCTGAACACCCAATCGGGCAAATCTATGAACATCTCGAACCAATTCCTTCTTACCATCCTCAATGTGAGCAACACTACCCATTGACACTCGACTAAGAGTGTCTGCCACCACATTTGCCTTGTCGGGGTGATAGAGGACACTCATGTCATTTAACAACTCAAGCCACTTCCTTTGGCGAAGATTTAGATCTTTTTGCTTGAACTCGTATTGCAAACTCTTATAGTCGGTGAAGACATCAACTTGCACACCATACAAATAATGCCTCCATATCTTTAGAGCAAACACAACCGCCGCTAGTTCTAAGTCATGAGTGGGATAGTTTTTTTCGTGTATCTTAAGTTGCCTTGAAGCGTAAATAATGACTTTCCCATTTTGCATAAGGACACACCCTAGTCCAATCCTTGAAGTGTCACAATAAACCACAAACTCATCGGACCCTTCCGGTAAGGTCAACACCGGAGCCGAGGTAAGTCTATCTTACAATTCTTTAAAACTCTTCTCACACGCTTCAGACCATGTGAACTTAACCTTCTTTTGAGTCAAAGCCGTCAATGGGGAAGCAATTGAAGAAAACCCTTCAACAAACCTCCTATAATAACCAGCCAAACCCAAGAAGCTTTGAATATTCGAAGGTGATAGAGGTCTAGGCCAATTCTTAACCGCATCCGTCTTCTTAGGATCTACCTCAATACCTTTACCAGAAACAATGTGACCAAGAAAAGCCACGGATCTTAGCCAAAACTCACACTTATCAAACTTTGCAAAGAGTTGTTGGTCTTTGAGGACTTGCAACACAATCTTCAAATGATCGGTATGCTCATCCTTACTTCTTGAGTAAATCAAAATATCATCAATGAACACAATTACGAACATATCAAGGTATTGTCTAAACACCCTATTCATCAAATCCATAAATGCGGCCGGAGCATTTGTCAACCCAAACGATATTACCAAGAACTTGTAGTGACCATACCTAGTCCAAAAAGCCGTCTTAGGGATGTCATCTTCCTTCACCCTCAATTGGTGATAGCCCAATCGAAGGCCAATCTTGGAGAAATAGATCTCTCCTTGAGGTTGATCAAACAAATCATCTATCCTTGGAAGATGATACTTATTCTTAATGGTGACTTTATTCAATTGCCGATAATTAATGCACATTCGAAGTGAACCATCCTTTTTTCGAACAAAAAAAACTGGAGCACCCCATGAAGAGATACTCGATCGGATGAAACCTTTATCCAACAAATCTTTCAATTGCTCCTTTAGCTCCTTAAGTTCTACCGGAGTCATTCGATAAGGAGGAATATAGATAGGTTACGTATCGGGGAGAAGGTCAATACCGAAGTCTATTTCCCTTTCAGTAGGAATACCTGGTAGATCATCGAGAAATACTTCCAGAAACTCATTAACAATGGAGACCGACTCAAGAGTAGGGGTTTCGGAATCCACATCCCTCACCCTAACAAGATGGTATATGCAACCCTTAGAAATCATCTTTCTAGCTTTAAGACAAGAAACAAACTGACCCTTAGGCATAGAGTTTCCCCCTTTCCACTCTAGGATAGGCTTATTTGGAAATTGAAACTTAACCACTTGGGTCCTACAATCAATAGAAGCATAACAAGAATGCAACCAATCATCCCAAGGATAACATCAAAATCTAACATATCAAGCTCTACAGGATCAACATGAGTGACTCTATGGGATAAGGAAACGGGGTAATTTCTATAAACTTTCTTAGCCACAATGGATTCACCAATAGGAGTAGAGACAAAAAAAGGATCTAGCAACACATTCGGAAGAACATCAAACCTCATAGCCACATATGGCATCACAAAAGACAAGGTAGCACAGGGGTCAAGCAAAGCGTAAACATCAAGATGAAAGACCTTCAACATACTAGTAACCACATCGAGAGAACCCTCTTGCTTTTGACGAGTCTGAAGCGCATGGAATCAGTTTTGCTTCGGATTCCCACTTGAACCCGTAGGATGTTGAGGTTGAGCCCGTCGACGGTTATCTCCTTCACTCTTAGCCACTAAGGGACAATCCCTTATCTTGTGATCCATCTTACCACACCCAAAGCATGCATTAGAACTGGCTAGACATTTGCCCTCATGCTTTTTCTCATATTTAGCACATGCAGGCAATAGAGGTCTACCACCATTCCCTCCTTGAGGCTTAGGGTTAGACACCCTTTCTTTGTTAAACTTAGGAGGAGCATTGGAGGAACCTTGATCGGAAAACCTTTGCCAAAACCTAGAACGGCCATGTCCATCAGACCTTGAATGTGAGAAGTTACCATCACCGGTCATAGCCCTTTTTGCCTCCCTAGACTTTTCCTTGAGTTTCTCCTCTTCTATTTGTTGAGCATGCACCATGAGACTAGAAATGTTTATATCATTAATAAGCATGGTGGTACGACATTCCTTGACCACTATTTCGGACACCCCCGAAACGAACTTACTTATCCTTGCCCTAGGATCGGCAACCACAGTAGGAGCATATCGAGACAATCGTGTGAACTTCAAAGCATACTTCTTCACACTAATGTTTCCTTGACGAAGGCTGATAAATTCAAGTACCTTTGCCTCCCTCATCTCAAGGGGAAAAAACCTATCAAGGAAAGGAACCTTGAACTTTTCCCAATCAAGAGGACCCGCATCATCTGCCCTCTCACTCTTCCATTGCTCAAACCACACTTGAGTCACACTCTTGAATTGATAAGCGACCAACTCTGCCTTTTCCTCCGGCGTCACGCCAATGATCATTAGCACCTTGTACACCTCATCAATGAACTCTTGAGGATCTTTCTCAACCTTAGAGCCATGAAACGCTGGAGGATTCATTCTAGTGAAGTCCCTCACTCTAGATGCTGCCGTACCCACATTTGGATTCACGGGAGCCACAACCTCCCTATTGGCTTGAGCCAACACTTGAAAAGCAGCCCTAAACTCCGCATTAGTCACTTGTTCGGCCAAAGGGTCGGCCGGAACTTGAGGAGCTTGAGGAGGAGCTTCTTGTTCCACATTCTCTCTCATATTCCTTCTATCATATGCCCTTCGAGTGGCCATATCCTGAAAAGTGTTGGATAGGGATTAGGAGAGAGATATAGAGTTAAACTCTATCACACGACTTTAAAATAATGAAATAAGTGGAGTTTCCTAAACATCTTGTAGCATCTCATTCATAAATGTGGTGCACTTCACACTCATGAACAAGACTCTACTCGACGTGGCTTATGAGACTTCCTAGGACCTTTCTAAAACCTTGCGCTCTGAATACCAAGTTTTTCACGACCAAAAGTACCCGCTAGACATGACATGGCGTACAAGACCCCGAAAGGCCTCGTACAAGCCACTTAGCATTCATAATACAAGATACAAGCAATTTAAGAGTTCAAAAGATAATTCATTATCACAAGAGTTTACAAAACATAGCGGAAGTCTACATATAATCTCAAAGCCATCTATAATAAGAATAGAAAGAATGTTGGGATGTAACCCAATACAAGTCGAAAAGTAAGGAAGCATAAAAGAATAACAAGGCAATGTCCTCGAACATATGAGGACTCACCAAGTCTTCAAGACTCTTCTACTACAAGCTCTAGCCACGAGTGGATGGGGAGGAGTTGCCATGCCCTACATCAATAAATCAATGTAGGCAAGAGTATGCGTTAGTACAAACATGTACCAAGTAAGATAACTATGCATAAATCATTTAATCATGCTAAAAGGGAACATTTACATGACATGCAAAGACCAAACTAAAATGTGAGATAAAAGAAGTTAGAAACATAAGTCATAAGATCATGGTCAATGCAAGCTAAACATGCTTAAACACTTGTGAGACACCTTGAAAGTCACTTTAGTTCATTATTGTGGGTGATTACGTTTAATTGACATTTAAGACCATGTGAGCTATTAACATGGAATCCGGTGTATACCCCACACCGAAAAGAGGTGTCCTTACTTGCAAAGGTAAGAACCACAGTTTTCTAGCATAAGTGGATCCACTAGCTAATGTCTATCTAGATAATCATCCTACGGTGACACATAGTTTATGGGACATGGGTAATCACCTCTTGTCCACTCGGAGCTAAGCATAATTCCCACGGAATAGTCATAAATCATAATTCATCTTATCTTTAGTAGACATGGGTAATCGCCTCTTGTCTATCATTAGGGAACATGGGTAATCGCCTCTTGTCCCTTTCATTAGAATAACTCCTTAACTTTGATTCAAGTTTAGTTGAGAAAACCTTTCAACCCTTTATGAATCCTTTATGTGAGAAAAATCCTTTCACATTCATAGTTTGAGTAATATGTGAGAAACCCTTTCACAACTCAACAACAACATCATTTATGCTTCAATGTCAAAGCAAAATCTCAAATCATCATAATTTTATAATTGAACATGCATATTTTCATAAAACCCATCTTTTGATCATTCATAACTTCATCATGAAATTCATAGCTTAGAAGACATAAATCATGCATGTGCTCATGTATCTCTTTATCTCAAAATCATTCAATTTCCCCAATTCATCTTTCATAGTTCACAACCTCATATTTATGATCATAGTCTAGAAATCATGAAATTCATATGGATTCATGGGGATTCAACTTAAAACATACAATTTAACTCAATTCATGTATAATTAAGCATAATTCAATCAATTAAATCATAATTTGAAAGATCCCACATGATAGAAAAAAACCCTAGATTCAATTGATAATTCTTACTTTGAAAATTAAAAATTTTGGGAACCCTATGGAGGAAGGTACTCCATAGGTGAAAGTCATCATACCTCAATGCCAAAAGCTTGAAATCAATGGAGGATTGGGGGACTTGTTCTTCAAACCCTAGCTTTCTTCTTCTTCTTCTTAGAGAGAGAAATATTTAGAGAGGTTTTGGGAAATCGAAAAGTGATTAGGTAGGGTAGAATTTAGGCTTAAAGGACTTATATAGTTCTTAGGATTAGAGGGTAACCGACTTAAATTAAAAATTAAACAATTAGGGAAAAGACCGAAAGACCCTAAAAAAATCACTGTCGACCCTCTACTAACGTCCAGACCTACGGCTCGTGGGTCCACTAACAAGCCGTGCATCATGGGCATAGGTCCCACTGTTTGAACCTTAAAATTTGCTCAAATTTCTAGACTCACCTACGATCACACCTATGGTTTGTAGGTTAGACCACGAGCCGTTGGTGGGCTCATTGGTACTGCACCTGAAAAACCTCGAAATGCTTCAATTTCTTTCCTTTCAAAAATCTTAGGTGTTACAGACATAAAGCTATAAAAGAGAAATCGTCTTCAAAGTATGAGGACTCACCAAGTCTTCAAATCTCTAATGCTCTCTCTAGCCACGAATAGAGGGATAAGAGTCATCAAGCCCTATATTAGTGAGACAATGTAGGCACAAGTATGTGTTAGTACATAGAATATACCAAGTATGATAGCGATGCACAAATATTATGAAATCATGCAAAAAGGGACTATACATGACATGCAATGACCAAGCTAAATCATTAAATAACATGTTAGGATACATAAATCAAAACCATGGTCAATGCAAGTGCATCATGTTAAAACAAAAACATATTTGAAATACATTTAGAAAGTAACCTTAGTTCATTATTGTGGGAAATTAGCCTTAACCGACATAGACTAGGTGGCTATAACATGGAATACAGTGTCTTCCCCACACCGAAAAGGGGTGTCCTTACTTGCCAAGGTAAGAACCATGAACTTGAGCTAAAGTGGATCCACTAGCTAATGTCTATCTAAGACAATCATCCTATGGTGGTACATAGTTATGGGACATGGGTAATCGTCGCTTGTCCACTCAGTGCTAAGCATAAATTCCATGAAATAGTCATTAATCTTAATTTGTCTTATTATCCATGGAAGGGCACATCAAGTAGCCAATCAAAGCTAGAGTTCATTAGAATAGCTCTTTAGTCTTGATTCAACTTAGGTGAGAAAACCTTTTAACCTTATGAATCATTTATTGTGAGAAATCCTTTCACAACACTAACAACATCGATGATTCACTCTCAAAGCAACCTTAAATCATTTATATCAGTTTCATTAGGAAACATGCATATCTTCATAAATTCATCTTTTATAATTCAAAATCCTCATCATATGATCATAGTCTAGAAATCATGGATCATGCTTGGGTTCATGTTAATTCAACTTAAAAACATGCAATTACCTAAATTCATGCATAATAAGACATAAAATAATCAATTATATCGTAATAGAGAAGAACACATAGGATTGAGTAAAACCCTAACTTCAATTTGAGATTCTAACTTGCAAAATTGGAGAATTTAGGGACCCTATGGAGGAAAGGACTCCATAGGTGAATACTGTCATACCTTAATGTCAAAAGCCCTCAATCAATGGTGAATTTGGAGACTTGATCTTGAACCCTAGTCTTCTTCTTTAAGCTTTAGAGAGAAATTTTGGGGGAAGAACTTGGAGAGTTTTGGGGAAATTTGAAGAATGATCTAGAATAGTTAGATTTTAGTCTTAAAAAACTTATATAGGGTCTAGGATTAGGATCAAAATGACCTAGCTTAGTCATTAATTAATTAGGAAAAATACCAAAAAGCCCTTAAAATTAACTACCGACTCGACCTATGGTTCAGACCTACGGTCGTAGGTCCGACTACAGACCATACTGGTCAACCGTAGAAAGATTCAGAAACTATTATTTTGGACCTTCAAATGACGGGACCCATGTACTATTCATAGGTCTTCCTACGGTCCGTACATGCCAACCGTAGAAATAAACTTTAAGTTTTAAAATTTCACTAAGTCTGGGTACGTCTTCCTACGGTCCGTACGGGCCAACCGTAGAAACCAACTTTAATTTCCTACCCTCAAGGCAACATAAAGAGGGTAGGAATAAGATCTAACAGCCCAACAAGAATGCAATTTCATCAACAATACATAGCCAAGGAGGAACATCAACTCCTAACTTAAACATATTCAAAACATCATTTCGTAAGGTATCTATGCAAGTCATACTCAAATGCACATAATCATGAAGAAATCAATCGTAGCTAAATCAAAATCTCAAAAGCAAGTTTTCATGAGCATGCATGCATGAGAAAACATTAGAATAACTAAGACATGAGGATGAGCCATGATGAACTAAGTACCTCAAGCTAGAGTAGGGACGGAGGGAAAGAGATGGGGGTAACAGCTCATCACATCGGCCTCGGCCTCCCAAGTATCCCCCTCAACGCTTTGATTCCTCCATAAAACCTTTACGGATGCAACTTCCTTATTCCTTAACTTCTTAACTTGCTGGTCAAAAATCTCAATCGGAACTTCTTCATAAGAAAGACTCTCTTGTATACCAAGACTCTCCAATGGTACAATAGATGTTGGATCACCAACATATTTCTTCAACAAGGAGATATAGAAAACTTAATGAATCGATGCCAAGTCGTTAGGCAAATCAAGTTTATAAGCAACTTTACCAATATGCCTCAAAATCTTATATGGATCCACATAACGGGGACTAAGCTTTCCTTTCTTTTCAAACCTCATTACACCCTTCATGGGTGAAATTTTCAAGTAGACCCAATCATCAACATCAAATTCTAGATCTCTCCTTGTAACATCAGCATAGGACTTTTATCTACTTTGAACTATTTTCAAATTTTCTCTAATAAGATGAACTTTCTCCATAGCCTCATGTACCAACTCGGGATCTATCAAGGCAACTTTGCCAACTTCAAACCAACCTATAGAAGATCTACATCTCCTACCATAAAGAGCCTCAAATGGAGCCATACCAATACTCGAATGATAACTATTATTATAAGCAAACTCAATCAAAGGCAAATGATCATCCAAATTACCCTTGAAATCAATCATACAAGCTCTCAACATATCTTCCAAAGTCTGGATAGTATGTTCCACTTACCTATCGGTTTGAGAATGAAAGACTGTACTAAGCTTAATCGAGTGCCAAGACTCTTTTTGAAAGATTTCCAAAACTGAGAAGTGAATTGGGTATCACGATCGGAGATAATGGATAGGGGCACTCCACGCAACCTAACTATCTCCCTTAGGTACAACTTAGCATAGTCCTCCATCGAATAAGAAATCTTGACAGGAATGAAATGAGCCGATTTTGTCATACAATCCACGATAACCCAAATCGAGTCATGTTGCCGACGGGTGCGGGGTAACCCAACAATAAAGTCCATATTCAAATCTTCCAACTTCCAAGTAGGAATGCTAATATCTTAGGACAAACCTCCTGCTTTTGATGCTCCACTTTCACTTGTTGATAATTAGGACACTTAGCCACAAATTTTGCAATATCCTTCTTCATCCCATTCCACCAATATACCTTCCGCAAGTCACAGTACATCTTGGTGGCTCCCGGGTGAATGGAATATCGAGAACTATGGGCTTCCGATAAAATCTGCTCCCTCAACTTATCAACATTGGGAACACTCAAATGACCTTGATATCGAATTACACCATATCCCCTTTACGAGAAAGCCTCAACAGACTTTTTAAGCACCGCTTCCTTTAATTCAACCAAATTTGGATCAAAACCTTGCTTGGCTTTCATATCTGATATAAAGGATGATTCTAAACCATTATGAACAATAACACCATCTTTATTAGAATCAACCAACCGAACTCCCAATCGGGCCAATCTATGAACATCTCAAACCAACTCCTTCTTTTCATCCTCAACATGAGTAACACTACCCATGAATAGCCGACTAAGAACGTCTGCCACTACATTGGCCTTGACGGGGTGATAGAGGACACTTATATCATAATCCTTTAGTAACTCAAGCCACCTCCTTTGGCAAAGATTTAGATCTTTCTGCTTAAACACATATTGCAAACTTTTGTGGTCGATAAAGACATCGACATGGATACTATATAAGTAATGCCTCCAAATCATTAAAGCAAATACAACTGCCGCTAGTTCCAAATCATGGGTATAATTGTTCTTTTCATGGATCTTAAGTTGTCGCGAAGCATAAGTAATAAACTTTCCATTTTACATAAGAACACACCCTAGTCCAACCCTTGAATAATCAGAATAAACCACAAACCCATCAGATTCTTTCGGTAAAGTCAACATCGGAGCGGAGGTAAATCTATCTTTCAATTCTTGGAAACTCTTCTCACACGCTTCAGACCATACACACTTAACTTTCTTTTGGGTCAAGGCCTTCAATAGAGAGGCAATCGAAGAAAAACCTTGTACAAACCTTTTATAGTAACCAGCCAAACCCAAGAAACTTCGTATATTCGAAAGGGATAGAGGTCTAGGCCAACTCTTAACCATATTCGTCTTCTTAGGATCTACCTCAATACCTTTATCAGAAACAATGTGACCAAGAAAAGCCACGAATCTCAACAAAAACTCGCATTTACTAAACTTCACAAAGAGTCGTTGGTCCTGGAGGACTTGCAAACCAATTCTCAAATGATTAGTGTGCTCATCCTCACTCCTTGAGTAAATCAAAATATCATCGATGAACACAATTACAAACATATCTAGGTATTGTCTAAACACCCTATTCATCAAATCTATAAATGCAGCCGGAGCATTAGTCAAGTCAAATGACATCACCAATAATACAAAATGACCATACCGAGTTTGGAAAGCCGTCTTCGGAATGTCATCTTCCTTCACCCTTAATTGGTGATAACCTGACTGAAGGTCAATCTTAGAGAAGTAACTCGCTCCTTGGAGTTGATCAAACAAATCATCTATCCTTAGAAGAGGATACTTATTCTTAATGGTAACCTTATTCAATTACCGATAGTCCATACACATACGAAGTGAACCATCTTTCTTTCGAACAAACAAAATTGGAGCACCCCATGGAGAGATATTCGGTCTGATGAAACCCTTATCCAACAAATCTTTCAATTGCTCCTTCAATTCCTTAAGTTCTTCCGGAGCCATTTGGTAAGGAGGAATAGAGATAGGTTACGTATTTGGAAGAAGGTCAATACCGAAGTTTATTTCCCTTTTGAGAGGAACACCGGGTAAATAATCGGGAAACACTTCCGAAAACTCATTAACATTGGGGACCAACTCAAAGATAGGGGTTTTGGAATCCATAACCCTAACCCAAACAAGATGGTATATGCAACCCTTAGAATCATCTTTATAGCTTTAAGATAAGAAACAAATTGACCTTTAGGCATAAAATTTCCTCCTTTCCATTCTAGAGTGAGTTCATTCGGAAACTGAAACTTGACCACTCGGGTTCTTCAATCAATGAAAGCATAACAAGAATGGAGCCAATCCATACCAAGAATAACATCAAAGTCTACCATATCAAGCTCTACAAGATCAACATGAGTGACTCTACGGGATAAGGAGAGGAGATAATTTTTATAGACTCTCTTAGCCACAATAGATTCACCAATAGGAGTAGAGACAGAAAAAGGGTCTAACAACACATTTGGAAGTATATCAAACCTCATAGCCATATATGACATCACAAAAGATAAGGTAGCACCACGATCAAGAAAAGTATAAACATCAAGATTAAAGACTTTCAATATACTGGTAACTACATTGGGAAAACCCTCTTGCTCATGACGAGCCTGAACTGCATTGAATCTGTTTTGCTTCTGACTCCCACTAGAACCTGACGAAGGATAAGGTTAAGCCCATCGACAATTAACTCTTTCATTCTTAGCAACTGAGGGACAATCCCTTATCTTATGGTCTGTCTTGCCACAGTAAAACATGCATTGGAACTGACTAGACAATTGCCCTCATACTTTCTTCCATATTTAGCACAAGTAGACAATGAAGATTCACCACCATTTCCTCCATGAGGCTTAGGTTTAGAAATCCTTTCCTTGTTGAACTTAGGAGCCAGTGCATTGGAGGAACCCTGACCCAAAAACCTTTGTCGAAGCTTAGAACGACCATATTTATCGGGCCTCGATCGTGAAAAGTAGCCATCACCGGTCTTAGCCCTCTTTGCCTCCCTAGACCTTTCCTTAAGTTTCTCCTCTTCAATTTGTTGGCGATACGACACTCTTTGACCACCATCTCGAACACTCCCAAAACAAACTTACTCATCCTTGCCCTAGGATCGACAACCATAGTAGGAGCATATCTAGACAATTGTGTGAATTTCTGTAACACCCCAGATTCGAAAAGAATGAAGAAATTTGATTTTTGAAAATAAAGTGACCCACGACTTGACCTACTAGATGTTGGTGGACCTACCAACCGTAGGTTAAGTGGTGGGAGGAGCCGTAGGTGCTACTGTTTTGGGGAGGAAAATTTGTAAAATTTTGGGGCTTGGCAGTGTGACCTACGGTTGGTCACCTACGGTCAGTAGTTTGACCTACCAACCATAGGTCATGTAGTAGGTGGGGTCGTTGGTTGATTTTAAAAAAAAGATCTTTTGGTCTTTTCACCCAATGACTTATTTACTAAGTTAGGTCGGTTAAACTGTATTCCCAAGCCCTATACAAGTCTTATAAGCCTAATTTCTACCCTCCTTAATAACTTTTCAATTACTCCCAAACCTCTCCCAAATATTTCTTTCTCTAGAATCAAGACGAAGAAGAAGAAGTCAAGCTAGGGTTCTTCAAGTTTAAGTCTCTATTCTTCATCATTGTTTAGGGCTTCAATTTAGGTATGTAGAGAGTTCATCAATGCGTTCCCTTCACCCATTGAGCCCCCAAGGATTTCTTCAAATCTCCAATTCAATTTCCCAAAATTAATTAAGGTCTTGATTTCATTCTTCATGGGTTCTATTTATATGGATTCAATTATGTACTTATGATCTTGTTTTGATGATTAAACTCCATTACATTTTTTTCAACTAATTCCATGTGAACCCATGTATTGATCTATGAATTGGACTATAAACCCTAATTTTCTACGTAAGAATTATTCAATCAAAAACTAGGTTTTCTTCTATCATGTGGGTTCTTTCAATTATGATCAAATTGTTTTGTTTATGGTTTTCTAAGCATGAAATTGGTTTGAATTGCATGTTTTAAGATGAATTCACATGAATCCATGTGAAATACCTAAATTTCTAGAGTTTGATTTATTGTTGGATTTGAACCACGAAAAGACGAGTTTTATGAAATCATGCATGTTTCTTTTATGAAAGCAATGTTTATGACTCAAGTATGCTCATGGATGAAAGTTTTTATATGTTCTATGAAGCTTGGACACATGAAATGAATGAAATCTAGATTTGCCATCATTGCTTTTTGGGCTATTTTCTGAAATTAGGTCTCGATTAGTATGGCAGCCGGTTATACCATCAATGATTATAGACCATGCTTTTAAAACTAATTCCTCTAGTAGTATGGCATTTCTAGTATGAAGTGAATGACTATGGGCCTTAAAAGCTATTATGAAAAGATCATGGATGGTGAAATATTTTCTCATGCATGGTCTAAAGAGCTATTCTAATGACGTAAGCTTGGACTAAGTCCATGGAAGATGAAACGTCTATGAACATGATTTTAGCTTGGATTGGTAACTCTAGTTGTACCTTTCCATGGATAACAATATAACTAATTCCGTGGGATATTTACTTAGCACCGAGAGGATATTGAGATGGAAATTCTCCCATTGTAGAGGCCGGGTTTGTAGTAGCAATCTCCTTAGCCCTAACCCATGTGCCACCATAGGATGATTGTCTTTTAGTAGACCTTAGCTAGTGGATCCACGTAAGCTAGATGTTATGGGTCCTACCTTGGCAAGTAGGATGGCCCTTCTGATGTAGGGAGTATGTCGGATTCCATATTGATAGCTCACATGGTCTTTAAATGTCGGTTAAGGTAATTTCCCACAATAATGAACTAAAGTTCTTTTAAAGGTATCTCACAAGTGATTTAAATATGTTTAGCTTGCATTAACCTTGATTTATGACTTATGCTTTTCATCCCTTTATATATCATGTTTTAACTTGGTCATTGCATGTTATGAAAATGTCTCCTTTTTTAGTATGATTCAATGTTTTATTGCATTCCCCTCATACTTGGTACATTCCATGTACTAACACATACTTTTTTCCTACATTGTCTCATAATATAGGATTTGACGCTTCTCCATCCACTTGTGGCTAGAGCTTAGTAGAAGGATCTTGAAGACTTGGTGGGTCCTCATATATTCGAGGACATAGCCAGTTTATCTTTTATGTCTTTATTGTTGAACTTTGTATGGGTTAAGTCCCTACTTTTCATTCTATGAGTTTAGATGGCTTTGAGACTATGTTTAGTTTTCCGCTACTTGTGTCAACCTCTCATGATATTAAACTTACTTTTGTACTCTTTGATTCTATTATATTTCCTATGTATGCTAAGTGACTTGTATGAGGCCTTTCGGGGTCTCGTACGCCATGTCACGGCTAGGGGTACTTTGGGTTGTGACAAACTTGGTATTCAAGAGCCAAAGGTTTTAGAAAGATCCTAGGATGTCTCAAAAGCCACGTCGAGTAGAGTCTTGTTCATGGGTGTGAAGCACGCCATACTTATGAATGAGAGGCTATAAGATATTTAGGAACTTCCACTTCTTTCATTATTCTAAAACCGTTCGATAGATTTTAACTTCATAGGTCTTCCTCTCCTAACCCGTGTTTTTACTTTTCAGAATATGCCTCCACGAAGGAATCCTGTGAGAAGGAATGGGTATGTTGGTGCAAATGTGAGACAAGAGGTTCCCTAAGTGCCGATCAACCCTTTGGCCTAGAAAATGACTAATGATGAGTTTCGAGTTGCATTTCATGCATTGGCCCAAGTTATGACGACCCAAGAAAATAGGGAGGTGGTGGCTCCCGTGAATCCAAGGGTAAGTACGGTGGCAACAAGCAATCTCTCATCTTGCGACCACTCTTTCTACAACCAAAGCATGCATTAGAACCTGCTAGACACTCACCCTTATGCCTTCTTCCACACTCCCAACACTCGGGCCACATTTGCTCACTAGAACCATTACCTTGAAAATGATTTCCTTCACCGGACCTTGAATGTGAAGATTCACCATCATCCCTTCTTGCCCTTTTTGAATCCCTAGTTTTCTCTTTAAGCTTTTCTTTTTCTATTTGTTGTGCATGAACCATCAAGCGGGAGACATCCATCTCCTTAACAAGCATGGCGGTTAGGCATTCTTTGACCACCAATTCAGAAGCACCCAACGCAAATTTAATCATCCTTGCCGTTGGATCGGCGACCATAATTGGAGCATACTTGGACAATTGCGTGAACTTTAAGGCATACTTCTTCACACTCTTATCCCCTTGATGAAGGTTGATGAACTCAAGTACCTTCGCCTCCCTCATCTCAAGGGGAAAGAACCTATCAAGGAAAGCAACCTTGAACATCTCCCAATCGAGAGGACCCGCATCAACCGCCTTTTAACTTTTCCATTGTTCAAACAAAACTTGAGCAACACCCTTAAGTTGATAAGCGGCACACTTCGCCTTTTCCTCCGGCGTCACACCCATAATCATTAGCACCTTGTACACCTCATCAATGAACTATTGAGGAATTTCCTCAACCTTAGAACCATGAAACTTCGGAGGGTTCATCCTAATAAAGTCCCTCATTACTACTAAGGGAAGGGAACGTAGGCAAGTTCAACCTAGTGGTTCCGGTTCAAGTGTTCCAAAGCAAAACTGATTTTATGCTCTTCGAACTCGACAAGATCATGAGGGTTCCCCGGATGTGGAAATTGGTAAGTTATGATCCTTTAGTTTGTGGTTATGCATTGTTTTATGTTGGGTGATTTGTTGGCTGTGATATGACTTCATGTGTGGTTAGTGTGTTTAAGGTCGACTTTGAAATTGGTGAGGAAACTTCTTAAGTGTTTACTTGTATCAATGGTTTTGTGGTTGTTAAGACTAGGGTATTATGATTGAGTTGAGATAGATGGATTTGAAAAGACTAGAGAGGTTTGCTCCCAAGGGGGAGATGGTGTGCTTCATAGTTGAAATATGTGAATAGACCTGTGTTGGTTTTGGAAGGTTCCTTGTTATGGTGTGGTATGTGAAAGTTCGGAGGCGATGTGATGTCTTAGTATTCCTATCTTATTCCTTCTACCTTTGGGTCTAGCTTGAGGCCTTAGCCCCTCACGATTCACTCTTAAGGATTCTTGTGTTCTAGTCATTCCCATGTTTCCTCATCATTCATACTCATGAAAATTTGATTTTTCATAGATATGATTTAGCTCGATTGATTTCTCTATGATTATGTGCATTTGAATGTAAATTGCATTAAGCCTTCATGAAATGATGTTTTGAACATGCTTTAGCTTAGAGTTGATGTTTCCTTCTCGGATATGTGCATTTATGTGATTTCGTTCTTGGTTGGGCTGTTAACTCTTGTTTCTCCCTTCCTTATTATGTCTTGATTCTAATTCGAGGACGAATGTTTCTAAGGGGGAGATAATGTAACACCCCGGATTCGAAAAGAACGAAAAACTTTGATTTTTGAAAATAAAGTGACCCACGACTTGACCTACTGGCCGTTGGTGGACCTACCAACCATAGGTCAAGTGGTGGGAGGAGCCGTAGGTGCTACTGTTTTGGGGAGGAAATTTTGTATAATTTTGGGGCTTGGCAGTGTGACCTACGGTTGGTCACCTATGGTTGATCACCTACGGTCAGTAGGTTGACCTACCAACCGTAGGTCATGTAGTAGGTGGGGTCGTTGGTTGATTTTTAAAAAGGGATCTTTTGGTCTTTTCAACCAATGACTTATTTACTAAGTTAGGTCGGTTAACACCTATTACTAAGCCCTATACAAGTCTTATAAGACTAATTTCTACCCTCCTTAATCACTTTTCAATTACTCCGGAACCTCTCCCAAATATTTCTCTCTCTAGAATCAAGATGAAGAAGAAGTCAAACTAGGGTTCTTCAAGTTCAAGTCTCCATTCTTCATCATTGTTTAGGGCTTCAATTGAGGTATGTAGGGAGTTCATCAATGGGTTCCATTCACCCATTGAGCCCCCAAGGTTTTCTTCAACTCTCCAATTCAATTTCCCAAAATTGAGTAAGGTTTTGATTTCATTCTTCATGGGTTCTATTTATATGGATTCAATTATGTACTTAGGATCTTTTATTGATGATTAAACTCCATTACATGTTTTTCAACTAATTCCATGTGAACCCATGTATTGATCTTTGAATTGGACTATAAACCCTAATTTTCTAAGTAAGAATTGTTCAATCAAAAACTAGGTTTTCTTCTATCATGTGGGTTCTTTCAATTATGATCAAATTACTTTATTTATGGTTTTCTAAGCATGAAGTTGGTTTGAATTACATGTTTTAAGATGAATTCACATGAATCCATGTGAAATACCTAAATTTCTAGAGTTTGATTTATTGTTGGATTTGAACCACGAAAAGACGAGTTTTATGAAATCATGCATGTTTCTTTTATGAAAGCAATGTTTATGACTCAAGTATGCTCATGGATGAAAGTTTTTATATGTTCTATGAAGCTTGGACACATGAAATGAATGAAATCTAGATTTGCCATCATTGCTTTTTGGGCTATTTTCTGAAATTAGGTCTCGATTAGTATGGCAGCCGGTTATACCATCAATGATTATAGACCATGCTTTTAAAACTAATTCCTCTAGTAGTATGGCATTTCTAGTATGAAGTGAATGACTATGGGCCTTAAAAGCTATTATGAAAAGATCATGGATGGTGAAATATTTTCTCATGCATGGTCTAAAGAGCTATTCTAATGACGTAAGCTTGGACTAAGTCCATGGAAGATGAAACGTCTATGAACATGATTTTAGCTTGGATTGGTAACTCTAGTTGTACCTTTCCATGGATAACAATATAACTAATTCCGTGGGATATTTACTTAGCACCGAGAGGATATTGAGATGGAAGCTCTCCCATTGTAGAGGCCGGGTTTGTAGTAGCAATCTCCATATCCCTAACCTATGTGCCACCGTAGGATGATTGCCTTTAAGTAGACCTTAGCTACTGGATCCATGTAAGCTAGATGTTATGGGTCCTACCTTGGCAAGTAGGATGGCCCTTCCGATGTAGGGAGTATGTCGGATTCCATGTTGACAGCTCACATGGTCTTTAAATTTCGGTTAAGGTAATTTCCCACAATAATGAACCAAAGTTCTTTTAAAGGTATTTCACAAGTGATTTAAATATGTTTAGCTTGCATTGACCTTGGTTTATTACTTATGCTTTTCAACCCTTTTTATATCATGTTTTAACTTGGTCATTGCATGTTATGAAAATTTCCCTTTTTTAGCATGATTCAATGTTTTATTGCATTCCCCTCATATTTGGTACATTACATGTACTAACGCATACTTTTTTCCTACATTGTCTCATAATGTAGGATTTGACGCTTCTCCATCCACTTGTGGCTAGAGCTTAGTAGAAGGATCTTGAAGACTTGGCGAGTCCTCATACATTCGCGGACGTAGCCACTTTATCTTTTATGTCTTTATAGTTGAACTTTGTATGGGTTACGTCCCAACTTTTCATTTTATGAGTTTAGATGGCTTTGAGACTATGTTTAGTTTTCCGCTACTTATGTCAAACTCTCATGATATGAAACTTACTTTTGTACTCTTTGATTCTACTATCTTTTCTATATATGCTAAGTGTCTTGTATGAGGCCTTTCGGGGTCTCGTACGCCATGTCACGGCTAGGGGGTACTTTGAGTCATGATAATTTCAAATCATACGCCTTCATACTCATGTTTTCTTGATGTAGGTTAATGAATTCAAACACCTTTTACTCCCTCATCTCAAGGGGAAAGAACCTATCAAGGAAAGCAACCTTAAACTTCTCCCAATCAAGAGGACCCACATAACTGCCCTCTCTTCCTTCCATTTGTTGAACCAAACTTGAGGAACACCCTTAAGTTGATATGCAGCCAATTCCGCCTTTTCCACCAGCGTCACTCCTATGATCATTAACACCTTATACACCTCATCAACGAACTCTTGACGATCTTTCTCAACCTTGGAACCATGAAACTCCGAAGGATTCATCCTAGTGAAGTTCCTCACTTTAGATGCCGCCTTACTCACATTTGGGTTCACGGGAACCACAGCCTCCCTATCGACTTGAGTTTTTATAGTTGTGGCCAACACTTGAAAAGCAGCCCTAAACTCCGCATTAGTCACTTGCTCGGCCAAAGGGTCGACCAAAACATGAGGAGCTTCTCGCTCCACATTCTCTCTCGTATTCCTTCTAGCATATACCCTTCGAGTGGCCATATCTTGAAAAGTATCGGATAAGGATTAGGAGAGAGACATAGATAGTTAAACTCTATCGTACGACTTTAGAATGATGAAATAAGTGGAATTTGCTTAACATCTTATAGACTCTCATTCATAAGTGTGGCGCGCTTCACACTCATGAACAAGACTCTAATTGACGTGGCTTATGAGACATCCTAGGACCTTTCTAAACCTTGCGCTCTAAATATCAAGTTTGTCATGACCCAAAGTACACCCTAGATGTTACATGGTGTATAAGACCATGAGAGGCCCTACACAAGCCACTTAGCATACATCATACAAGATAATAGAAACAGAAGTGTTTAAAAGTAGCATTTCATATAAAAGAGTTTAACAAAAAGTGAAAGTCTAAACATAAGTCTCCATAAGCCATCTACTACATCAATAGAAGGGATTTGGGAGATATCCCATACAAAGTCTAAAAACTGAAATGACATAAAACTATAAAAGTGACATCATCCTCGAAGTATAAGGACTCACCAAGTCTTCAAATCTCTAATGCACTCTCTAGCCATGAATAGAGGGAGAAGAGTCGCCAAGCCCTACATTAGTGAGACAATGTAGCCAAAAGTATGCGTTAGTACATGAAATGTACCAAGTATGATAGCGATGCACAAGAATTATGAAATCATGCAAAAAGGGACTATACATGGCATGCAATGACCAAGCTAAATCGTAAAATAACACATTAAGAAACATAAATCAAAACCATGGTCAATGCAAGCTTCATCTTAAAATAAAAACATATTTGAAATACTTTTAGAAAGCAACCTTAGTTCATTATTGTGGGAAATTAGCCTTAACCGACATAGACCATGTGAGCTATAACATGGAATACAGTGTCTGCCCCACACCGAAAAGGGGTGTCCTTACTTGCCAAGGTAAGAACCATGAACTTGAGCTAAAGTGGATCCACTAGCTAATGTCTATCTAAGATAATCATTCTATGGTGGCACATAGTTATGGGACATGGGTAATCGCCGCTTGTCCACTCATTGCTAAGCATAAATCCCATGGAAAAGTCATTAATCTTAACTTGTTTGATTATCCTTGGAAGGGCACATCAAGTAGCCAATCCAAGCTAGAGTTCATTAGAATAATATCTTAGTCTTGATTCAACTTAGGTAAGAAAACCTTTCAACCTTATGAATCCTTTATTATGAGAAACCCTTTCAGCACACTAATAACATCGATGCTTCACTCTCAAAGAAACCTTATTATTTACATCAATTTCATGAGGAAACATGCATATCTTCATAAATAAGTATTTCATTGTTCCAAAGCCTCATCATATGATCATAGTCTAGAAATCATGGATCATGCATGGGTTCATGTGAATTCAACTTAAAAACATGCAATTACCTCAATTCATGCATAAGAAGACATAAAAAAATCAATTATATCATAATTGATAAGAACCCATAAGATTGAGTAAAACTCTAACTTCAATTGGAGATTTTAATTTGCAAAATTGGAGAATTTAGGGACCCTATGGAGGAAAGGACTCCATAGGTGAATACTTTCATACCTTAATGTCAAAATCCCATAATCAATGGTGAATTTAGAGACTTGATCTTGAAACCCTAGTCTTCGTCTTCAATCTTTAGAGAGAGATATTTTGGAAGAAGAACTTGGAGGGATTTGGAAAATTTGAAGAATGGTCTAGAATAGTTAGATTTTAGGCTTAAAAGACTTATATAGGGTCTAGGATTAGGATCAAAATGACCTAGCTTAGGCATTAATCAATTAGACAAATGACCAAAAAGCCCTTAAAAATTAATTGTCTACTCGACCTACGGTCCGTATTTCTGGTCAACCGTAGAAAGATTCAGAAACCATCATTTTGGACCTTCAAATGACGGGACCCATGTACAGTTCATAGGTCTTCCTATGGTTCGTACATGCCAATCGTAGAAAATAACTTTAATTTTTTAAATTTCACTAAGATTGGGGGGTCACCTACGAGGCCTATCTACGACTCATAAAAAAATGACAGGCCATCGTGTTGAATCGTAAAAAGGGATTCTGAGACTTAATTTTTGCAAATTATGTTCCCACTTCCTACGGTTGCCATATACGGCACGTAGAAGCTTCTATGGTCCATAGGTAGGAGTCGTAGACATAGCCTGCAGTCCAGAAATTTTATTTTCTCCCCTTTCCAAATTTTGAGGTGTTACTGACGGCCCAAGCCAATAGGGAGTATGTGGTCCCCGTGAACCCAAAATGTGGGTACGGTGGAAACTAGAGGAGGGACTTTACTAGGATGAATCCTTTGGAGTTTCATGGTTCCAAGGTTGGGGAAGATCCTCAAGAGTTCATCGATAAGGTATATAAGGTTTTGATGATCATGGGTGTGACATCGGTGGAAAAGGCGTAATTGGCCGCTTATCAACTTAAGGGTGTTGCTCAAGTTTGGTTCAACCAATGGAAGGAAGAGAGGGCGATTGATGTGGGTCCTCTTTATTGGGAAAAGTGTAAGGTTGTTTTCCTTGATAGGTTCTTTCTCCTTGAAATGAGGGAGGCAAAGGTGCTTGAATTTATTAACCTTCATCAAGGAAATATGAATGTGAAGGAGTATGCTTTGAAATTCATACAATTGTCTAGATATGCTCCTACTATGGTTGCCGATCCTAGGGCAAAGATGAGCAAGTTTGTTACGGGTGTGTCCGAAATAGTGGTTAAGGAATGTCGTATCGTCATGCTCATTAAGGAAATGGATACTTCTCGCCTAATGATACATGCTCAACAAATCAAAGAGGAGAAACTTTAGGAGAAGTCAAGGGAGGAAAAGAGGGCAAAGACCGGTGATGGTAACTTTTCACACTTAAGGTCCGATGGACATGGTCATTTTAAGTTCCGACAAAGGTTTTCCGGTCAAGGTTCCTCTAATTCTCCGACTCCTAAGTACAACAACGAAAGGGTGTATAAATCCAAGCCTCAAGGAGGAAGTGGTGGTGGAAATGGATCTTCGGTTCCCACATGCCAAAAGTGTGGCAAGAGTCATCCGTGAAAATGCTTGATGGGTACGAATAATTGCTTTGGTTGTGGCAAAAGTGGTCACCGCTTGAGGGATTGTCCACTTAGACTTGACAAGGGCAAAGATGGTAGGCAAGCTCCGCCTAGTAGTTCGGGTTCAAGTGCTCCTATGAAAAACCAGTTCTTTGCACTCCAAACTCGATATAATCAAGAGGGTTCTCTCGATGTTATTATCGGTATGTTGCAAAATTTTCATCGTGATGTTTATGCTTTGATTGATCCCGGTGCTACCTTGTATTTTGTGACACCATATGTGGCTATGAGGTTTGATGTTCTTCCGAATGTGTTGATAGACCCTTTTTCTGTCTTTACACCTATTGGTGAATCTATTGTGGCTAAGAGAGTCTATAGAAGTTGTCCCGTTTCCATATCCCATAGAGTCAGTCATGTTGATCTTGTAGAGCTTGATATGGTAGACTTAGATGTTATTCTCGGTATGGATTGGCTCCATTCTTGTTATTCTTCTATTGATTGTAGAACCCAAGTGGTCAAGTTTCAATTTCTAAATGAGCCCGTCCTAGAGTGGAAAAGGGGAAATTCTATGCCTAAGGGTCAATTTGTTTCTTATCTTAAAGCTAGAAAGATAATTTCTAAGGGTTGAATATACTATCTTGTTCGAGTTAGGGATATAGATTCTGAAACCCCTATCTTTAAGTAGGTCCCCATTGTTAATGAGTTTCTGGAAGTGTGTTCTGATGATTTACCCGGTGTTCCTCCGGAAAGGGAAATAGACTTCGGTATTGACCTTCTCCCCAATACACAACCTATCTCTATTCCTCCTTACTGTATGGTTCCAACAGAACTTAAGTAATTGAAGAAGCAATTGAAATATTTGTTGGATAAGGGTTTTATCCGATCGAGTATCTCTCCATTGAGTGCTCCAGTTTTGTTTGTTCGAAAGAAAGACAGTTCACTTCGTATGCGTATTGACTATCAACAATTGAACAAGGTTACCATTAAGAATAAGTATCCTCTTCCAAGAATAGATGATTTGTTAGATCAGCTCCAAGGAGCGAGTTACTTCTATAAGATTGATCTTCAGTCGAGTTATCACCAATTGAGGGTGAATGAAGATGACATTCCGAAGACAGTTTTTTGAACTCGGTATGGTCACTACGAGTTTTTGGTAATGTCGCTTGGTTTAACTAATGCTCCGACTGTATTTATGGATTTGATGAATAGGGTGTTTAGACAATACCTAGATATGTTTGTGATTGTGTTCATCGATGATATTTTGATTTACTCAAGGAGTGAGGGTGAGCAAACCAATCATTTGAGAATTGTGTTGCAAGTCCTCAAGGACCAACAACTCTTTGCAAAGTTTATTAAATGTGAATTTTGGTTGAGATCCGTGGCTTTTCTTGGTCACATTGTTTAAGTATTGAGGTAAATCCTAGAAGACGGATGTGGTTAAGAATTGGCCTAGACCTCTATCCCCTTCAGATATTCAAAGTTTTTTGGGTTTGGCTGGTTATTATAGAAGGTTTATGGAAGCATTTTCTTCGATTGACTCTCCATTTACAACATTGACTCAAAAGAAAGTTAAGTTCATATGGCCTGAAGCATGTGAAAAGAGTTTCCAAGAATTAAAAGATAATATTACCTCCGTTTTGGTGTTGACTTTACCGGAAGGGTCCGATGGGTTTGTGGTTTCTTGTGATGCTTCAAGGGTTGGACTAGGGTGTGTTCTTATGCAAAATGGGACGGTTATTGTTTATGCTTCATGGCAACATAAAATCCATGAAAAGAACTATCTTACCCACAATTTTGAACTAGCAGCGGTTGTATTTGCTTTAAAGATTTGGACGCATTACCTATATGGTGTTCATGTTGACGTCTTTACAGACCAAAAACGTTTACAATATGTGTTCAAGAAAAAGGATCTAAATCTTCACCAAAGGAGGTGGCTTGAGTTTCTAAAGGACTATGACATGAGTGTCCTCTATCACCCTGGCAAGGCAAATGTGGTGGCGAATGCTCTTAATCGATTATCTATGAGAAGTGTTGCTCATGTTGAGGATAATAAGAAGGAGTTGGTTTGAGATGTTCACAGATTGGCCCGATTGGGTGTTCGGTTGGTTGATTCTAATAAAGGTAATGTTATTTTTCATAATGGCTCAGAATCATCCTTTGTGTCAGATGTAAAAGCCAAGCAAGGTCTTGATCCAATTTTGGTTAATTTGAAGGAAGCGGTGCTTAAAAAGTTCATTGAGGTTTTCTCCCAAGGGGGTGATGGTGTACTTCGATATCAAGGTTGTTTGTGTGTTCCCAATATTGATGGTTTGAGGGAGCATATTTTGTCGGAGGCCCATAGTTCTCGATATTTCATTCATACAGGAACCACCAAGATGTATCGTGACTTACGGGAGGTCTATTGGTGAAATGGGATGAAGAAGGATATTGCCGAATTTGTGGCTAAGTTTCCTAATTGTCAACAAGTGAAAGTTGAGCATCAAAAGCTAGGAGGTTTGTCCCAAGACATTAGCATTCCTACTTAGAAGTGGGAATATTTGAATATGGACTTTATTGTTGGCTTACCCTGCACCCGGCGGCAACATAACTTGACTTGGGTTATTGTGGATCATATGAAGAAATCGAATTATTTCTTTCCTGTCAAGGTTTATTATTCGGCGAAGGACTATGCTAAGTTATACCTAAGGGAGATAGTTAGGTTGCATGGAGTGCCCCTATCAATTATCTTTGATCATAGTACCCAATTCACTTCTCAATTTTGGAAATCTATCCAAAAGGGCCTTGGTACTCGTGTCAAGCTTAGTACGGAATTTCATCCTCAAACCGATAGGCAAGCGGAGCGTACAATCCAAAATTTGGAAGATATAATGAGAGCTTGTGTGATTGACTTCAAGGGTAATTAGGATGATCATTTGCCTTTGATTGAGTTTGCTTATAATAATAGCTATTATTCGAGTATTGGTATGACTCCATTTGAGGCTCTTTATGGTAGGAGGTCTAGATATCCTATAGGTTGGTTTGAAGTTGGTGAGGTCACTTTGATAGGTCCCGAGTTGGTACATGAGGCTATGGAGAAAGTTCGACTTATTAGAGAAAGGTTGAAAACGGCTCAAAGTCGACAAAAGTCCAATGCTAATGTTAGAAGAAGAGATCTAGAATTTGATGTTAATGATTGTGTTTACTTAAAAATTTCACCCATGAAGGGTGTAATGAGGTTTGGAATGAAAGGGAAGCTTAGTCCCCATTATGTGGGCCCATATCAAATTTTGAGGTGTATTGGTAAGGTTGCTTATAAACTTGATTTGCCTAATGACTAGGCATCGGTACATTCGATTTTCCATGTCTCCTTGTTGAAGAAATGTGTTGGTGATCCGACATCTATTGTACCATTGGAGAGTCTTGGTATAAAGGAGAATCTTTCTTATGAAGAAGTTTCGGTAGAGATTTTGGACCGGCAAGTTAAGAAGTTAAGGAATAAGGAAGTTGTATCTGTAAAGGTCTTATGGAGGAATTAAAGAGTTGAGGGTGCTACTTGGGAAGCTGAGGCTGATATGATGTCCCGTTATCCCCATCTCTTTCCCTCCGATCCTACTCTAGCTAGAGGTATTTAGTTTCTCACGGTTCATCCTCATGTCTTAGTCATTCTCATGTTTCCTAATACATGAATTCTCATGAAAACTTGCTTTTGAGATTTTGATTTAGTTGTAATTGATTTCTTCATGATTATGTGCATTTGAGTATGACTTGCATAGGTACCTTATGAAATGATGTTTTGAATATGTTTAAGCTAGGAGTTGATGTTTCTCCTTGGTTATGTGTTGGTTATGAAGTTGTATTCTTGTTGGACGGTTAGATCTCCTCCCCTACCCTCCTTATGTTGAGTCCCATTCGAGGAATAATGTTCCCAAGGGGGAGATATTGCAACATCTCGGACTTGGAAAAGAAGGAGAATGGAATTTTTAGGTTGCGAGCTGTACCTACGCTTCCTACTTACGGTTGGTAGAAGCACCTATGGATCGTAGATGGATTTCGCAGGTAGTGGGGAAATGAAGTGAAAATTTTAGAAGAAAAGGTGAGGTCCTATGGTGGCCATGTATGGACCATATGTAGACTTACTAACTGTACATGGGTCCCGTCAAAGGGTTGGTCCAGATCAAAGTTTCTGAATCAACTTACGGTTGACCAGGACGGTCTATAGAAGGACCTACGGACCGTAGGTAGGGGTTTGGCAGTTAATTTTAAGGGGTTTTTGAGTCTTTTCCTAATTTATTTAACCTAATACTATGTCATTTTACCTTCTTCCCTAAGCCCTATATAAAGGTTTTAAACCCCTAAATTATCCATTCACAATTCATTCTCCTAATTTCCCAAAATTTGACCAAATTCATCCTCCCAAATTCTCTCAAGTTAAAGGAAGAAGAAGAAGAGCTAGGGTTCCATTCAAGTCTCCAAATTCTCCATTTTTCTTGGGCTTAAAGGATCAAGGTATGTGTGCGTTCACCCATGGAGTCCTTTCCTATATGGGGTCTCCAAGGATTTCAATTTCCCAATTCAATTTCTAAATGATAAAATTAGGGTTTCAATTCAATGAATGTGGGTTTCTTCCAACTATGGTTGATTATGATTAATTAAGTATTCTAATGCATGAATTGATGTTAATCTATGATATTTAGTTGAATATGCATTGACCCATGCCTAAATTATGATTTCCAACTATGATCCTATGATGAACCCATGAATTATGAATTATAAATTTATGAAGATATACATGTTTTCGTGAAACTATTGTAAATGAATAAATGATGCTTTGAAAGGAAAGTATTGATGCTATGGTGAAAGGATTTCTCACTTACTATGATGATCATGATTATGAAAGGTATTTCTCACAGTAAATTCACATTGATGAAAAGTTTTCTCATCTATGTTGAATGATGTTTAAGGAGTTATTCCATGTTTTGATTTCAAAAGTATGGATTGGTGTTGATCATTGCCTTTCCCTGTGTTAAATTGATAATTGACTTTTATCTATTCCGCTGAGATTTAGACTTAGCACCGAGATGGCTTTGAGGTGGAGACTCAAATAGGGTAATCTCTAGTAGCAACCTCAGTCCCAAACTGCGTGACCCCGTAGGATTGTCTTATATGACCTAACTAGTTGATTCACTTTAGCAATGGTATGTACAGATTCTACCTTGGCAAGTAGTTTCCCCTTTTTCGGTATGAGGGATATACTGGATTCCATGATATAGCTCTCATGGTCTTATTATCGGTTAAAGCTAATATCCCACAAAATGATTATGTTTTCTTCAAAGCTTTTCTTATGTCCTTTATATTAATGTATTTTACTATGTCTTCTGATCTTCATGTCATTTCTTCTCTATAAAGCTTTTAAATATTTAATTATGATCATGCCTATTCGATTTAAGTCATTTTTACTATCATGTTCATGTTTATGCCTATTGCCTCATACTTAGTACATTCAATGTACTAATGTATACTTGTGCCTACATTATCTCATGAATGTAGGGTCCGACGTTCCTACCTCGCACACTCATGGCTAGACATCTATTGGGCTCCTCAAGCTAATGGTGAGTCCTCATGCTCCGAGGACCGAGACCTTTTATAGTTTTATGTCATTTCATTTTCTAACTTTGTACGTGATGTATGGGTTACACCCCAATCACTTTCCTTATGATGTATTAGATGGCTTTGATACTTATGTTAGACTTATGCTTTTGTCAAACTCTTTGTATGAAATTTTCTCTTTTAAACTTCTTACTTCTATTATCTTGTATGATGTATGCTAAGTGGCTTGTGTGGAGCCTTTAGAGGTCCTATATGTCATATTACGCCTAGGGTATATTTTGGGTCGTGACAAACTGACAAAACCACGGGATACAACGAAAGTCAAGTATTACTAAAGAATTTTTAACTTTGACCATTGGAGACCAAACTTTGGAAGTTTGACCAAGAAAAGTCCAACGATTAAAAAACTCTTTTTTCTTGTTGAGAATTCTTTGCTTTTTGATAGAAAAAAATCATGTGAATCGCACCCATAGTGGTTGTAGGAATGCGTTAAATTGATTATATCTTGTGGTGAAGATTTGTGTTGCGAATGAGGGGAGTGTTTACCTTGAATATATATCTTATGTTTCTTGGTGGTTCCTAATGATAGATGGATGACGTCTTTCTTAAGAGAAATCATCAATAATGCTTTGAAATTGCATTGTGAATCCTTTGGGGAAGTCTGAGTACACATTGGACAGATTTGTCAATTATTTTAGTTGAAAGATGGACCTTTCTAGTCAAAGTTGTCATTGGTGTGGAGCATTGATGAAATGGATGTTTCCATGTGTTTTCCAGGTGCAATCTCAGTTGAGTTGGGAAATTAAAACTTGCACTTACTTGATCTAGCATTTAACTTGCGAGCCACAAGTCTTCATCAGTGAAAGACAACTATAATGTTGGTATGCCCAATAAAGTGACAGGCTACTATTTTGAGTCGGCATTTGCATCGGCGGTGAACAGTTTTGCAATTGCGAACTGCCAGTCCACCGTCGGTGCCACTTTTTGCTGAATTGTTGAAATTTTTTTTGCTTCTTAATTCTTTTTATTTTGTTAACTTCTATTAGTCTTCAATTTCTTTCCTGATGAAAAATAAAAAAATAAGTTGTTTGTAGGTATTAGTTGACTTCTTGAAGGGACCCTTAAGAAAGACATAGTTGTAAGTCATTTTCCTCATCTTCCAAAAAGCAAGAACATGAACAAGAACAAAACCCTAGAACAATGCTAGTAAATAGGAGCGAATCCATTTTTGTGTAAAGGGAATAAAGGAATAGTACACTTTGTTTAAGGCTACTCGGACGTTTATATCAGAAAATATGTTCAATATGGCTGTCTTATGGGCGAAGTTCCCAAATATTGTTAAGAAACACACTAATAGAGACTGGGCACCTCTCATTGACGCTTTGGGAGAATTTTTCCCCAAGCTGGTCTACGAGATTTATGCCATATATCAAGCGACCCAAGATACAATGGGTCATCATGGCCCAGTCGAGAAGTTCCCTGACTTGTCCTATGTTATGGTGCGAGGTGTGGAGGTTGATATACCCCAGCAACCATAAACTCTTTATTGCGTAATGAGCCAATTGCAGAAGGATCTGTGCTTGGGAAGAATATTGCCACCAAAGGTAGTCACCTCCAATGGGTAGCTACTAGCAATGTTGTCGATTAGCCTTCTTGGGTCACCATGGGAGGAGAAATCTCTCGTTAAGAACTGGAATTCAAAGACAAATTATGGCTCAACTTTGTGTGTGTATGTCTCATGTTCTCCAAGAATAATAAGATGGTGCATAACTAGGTAGTTGTTCTCATTGCCTTTCTTATGACTATCATTCATGTCAACTACGGAGAGGTAGTGGTTGAGATGGAAGGCCAGCCAAAGGGCTCTCTCAATGCCCTTTCTAGTCCTGATCAATAATTTGTGTACAAAGGCACATGTTCTCTACTTTCCCTTTGATGTTGGTTTCCCCGCTATTGAGGTGATTGATATGGATCACAAGGGAAATGCGGAGGTTCCCACAATCAAAAACCGTAAAATGAAAATATTAGTGGACCAGTCACATCACCATGCCCCTTAGGATGACCGAACTTCTGTGGAGATGGGTAATGCCTGTGTACGCGAGGAATAATCGTGGGTGGTTCTCTATCACATCCCCTCATGAGTCACAGTGCTTATCGCAAGTTGACAAAAGTGACGTATTTCAATGAGCACCAACTCGTAAAGCTCGCTAAGGCGTTACTCGACATGCTTGTCAATGCGGCAGAAAGTGCTATGCAATAATTGGTGGATAGTATGAACAACCTGATCAAATGGGTTGATATGGTGGAAGATTGTCACAGTCTGAAATTATTCCTAGTCGTAACACGGTGCTTAGGGTCATACATGACGCCAAGCTAACCCATGGCTTGTCATGACACTAAGAATATTATATAAATAGAATATTGAGCGGAAGCTAAATTCTGAATAATATCATAAAAATCAAAATCACATGTCAAAGATTAAACCCAAATGGAAATCATCTCGCATAACATCAATGTGACACTTCGCACATTTGAACATTGAAATTAACTCAAAATTTTGGAATAAGACTAAGACTTTTTAACATAAAAGGAAGGATGTTTTATGAGTTAATTTTACTTTACAAAGTTTATATGTTAAGTCTTGAAGTCAAAGACGTTGCAAAATAAAAGTCGATAAAAATATTTGTAAATGTCATTAAGGAATTCCATGTAATTTAGGGTCAGATATCTTTGAAATTTTTTCCTAATATATATGGAGTTAGAATTCTCATGAGCTATCAAATCAAAGGTATACAAGTCTAGTTTTCAATGCACTAAACCGTTCATCCATACGACATGAGAATAGAGAGATATGCACATTTTGTGAGACTGCAAAAGCAAGCGGCTTCCATAACTCTAAGTCAGTGGTTTTTATAAAATACCACCATCTTAATTAGTTCTTCAGTATAAACAGCTGAAAACCCAGAAATTTCATAAAGCGACCTTCTAAATACTCAACTCGAAAGTTTGACGGAAGTTGCTCTACGTCGCGAGCTCATCATTATGGTATAATTTTTTTATCGATTTAGACTCCGTTTATTGTTGCTGCAAGGAGGCAGAATCTTAAGCTTATTATTTCAGACATTTTGGTTGAGGTAATCTTATTTTTACAACCTTCCTTTGTAATTCCATGTCCTAGTATCGTTTTTATAGTTTTTTTATACACGTGGTGGTGTTTTATATATTGATATTGTGGGAAGATCCTTTGTCTTATTTAGTTTGGATATTATTGTTTTTTATTGATGGTTTTAAGGTGCTGGAGGAAATGGGAGGTTGGTGTGATTCTTATTAGAGTCGCGCACGATAGTTGTTGGATTAAACGACGTGAAGTACACTTAGTTATGTTTCCTCAGAAGCTTGTCGCTCCTTCGAGATATTGATGGAATGTCTTCAATGGATTTATCTATTAATTATTATTGTTATTAGCATCATTTTATTCTTTGTACATGGCTGGTTATGACTGTGGAATAGGACCTTATTGATTAGTCATGCCTTGTTAATATAGCCTTGTTGATTTTTGTGTTGTTGCATTACTTTTGGTTGGGAAAGCTTCATAGAGACATCTTTTATTTGTTCTTTGGTTGAAAGGTATGTTAAGGTTATTATTTCTCTACTGGTATGATCCTAAAGGCCTAAGCTTTTTATGGCTGGTGTAGTTTCATTATTTGACTTGTAGCCTTGTCCTATTGAGTTGGCTACCATCATATGATATAATGTCTATCGTTGACACTCTACTCCTTGCTTAGTGGCCTAGAAAAGCATGTTATGATTGTATTTTGATCAATTATGGTTACTTGTTATTATTGTGATATATTATTATCTTACTACCTCCTATGAGCTTGTTTTAGCCTCAGCAGACACTGACACTGCAAGGTTCTTGAGCATATAGATTGATTGTTATACCATGCCCACGGTTCGAGTAGACTGTGCCTACAGGACGGGTAGGTTGTAACTACGGGGCAAGACATATGTATTGTACCATAGAGCCTAAAATTTGTATTGATTCATGGCACATGTACATTCAAACAGTTCAGATCATATTGACATTGTGATCCAGGTAAGGGGGCTAATATGGGTATTTAATGACTGTTTGTGCTCGTTAGGACCTAAAGGGATTGTGTGCTATTTGTACCTATCAGGCTTATGGGGGCCAGGTTAGGTTATTGCTTGTTATGTGCTTATATTTTCTTTTTATAAGAAGATAAAGTATTGTACTTATGTTTCACCCATGCCCTTTTCGTTCAGTACTTATACTTCAGTTTCAACTTTAAATTTACCAAACAGCTCGATATATTATTTTGTACTGACTCCCCCTTCCTGGGGCGCTGCATTCATGCCTGCAGGTCCTGAGCTATGACCAGACAAACCTGTCAAGTAGCACAACCGCCTATCCAGCTGATTGGTTGAATCCTTTCTTTCAGGAATTGCCAGAGTCCCTGAGGTTTGCTTATTTTGTTGCTTATAGATTTTGGGTAGGCTGGGACTGTGTTCGTAGAGGATTGCTTACTAGTGTGTTGGATTGTATAGCCACGTTATTGGCCATGTTGGCCTTGCTTTCTGGTTGGCTGATATTTGATAGTTGTTTGATATATTGTTTAGATAGGTATCTATTTTTAGCTTTTGTATAGAGATCATGGTGGCTTTGATGGCCCACATAGCATTTATGCTTTCCTAGATACCATGGTGACCTCGACAGCCCAAACAAGCTTGTGTGCTAGCTAGTTATTGCTTTATATAACTGTTGGGAGTAGTTGTTTTCTTTGTAGAGCTATTGACAGGGGCCTTGACAACCGAGGAATTATTTTTAAGCCGAGATATACTTGTTTGTTTTCTTGACTGTGTGTGGCTGCCATGTGCCATTAGCAAGTGGTTTAGCAGCGTCGGCTAAGACCTAAGTTTTGGCATTAGGTGCCAGATGCACCCTTTGAGTTTTGGGTGTGACAGTAAAATTGAAAATCTACAGTAATTTACTGCCTCTCTGCAATCCTCTACTAAGATGAGTTGCTAGGATAACCCTCAGCTAACTCTAGCTGTATGAAATTGAAAGACTAGATAACTTAATTAAATTTAAGGATTGTCCTCGAAAGATGAGGACTCACCAACATTGTTGCTGAGCTATCGAGAAATTGTACTAACCGTGAGCTGGATACCTAGCGTCTGAACCTATATTATAAAATAATATACTGCAAGAAGGTATGCGGTCAGTACTTTGGATGTAATGAATATGTGAGACATGAATCACAATTCTAGTAAACAGAATATGATAAATCTGATATGCTAAATTGAAGATATGATTGGAATAAATAAATTGATGCATTACAAAGTAGTAAGCACGCAACTAATGAATAGTGAACTGAAATAACTAAATACGAGGTCAATGCAATAATTTGAGACTACACTGTGGGAGATACTATTAACCGATAAACAATGTATGAGATAACCTGAGTCCAACCTGTACCCTAGCTGGAAGGGCGCTTTGCACCTTGCCAAGGTAAGAACATTGTCTGACGTGGATCCATTAAGTTGGTGTTCAAAAAGGACTAAGGTGTCAGTCCTAATCTTACGAGTGACCCATATAAACCTATGATGACCCCTTATAAACCTATAGCGGCATATAGTTCTAGGACTTATAGATTGCTACTTAAGGTCTTAGTCCTAGCTAACGGGTGAGACTTCATTCCTATGTCCACTCAGTTAGTCGTAATACTCCCAACTGAATTTATACTGATAAACTAAATGATAGTATTAAACTAAATAGTTTAATAATACTGATAAACTGAGTCTGAACTGATAGACACTTTTTTTGAAAGCAAACATATGGAACTGAAATGATACCCATTAATGAAATTCTATCTATATGGAGTCAATAACCTTGCTGAAGTTTAGGAATTCAAGGCGAAAAGCTTTGGGCTTGGAATTTTATAATTTGAACTTGAGAAACCCTTCTATGTAGTTTTCGGAGATGAAGTTTGTTGTAACTTATGAAATCTAATTTACTTAGGCTTTTGGGGAAGTTAATAGTCGTGGGTTGGGGTTATGGGATTAGGAAAAGATGAAAACAACCCTCTTAGAACATGAAAAGAAGAGAAAACTAAAAGAATTTCAAAGCAACGTGTGCGGTTGCGCTGCTGGAGCCTAGGTCACATGGTTGTTCGTGCAACATTGGCAGTAACACTTTCCTTACCACACAGTCACGCAAATGACGATGGATTCATGCAACGGGTTACGCAGATTTTGTAGTTCCTAGTAAAGTGGGCATAATCTTTAGCACTTAACTTGGATTGACAAACGACCAAAGGTGTTGAAAAGAAGACTTCAAAACCTTTCATTATCTTGGTATTAGGCCATGAAACTCTTCATACTCTAGGAGTCCCTTATGACCTTATTTCACATCCAATACATTTTACACACTTATGATTGGACCTTTACACCAATTCACACTTAAATTTATCAGGTTCGAACCAATACTCATATAGACAATGGTTCGTACTTTTGTATAGAAGTTTAAAGGTGTTAAAATATCTCCCCCTTACAAACATTCATCCTCGAATGAATTCTTATTAAGCTGGATAGAGTAGGGAAAGAGCTGTAATTCCAGAAATGAAAACTAAATATTGAAAACTGGCAAAGTGATTAACTCTGGACCGAGGCATGAAAACTATACTAATTTCATGAACATACATGCATATTAAGACATGAGAATAACTGAAAGACATGAAGTTAAATGGAATGTTGTGGAGGAACTATTACCTGACGCTGAAAATGATCCGGAAGGAAAAAGGTGGGGGTACTTGGTCGTCATATCTTCCTCTGCTTCCCAAGTAGCTCTCTCAACTAACTGATTTCTCCAAAGAACTTGCACCAAGGTGACTTCCACATTTCTCAACTTACAAACCTTTTGGTGAAGAATTTCAACTTGAAACTCTTCATAAGAGAGACTATCTTTCACACCAACACTCTCTAAAGGTACAACTGAAGTCGGATCACCAATGCACTTCTTTAATAAGGACAAATGAAATACTGGATGTACTAATTCTAACTCTATAAGTAACTCCAACGCATCGGCCACATTACCAAAATACCTTAAAATCCTATACGGATCAACATAACGGGGACTGAACTTCCCTTTCTTTTCGAACCTCATCACCCATCCCATAGATGAAATATTCAGATATACCAATCATTAATAGCAAACTCAAGCTCTCTTCTTCTCACATCTGCATATGACTTCCATCTACTCTGAGTTATCCTCAACCCATCTCAAATAAGCTGAAATTTCTCCATAGCCTCATGAACTGATTCAGGCCCTATCAAAGCCACTTCACCAACCTCAAACCACCCTATATGACCACCTCTTACCATAAAGTGCTTCAAACAAAGCCATTTGAATACTGGAGTGGTATCTATTATTATAAACAAATTTGACAAGAGGTAAGTGGTCATCCTAATTACCTTTAAAGTTGATCATGCAAGCTCTCATCATGTCCTTTATGTTTGAATAGTCTGTTCTTCCTGACTATCTATCTACGACTGAAAAGTTGTGCTAAGCTTAACTTGAGTACCAAGACCTTTCTAAAACAACTTTCAAAACTTAAAGGTGAATTGAGTGCCCATATCTGAGATGATGGATAAGGGAACCCCATGCAGTTTCACCAACTCCCTGATGTAAAGTCTAGCATAATCCTTGACTGAATAAGAAGTCTTAAATGGCAGAAAATGTGTGGATTTAGTCATCCGATCTACAACCACCCATACAGAATCATATTATCGACGCATGCGAGGTTAATGTATAATAAAATCCATGTTTAAATCTTCCCACTTCAAAGTAGGAATAATGATATCCTGAGTATTACCTCCTAGTTTCTTATGTCCAAACCTAACTTGTTGGTAATTTCTACACTTAGCCATAAATTCTGAGATATCCTTCTTCATACTATTCCACTAATAAATTTCCCATAGGTCACGATAAATCTTATTGGCTCCTGGGTGAATAGAGTATAAAGAACTATGAGCTTTTGATAGAACAATTGGTGGATCTTCCATGGACGACTTTGCTGAAAGAGATTCTCTATTTTTCAAATCTAGATCAATTTTTTTTGGTTCAAAGGCATATGATCACATCTCTTGCAAAAAATTGATTATTTATTCATAGTCCACTCTCTGGTCTCCATCAAAATTCATGAGCAATGCAACCAATGTTCTTACTACCAGCTTTTCTTCCACTTCAACTTCAACTATGTCATCAACAGTTTCAATGACTGATATGATGCTCATATCATTTGGTTGTTTCATCAACATTCATAATTTGCATTATTTGAAATTGGATAAGCATACAGTTGAACTCTTTGAGTTGCATTACTAGACACCACTACATCACTTCCACCCTTTAGTGGTCACTTATATGCACTTAGTATTATTGCTATGATAGCTAAATTTGTTGTGCTTCATTATCTAATCTAGTGATGATGAGATGTGGTCTATCTAAGTTTCTATATGCTTGATGGTTATCGAGTGTGTGTTCAACATCTACCACATACTTACTATGTAATTGTGTATCTAATGCATGTTAATATCTCTGGTGTCTACCTTTGTCAATACATGGGATAACATATCCTCTATTCTAGAACCACTTAGGCGGATATGGGGTCTGCTCTAGAAAGGAACACACTCCTGCTTTTGAGAACTTTATCTCCTTGTCCTTTATATATATCTTGTTGATGTTGTGCCTAGTTCCAATCTTTACAAAAGGGCCATAATAAAAAATGATCACCAATTCATGAGAAGATGTTAATGTAAAGAATATATTATCATCATTCCTACTCTAAGTTTCATAACCATGAAACCTTAGAGATAAAGAGATATTTCTATAATTAGTTTGTTTCTCTTATATTTTTCTATATCCTATATATCTGTTTTCTTTAGTTATTTACTAGGGCAATTATGATCTGGAAGTCAATTCAAGGCAAGTGTTCGGATCTATTATGACATAGCCTTGAGGCGCTCAACGAATCTTTTAACCTTTTTAAAACCTTTTTGGCCTTTAGATTGATCCAAAAATGACTTTTTGTATATATTCATAGAAATTATCAAATCGAGCACTTTAATTTCTTACCTAGAAGATTTTAATAACTCTAACTATATTCCAAATCACGCGAGTAATCATTAGACATTAGTAAGAGACATTCTTGGTATATAAATATTTAGTGATTCGACGGTATGAGGTTAGCTACTTATAACTAGTTGTAAGCAGTAACTATTATAATTTAAACTCTTAAAGAACGTTAATTTAGAAGAAAGTAAATAATATTTTTGATTATTACAACTCTTTCAAGAGAATCTTGTTCATTCCAAAATAATCTACTAAAAACAATAATTAAACCCTAATAACTAAGAACAACAAACTGTAATATGTAAACATAATTAGCAGTTCTTAGGAATAAGTCGTAAACCTAAAGACATCATCTAAATGACATATGTATAGTAACAAGATCAAAATTATGATCCCTCTTGAACACTCCTTTGACTTTGTCAGCTTTAGTTTAATAAGTAGGGGGTGTGCGACACAAACCCATCATGACGAGCTCAAGTTCAAGGCATGGGGACCGTCTCGGACTCCAGCCTCCTTTTTTCGTGCATTGCAAAATCATTGCCTGAAAATCAAATGTCTGAATCTTAGTTCCTATACAAGTGTGATACAAAGCTCATCTTGGGGAAGTCCACTCGCACTGCAGGCTTCATCTCGGCCTTCACTTTGGCTGCATTCTAGTCGGAGACACTTCATTTTATGTTCCAATTCATTCTTTGGGTCTTTTCTTACTATTTTTGGTGTGAAATCATTCTAATCATATCTCTTAGCTCATCCAAATCTTTTCATTTTGGCCAGTCATATCTTTGTTGACATTCTTTAATAGATAGAGGTTCATGATCCTCATTGTCTTTCATAGTGCTCAATGCAATAATACATGCAAAAATATTACCCCTCATCATTCTTTTTTGGTAATATAGAAATGTTATATTAACTTCAACCTGCAAAGATAAATTATTTCCTGATGGACCGGATACATAGTTAAGGGACAATGGTTGACCAGTATTATAAATATTAAATGCCTTAATTTTCTAACAAAAGTAGTTCCTAGAGTGTCTTCTTCCACTACTTCAATAGAATACACTGGGGGAACTTCCAAGATGCTTGTTCCTTCAAAAAGGGATGCCTTGGTCCTTTCTTTGACATCACATCTTCCACCCTATTCTCTTCCTTGAACACGAGCTTGATTGTTGTGATATCCATTTCCTTCATTAAGTACCTGCGTTCTAAAACAATATTGTTAAAATATTGGTAGTCATTAATAATCATCGAGATTACTTGGAATGAGTCCGAGCTTATCTCAAGGGGTTTGAGATTTTCACCATCAATGATTCTTAGACCGTAAAGGATGGCTAGTAACTCAGCTTGGACTGTAGTTGTATGGACACAAGTTTTCACAAAGCAAACTACCAAATTGCAAGAATGATCCCTAATCACGCCTCCTATTCCCCCTTAGCCAGGTTTGATGGGAGCCGCCCCATCTATGTTAAGTTTAAAGGCATTTCTAGTGGGAGGGTTCAATCATTGTTGTCACGACCCAAGGTACCCCCTAGACGTGACATGGCGTACAAGACCTCAAAAGGCCTCATACAAGCCACTTAGAATACATAATCCAAGATCATAGAAATTAAAGAGTTCAAAAGACAATTTCATATCAAAAGAGTTTGACAAGCATAGCGGAAGTCTACATATAGTCTCAATACCATCTATCAAGAGAGTAGAAAGAATGTTGGGATGTAACCCATACAATTTCAAAGTAAAGAAACATAAAAGAATAACAAGGCAATGTCCTCGAACATATGAGGAGCCACCAAGTCATCAAGCTTCTAAGTACTCACTAGCCACGAGCGGAATGAAAAGAATCGTCAAGTCCTACATTATGAGACAATGTAGGCAAAAGTGTGCCTTAGTACATTAAATGTGCCAAGTATGAGGGGAATGAAATAAAACATTGAATCATGATAAAAAAAAAGGGGACATTTCCATGGCATGTAAAGACCAAGCTAAAACATGAAGTAAAAAGGGTTAGAAAACATAAGTCAGTAACCAAGGTCAATGCATGCTAGACATCTTTAAAACATTTGCGAGATACTTTAGAACTAACCTTAGTTCATTATTGTTGGAAATTACCTTTAACCGACATGCAAGACAATGTGAGCTATCAACATGGAATCCGGTGTCCTCCCTACACCGATAGGGCCATCCTACTTGCCAAGGTAGGAACCTAAACTTCTAGCTTACGTGGATCCACTAGCTAAAGTTTGTCTAATACAATAATCCTATGGTGGCGCATAACTAAGGGATAAGGAGATTGCTACTGGAGACCCCACCTCTACTAACAGAAGAGCCTCCATCTCAATATCCTCTCGGTGCTAAGTATAAATCCCACGAAATAGTCATAATCTTATTCATCTTATTATCCATGGAAAGGTACAACTAGGGTTACCAATCCAAGCTAAAATCATGTTTATAGAGGTTTCATCTTCCATGGACTAGTCCAAGCTTATGTCATTTAGAATAGCTCCTTAGACCATGCGTGAGAAAACCTTTCACCGTCCATGATCTTTTCATACTAGCTTTTAAGGCCCATAGTCATTAAAACTTCATGCTAGAAGTGCCATACTACTAATGTAAATAGTTTTGAAAACGTGGTCTATAATCATTGATGGCATAACCGGCTACCATACTAATCAAGACCTAATTTGGGAAGATAGCCCGAAAACCATTGATGGCAAATTTAGATGTCATTCATGTCATGTGGCCAAGCTTCATAGAACATATAAAAATTTTCATCTATAAGCTTACTTGAGTCATAAACATTCCTTTCATAAAAACATGCATGATTTCATAAACTCATCTTTTCCTGGTTCAAACCCAACAATAGATCAAAATCTAGAAATTTAGGGATTTCACGTGGGTTCACGGGAATTCATCTTAAAACATACAATTCAAACCAATTTCATGCTTAGAAAACCATAAACAAAGCAATTTGATCATAATTGAAAGTACCCACATGATAGAAGAAAACCTAGTTCTTGATTGAACAATTTCTTACTTAGAAAGTTAGGGTTAATAGTCAAATTCATAGATCAATACATGGGTTCACATGGAATTAGTTGGAAAGCATGTAATCAAGTCTAAATCCTCAAAATAAAATCAAAGTCAATCCACTGAATCCATACGAATAGAACCCATGAAGAATGAAATCAAAAACCTTAATCAATTTTGGGAAATTGAATTGGAGAGTTGGAAAAAACCTTGGGGGTTCAATGGGTGAATGGAACCCATTGATGAACTCTCTACATACCTCAATTGAAGCCCTAAACAATGATGAAGAATGGAGGCTTGAACTTGATAAACCCTAACTTCTTTTTCTTCTTCTTGATCCTAGAGAGAGAAATATTTGGGAGAGGTTTAGAGAATTAGTAAAAGTGATTGGGAAGGATAGAATTTAGGCTTAAAAGGGTTTATATAGTGTTAGGAATAGTAGGGAACTGACTTAGCTTAGGAATAAAATCATTTTGGGAAAAGACCAAAAGACCCATTTAAAATTCCACCTGACTACCTCACCAACGGTTTGACCTACAATTAGTAGGTCAACCAACGAACCGTTGGTGCCAACCGTAGGTCACACTGGTTGGGCAGCAAAATTCCATCAAAGTTACCCCTAAAATAGTGGAACCTACGATTGGTAGGTCAAACCACCAACCGTTGGTGGTGGCCGTAGGTCACACTGTTTTCCACCCAAAAATTGAAAATTTTCGTTCTTTTCAAGTGTTACATTATCTCCCCCTTAGGAACATTCGTTCTCGAATGGAACTCAAGACATCGTACGGAAGTAAGAACAAGACCTAACAGCCCAACAAGAATGCAATGACATAAATGCCCATATCCGAGAAGGAAACATCAACTCTAAGCTAAAGCATGTTAAAACATCGTTTCATGAAGGCTTTATGCAACTCATACTCAAATACACACAATCATGAAGAAATCACTCAAGCTACATCATATCTTCGAAAAGTCAAATTTTCATGTCCATGAATGCATGAGGTAACATGAGAATGACTAAGACACGAGAATCCTTAAGAGTGAACCAAGAGGGGCTAAGGCCTCAAGCTAGACCCGAAGATAACGGAAAGAGATAGGGATACTAAGAGATCACATCACCTCTGGCCTTTCACATACCACACCATGAAAAGGAACCTTCTAAAATCAACATAGGTCTATTCACATATTTCAACCATGAAGCACACCATCTCCTCCTTGGGAGCAAACCTCTCTAGTCTTTTTGAATCCATCTCCCTCAACTCAAGCTAATACCCAAGTCTTAACAACCACAAAAGCATTGATACTAGTAAACACTTAAGAAGTTTCCACAAGGATTTCAAAGTCGACCTTAAACACACTAACCACACATCGAGTCTTATCATAGCCAACAAATCACCCAACATCAAACAATGCATAACCACAAGCTAAAAGACCATAACTTACCAATTACCGCATCCGGGGAACCCTCATGATTTTGTCGAGTTTGAAGTGCATAAGACCTATCTTGTTGCTGACTACCACTAGATGGATAAGGTTGATCCCGCCAACGTTTATCTCTTTAATTCCTAGCAACCGAAGGACAATTCCTTATTTTATGATCCATTTTTCCACAATCGAAACATGCATTAGAACCAGCTAGACACTTGCCTCTATGGCTTTTTCCACACCTTTGACACTCGGATACCATTTGTTCACTAGAACCATTACCTTGAGAATGATTTTCTCCACCGAACCTTGAATGTGAAGATTTGCCATCATCCCTTCTTGCCCTTTTTGAGTCCCTAGTTTTCTCCTTAAGCTTTTCTTCTTCTATTTGTTGTGCATGAATAGTCAAATGGGAGACATCCATCTCCTTCACAAGCATGGTGGTTAGACATTCTTTGACCACCAACTCGAAAGCAACCGACACAAATTTACTCATCATTGCCCTTGGATCAGCAACCATAGTTGCAGCATACTTGGACAATAGTGTGAATTTCAAGTATCTTTGCCTCCCTCATCTCAAGGGGAAAGAACCTATCAAGGAAAGCAACCTTAAACTCCTCCCAATCAAGAGCACCCGCATCAACCGCCCTCTCACACTTCCATTGTTCAAACCACACTTGAGCAACACCCTTAAGTTGATAAGCGGCCAATTCTGCCTTTTCCACCGGCGTCACACCCATGATCATCAACACCTTGTAAACCTCATCAATAAAATCTTGGGGATCTTCTTCAATCTTAGATCCATAAAAGTCCGGAGGATTCATTCTAGTGAAGTCCCTCACTCTAGATGCCGTCGTACCCACATTTGGGTTCACGAGAGCCACAACCTCTCTATTCGCTTGGGCCGTAATAGCTTGGGCCAATGCATGAAATGCGGCTCAAAACTCATCATTAGTCACTTCCTCGGCCAAACGATTGACCGACACTTGGGGAACCTCTTGTCTCACATTTGCACCAACACTCCTATTCCTTCTCACGGGATTCTTTCATGGAGGCATATTCTAAAAAGCATATATAGGAGTTAAGGAGAGGAAGACCTATGAGGTTAAACTCTATCACATGACTTTTAGAATAATGAAAGAAGTGGACTTTCCTAAACATCTTTTAGCCTCTCATTCATAAATGTGGCGCGCTTCACACTCATGAACAAGACTCTACTCGACGTGGCTAATAAGACTTCCTAGGATCTTTCTAAAACCTTTGGTTCTGAATACCAAGTTTGTCACGACCCAAGGTACCCTCTAGATGTGACATGTCGTACAAGACTCCGAAAGGCCTCATACAAGCCACTTAGCATACATAATCCAAGATCATAGAATTTAAAAATAGTTCAAAAGATAATTTCATATCAAAAGAGTTTTACAAGCATAGCGCAAGTCTACATATAGTCTCAAAGTCATATATCAAGAGATTAGAAAAAACGTTTGGACGTAACCCATACAATGTCAAAGTAAAGAAACATAAAAGAATAACTAGGCAATGTCCTCGAACATATTAGGACTCACCAAGTCTTCAAGCTTCTAAGTACTCACTAGCCATGAGCGGAATGAGAAGAATCGTCAAGTCCTACATTATGAGACAATGTAGGGGAAAGTATGCCTTAGTACATGAAATGTAACAAGTATGAGGGGAATGCAATAGAACATTGAATCATACTAAAAAGGGGACATTTCCATGACATTCAAAGACCAAGCTAAAACATGAAGGAAAAAGGGTTAGAAACCATAAGTCACAAACCAAGGTCAATGCATGCTAAACATCTTTAAAACATTTGCGAGATACTTTAGAAGTCACCTTAGCTCATTATTGTGGGAAATTACCTTTAACCGACATGTAAGACCATGTGAGCTATCAACATGGAATCCGGTGTCCTCCCTACACCAATAGGGCCATCCTACTTGCCAAGGTAGGAACCTAAACTTTTAGTTTACAGTGATCCACTAGCTAATGTCTGTCTAAGACAATCATCCTATGGTGGCACATAGTTAAGGGATAAGGAGATTGCTACTAGAGACCCCGCCTCTACAAACAGAAGAGCCTCCATCTCAATATCCTCTCGGTGCTAAGTATAAATCCCACGGAAGAGTCATAATCTTATTCATCTTATTATCCATGGAAAGGTACAACTAGGGTTACCAATTCTAGCTAAAATCATGTTTATAGACGTTTCATCTTCCATGGACTAGTCCAAGCTTATGTCATTTAGAATAGCTCCTTAGACCATGCGTGAGGAAACCTTTCACCGTCCATGATCTTTTCATACTAGCTTTTAAGGCCCATAGTCATTAAAACTTCATGCTAGAAGTGCCATACTACTAATGTAAATAGTTTTGAAAACGTGGTCTATAATCATTGATGGCATAACCGGCTACCATACTAATCAAGACCTAATTTGGGAAGATAGCCCGAAAACCATTGATGGCAAATTTAGATGTCATTCATGTCATGTGGCCAAGCTTCATAGAACATATAAAAATTTTCATCTATAAGCTTACTTGAGTCATAAACATTCCTTTCATAAAAACATGCATGATTTCATAAACTCATCTTTTCCTGGTTCAAACCCAACAATAGATCAAAATCTAGAAATTTAGGGATTTCACGTGGGTTCACGGGAATTCATCTTAAAACATACAATTCAAACCAATTTCATGCTTAGAAAACCATAAACAAAGCAATTTGATCATAATTGAAAGTACCCACATGATAGAAGAAAACCTAGTTCTTGATTGAACAATTTCTTACTTAGAAAGTTAGGGTTAATAGTCAAATTCATAGATCAATACATGGGTTCACATGGAATTAGTTGGAAAGCATGTAATCAAGTCTAAATCCTCAAAATAAAATCAAAGTCAATCCACTGAATCCATACGAATAGAACCCATGAAGAATGAAATCAAAAACCTTAATCAATTTTGGGAAATTGAATTGGAGAGTTGGAAAAAACCTTGGGGGCTCAATGGGTGAATGGAACCCATTGATGAACTCTCTACATACCTCAATTGAAGCCCTAAACAATGATGAAGAATGGAGGCTTGAACTTGATAAACCCTAACTTCTTTTTCTTCTTCTTGATCCTAGAGAGAGAAATATTTGGGAGAGGTTTAGAGAATTAGTAAAAGTGATTGGGAAGGATAGAATTTAGGCTTAAAAGGGTTTATATAGTGTTAGGAATAGTAGGGAACTGACTTAGTTTAGGAATAAAATCATTTTGGGAAAAGACCAAAAGACCCATTTAAAATTCCACCTGACTACCTCACCAACGGTTTGACCTACAATTAGTAGGTCAACCAACGAACCGTTGGTGCCAACCGTAGGTCACACTGGTTGGGCAGCAAAATTCCATCAAAGTTACCCCTAAAATAGTGGAACCTACGATTGGTAGGTCAAACCACCAACCGTTGGTGGTGGCCGTAGGTCACACTGTTTTCCACCCAAAAATTGAAAATTTTCGTTCTTTTCAAGTGTTACATTATCTCCCCCTTAGGAACATTCGTTCTCGAATGGAACTCAAGACATCGTACGGAAGTAAGAACAAGACCTAACAGCCCAACAAGAATGCAATGACATAAATGCCCATATCCGAGAAGGAAACATCAACTCTAAGCTAAAGCATGTTAAAACATCGTTTCATGAAGGCTTTATGCAACTCATACTCAAATACACACAATCATGAAGAAATCACTCAAGCTACATCATATCTTCAAAAAGTCAAATTTTCATGTCCATGAATGCATGAGGTAACATGAGAATGACTAAGACACAAGAATCCTTAAGAGTGAACCAAGAGGGGCTAAGGCCTCAAGCTAGACCCGAAGATAACGGAAAGAGATAGGGATACTAAGAGATCACATCACCTCTGGCCTTTCACATACCACACCATGACAAGGAACCTTCTAAAATCAACATAGGTCTATTCACATATTTCAACCATGAAGCACACCATCTCCTCCTTGGGAGCAAACCTCTCTAGTCTTTTTGAATCCATCTCCCTCAACTCAAGCTAATACCCAAGTCTTAACAACCACAAAAGCATTGATACTAGTAAACACTTAAGAAGTTTCCACAAGGATTTCAAAGTCGACCTTAAACACACTAACCACACATCGAGTCTTATCATAGCCAACAAATCACCCAACATCAAACAATGCATAACCACAAGCTAAAAGACCATAACTTACCAATTACCGCATCCGGGGAACCCTCATGATTTTGTCGAGTTTGAAGTGCATAAGACCTATCTTGTTGCTGACTACCACTAGATGGATAAGGTTGATCCCGCCAACGTTTATCTCTTTAATTCCTAGCAACCGAAGGACAATTCCTTATTTTATGATCCATTTTTCCACAATCGAAACATGCATTAGAACCAGCTAGACACTTGCCTCTATGGCTTTTTCCACACCTTTGACACTCGGATACCATTTGTTCACTAGAACCATTACCTTGAGAATGATTTTCTCCACCGAACCTTGAATGTGAAGATTTGCCATCATCCCTTCTTGCCCTTTTTGAGTCCCTAGTTTTCTCCTTAAGCTTTTCTTCTTCTATTTGTTGTGCATGAATAGTCAAATGGGAGACATCCATCTCCTTCACAAGCATGGTGGTTAGACATTCTTTGACCACCAACTCGAAAGCAACCGACACAAATTTACTCATCATTGCCCTTGGATCAGCAACCATAGTTGCAGCATACTTGGACAATAGTGTGAATTTCAAGTATCTTTGCCTCCCTCATCTCAAGGGGAAAGAACCTATCAAGGAAAGCAACCTTAAACTCCTCCCAATCAAGAGCACCCGCATCAACCGCCCTCTCACACTTCCATTGTTCAAACCACACTTGAGCAACACCCTTAAGTTGATAAGCGGCCAATTCTGCCTTTTCCACCGGCGTCACACCCATGATCATCAACACCTTGTAAACCTCATCAATAAAATCTTGGGGATCTTCTTCAATCTTAGATCCATAAAAGTCCGGAGGATTCATTCTAGTGAAGTCCCTCACTCTAGATGCCGTCGTACCCACATTTGGGTTCACGAGAGCCACAACCTCTCTATTCGCTTGGGCCGTAATAGCTTGGGCCAATGCATGAAATGCGGCTCAAAACTCATCATTAGTCACTTCCTCGGCCAAACGATTGACCGACACTTGGGGAACCTCTTGTCTCACATTTGCACCAACACTCCTATTCCTTCTCACGGGATTCTTTCATGGAGGCATATTCTAAAAAGCATATATAGGAGTTAAGGAGAGGAAGACCTATGAGGTTAAACTCTATCACATGACTTTTAGAATAATGAAAGAAGTGGACTTTCCTAAACATCTTTTAGCCTCTCATTCATAAATGTGGCGCGCTTCACACTCATGAACAAGACTCTACTCGACGTGGCTAATAAGACTTCCTAGGATCTTTCTAAAACCTTTGGTTCTGAATACCAAGTTTGTCACGACCCAAGGTACCCTCTAGATGTGACATGTCGTACAAGACTCCGAAAGGCCTCATACAAGCCACTTAGCATACATAATCCAAGATCATAGAATTTAAAAATAGTTCAAAAGATAATTTCATATCAAAAGAGTTTTACAAGCATAGCGCAAGTCTACATATAGTCTCAAAGTCATATATCAAGAGATTAGAAAAAACGTTTGGACGTAACCCATACAATGTCAAAGTAAAGAAACATAAAAGAATAACTAGGCAATGTCCTCGAACATATTAGGACTCACCAAGTCTTCAAGCTTCTAAGTACTCACTAGCCATGAGCGGAATGAGAAGAATCGTCAAGTCCTACATTATGAGACAATGTAGGGGAAAGTATGCCTTAGTACATGAAATGTAACAAGTATGAGGGGAATGCAATAGAACATTGAATCATACTAAAAAGGGGACATTTCCATGACATTCAAAGACCAAGCTAAAACATGAAGGAAAAAGGGTTAGAAACCATAAGTCACAAACCAAGGTCAATGCATGCTAAACATCTTTAAAACATTTGCGAGATACTTTAGAAGTCACCTTAGCTCATTATTGTGGGAAATTACCTTTAACCGACATGTAAGACCATGTGAGCTATCAACATGGAATCCGGTGTCCTCCCTACACCAATAGGGCCATCCTACTTGCCAAGGTAGGAACCTAAACTTTTAGTTTACAGTGATCCACTAGCTAATGTCTGTCTAAGACAATCATCCTATGGTGGCACATAGTTAAGGGATAAGGAGATTGCTACTAGAGACCCCGCCTCTACAAACAGAAGAGCCTCCATCTCAATATCCTCTCGGTGCTAAGTATAAATCCCACGGAAGAGTCATAATCTTATTCATCTTATTATCCATGGAAAGGTACAACTAGGGTTACCAATTCTAGCTAAAATCATGTTTATAGACGTTTCATCTTCCATGGACTAGTCCAAGCTTATGTCATTTAGAATAGCTCCTTAGACCATGCGTGAGAAACCTTTCACCGTCCATGATCTTTTCATACTAGCTTTTAAGGCCCATAGTCATTAAAACTTCATGCTAGAAGTGCCATACTACTAATGTAAATAGTTTTGAAAACGTGGTCTATAATCATTGATGGCATAACCGGCTACCATACTAATCAAGACCTAATTTGGGAAGATAGCCCGAAAACCATTGATGGCAAATTTAGATGTCATTCATGTCATGTGGCCAAGCTTCATAGAACATATAAAAATTTTCATCTATAAGCTTACTTGAGTCATAAACATTCCTTTCATAAAAACATGCATGATTTCATAAACTCATCTTTTCCTGGTTCAAACCCAACAATAGATCAAAATCTAGAAATTTAGGGATTTCACGTGGGTTCACGGGAATTCATCTTAAAACATACAATTCAAACCAATTTCATGCTTAGAAAACCATAAACAAAGCAATTTGATCATAATTGAAAGTACCCACATGATAGAAGAAAACCTAGTTCTTGATTGAACAATTTCTTACTTAGAAAGTTAGGGTTAATAGTCAAATTCATAGATCAATACATGGGTTCACATGGAATTAGTTGGAAAGCATGTAATCAAGTCTAAATCCTCAAAATAAAATCAAAGTCAATCCACTGAATCCATACGAATAGAACCCATGAAGAATGAAATCAAAAACCTTAATCAATTTTGGGAAATTGAATTGGAGAGTTGGAAAAAACCTTGGGGGCTCAATGGGTGAATGGAACCCATTGATGAACTCTCTACATACCTCAATTGAAGCCCTAAACAATGATGAAGAATGGAGGCTTGAACTTGATAAACCCTAACTTCTTTTTCTTCTTCTTGATCCTAGAGAGAGAAATATTTGGGAGAGGTTTAGAGAATTAGTAAAAGTGATTGGGAAGGATAGAATTTAGGCTTAAAAGGGTTTATATAGTGTTAGGAATAGTAGGGAACTGACTTAGTTTAGGAATAAAATCATTTTGGGAAAAGACCAAAAGACCCATTTAAAATTCCACCTGACTACCTCACCAACGGTTTGACCTACAATTAGTAGGTCAACCAACGAACCGTTGGTGCCAACCGTAGGTCACACTGGTTGGGCAGCAAAATTCCATCAAAGTTACCCCTAAAATAGTGGAACCTACGATTGGTAGGTCAAACCACCAACCGTTGGTGGTGGCCGTAGGTCACACTGTTTTCCACCCAAAAATTGAAAATTTTCGTTCTTTTCAAGTGTTACATTATCTCCCCCTTAGGAACATTCGTTCTCGAATGGAACTCAAGACATCGTACGGAAGTAAGAACAAGACCTAACAGCCCAACAAGAATGCAATGACATAAATGCCCATATCCGAGAAGGAAACATCAACTCTAAGCTAAAGCATGTTAAAACATCGTTTCATGAAGGCTTTATGCAACTCATACTCAAATACACACAATCATGAAGAAATCACTCAAGCTACATCATATCTTCAAAAAGTCAAATTTTCATGTCCATGAATGCATGAGGTAACATGAGAATGACTAAGACACAAGAATCCTTAAGAGTGAACCAAGAGGGGCTAAGGCCTCAAGCTAGACCCGAAGATAACGGAAAGAGATAGGGATACTAAGAGATCACATCACCTCTGGCCTTTCACATACCACACCATGACAAGGAACCTTCTAAAATCAACATAGGTCTATTCACATATTTCAACCATGAAGCACACCATCTCCTCCTTGGGAGCAAACCTCTCTAGTCTTTTTGAATCCATCTCCCTCAACTCAAGCTAATACCCAAGTCTTAACAACCACAAAAGCATTGATACTAGTAAACACTTAAGAAGTTTCCACAAGGATTTCAAAGTCGACCTTAAACACACTAACCACACATCGAGTCTTATCATAGCCAACAAATCACCCAACATCAAACAATGCATAACCACAAGCTAAAAGACCATAACTTACCAATTACCGCATCCGGGGAACCCTCATGATTTTGTCGAGTTTGAAGTGCATAAGACCTATCTTGTTGCTGACTACCACTAGATGGATAAGGTTGATCCCGCCAACGTTTATCTCTTTAATTCCTAGCAACCGAAGGACAATTCCTTATTTTATGATCCATTTTTCCACAATCGAAACATGCATTAGAACCAGCTAGACACTTGCCTCTATGGCTTTTTCCACACCTTTGACACTCGGATACCATTTGTTCACTAGAACCATTACCTTGAGAATGATTTTCTCCACCGAACCTTGAATGTGAAGATTTGCCATCATCCCTTCTTGCCCTTTTTGAGTCCCTAGTTTTCTCCTTAAGCTTTTCTTCTTCTATTTGTTGTGCATGAATAGTCAAATGGGAGACATCCATCTCCTTCACAAGCATGGTGGTTAGACATTCTTTGACCACCAACTCGAAAGCAACCGACACAAATTTACTCATCCTTGCCCTTGGATCAGCAACCATAGTTGCAGCATACTTGGACAATAGTGTGAATTTCAAGTACCTTTGCCTCCCTCATCTCAAGGGGAAAGAACCTATCAAGGAAAGCAACCTTAAACTCCTCCCAATCAAGAGCACCCGCATCAACCGCCCTCTCACACTTCCATTGTTCAAACCACACTTGAGCAACACCCTTAAGTTGATAAGCGGCCAATTCTGCCTTTTCCACCGGCGTCACACCCATGATCATCAACACCTTGTAAACCTCATCAATAAAATCTTGGGGATCTTCTTCAATCTTAGATCCATAAAAGTCCGGAGGATTCATTCTAGTGAAGTCCCTCACTCTAGATGCCGTCGTACCCACATTTGGGTTCACGAGAGCCACAACCTCTCTATTCGCTTGGGCCGTAATAGCTTGGGCCAATGCATGAAATGCGGCTCAAAACTCATCATTAGTCACTTCCTCGGCCAAACGATTGACCAACACTTGGGAAACCTCTTGTCTCACATTTGCACCAACACTCCTATTCCTTCTCACGGGATTCTTTCATGGAGGCATATTCTAAAAAGCATATATAGGAGTTAGGAGAGGAAGACCTATGAGGTTAAACTCTATCACATGACTTTTAGAATAATGAAAGAAGTGGACTTTCCTAAACATCTTTTAGCCTCTCATTCATAAATGTGGCGCGCTTCACACTCATGAACAAGACTCTACTCGACGTGGCTAATAAGACTTCCTAGGATCTTTCTAAAACCTTTGGTTCTGAATACCAAGTTTGTCACGACCCAAGGTACCCTCTAGATGTGACATGTCGTACAAGACTCCGAAAGGCCTCATACAAGCCACTTAGCATACATAATCCAAGATCATAGAATTTAAAAATAGTTCAAAAGATAATTTCATATCAAAAGAGTTTTACAAGCATAGCGCAAGTCTACATATAGTCTCAAAGTCATATATCAAGAGATTAGAAAAAACGTTGGGACGTAACCCATACAATGTCAAAGTAAAGAAACATAAAAGAATAACTAGGCAATGTCCTCGAACATATTAGGACTCACCAAGTCTTCAAGCTTCTAAGTACTCACTAGCCATGAGCGGAATGAGAAGAATCGTCAAGTCCTACATTATGAGACAATGTAGGGGAAAGTATGCCTTAGTACATGAAATGTAACAAGTATGAGGGGAATGCAATAGAACATTGAATCATACTAAAAAGGGGACATTTCCATGACATTCAAAGACCAAGCTAAAACATGAAGGAAAAAGGGTTAGAAACCATAAGTCACAAACCAAGGTCAATGCATGCTAAACATCTTTAAAACATTTGCGAGATACTTTAGAAGTCACCTTAGCTCATTATTGTGGGAAATTACCTTTAACCGACATGTAAGACCATATGAGCTATCAACATGGAATCCGGTGTCCTCCCTACACCAATAGGGTCATCCTACTTGCCAAGGTAGGAACCTAAACTTTTAGTTTACAGGGATCCACTAGCTAATGTCTGTCTAAGACAATCATCCTATGGTGGCACATAATTAAGGGATAAGGAGATTGCTACTAGAGACCCCACCTCTACTAACAGAAGAGCCTCCATCTCAATATCCTCTCGGTGCTAAGTATAAATCCCACGAAATAGTCATAATCTTATTCATCTTATTATCCATGGAAAGGTACAACTAGGGTTACCAATCCAAGCTAAAATCATGTTTATAGAGGTTTCATCTTCCATGGACTAGTCCAAGCTTATGTCATTTAGAATAGCTCCTTAGACCATGCTTGAGAAAACCTTTCACCGTCCATGATCTTTTCATACTAGCTTTTAAGGCCCATAGTCATTAAAACTTCATGCTAGAAGTGCCATACTACTAATGTAAATAGTTTTGAAAACGTGGTCTATAATCATTGATGGCATAATCGGCTACCATACTAATCAAGACCTAATTTGGGAAGCTAGTCTGAAAAGCATTGATGGCAAATCTAGATGTCATTCATGTCATGTGGCCAAGCTTCATAGAACATATAAAAACTTTCATCTATAACCTTACTTGAGTCATAAACATTGCTTTCATAAAAACATGCATGATTTCATAAACTCATCTTTTCCTGGTTCAAACCCAACAATAGATCAAAATCTAGAAATTTAGGGATTTCACGTGGGTTCACGGGAATTCATCTTAAAACATACAATTCAAACCAATTTCATGCTTAGAAAACCATAAACAAAGCAATTTGATCATAATTGAAAGTACCCACATGATAGAAGAAAACCTAGTTCTTGATTGAACAATTTCTTACTTAGAAAGTTAGGGTTAATAGTCAAATTCATAGATCAATACATGGGTTCACATGGAATTAGTTGGAAAGCATGTAATCAAGTCTAAATCCTCAAAATAAAATCAAAGTCAATCCACTGAATCCATACGAATAGAACACATGAAGAATGAAATCAAAAACCTTAATCAATTTTGGGAAATTGAATTGGAGAGTTGGAAAAAACCTTGGGGGCTCAATGGGTGAATGGAACCCATTGATGAACTCCCTACATACCTCAATTGAAGCCCTAAACAATGATGAAGAATGGAGGCTTGAACTTGATAAACCCTAACTTCTTTTTCTTCTTCTTGATCCTAGAGAGAGAAATATTTGGGAGAGGTTTAGAGAATTAGTAAAAGTGATTGGGAAGGATAGAATTTAGGCTTAAAAGGGTTTATATAGTGTTAGGAATAGTAGGGAACTGACTTAGTTTAGGAATAAAATCATTTTGGGAAAAGACCAAAAGACCCATTTAAAATTCCACCTGACTACCTCACCAACGGTTTGACCTACAATTAGTAGGTCAACCAACGAACCGTTGGTGCCAACCGTAGGTCACACTGGTTGGGCAGCAAAATTCCATCAAAGTTACCCCTAAAACAGTGGCACCTACGGTTGGTAGGTCAAACCACCAATCGTTGGTGGTGGTCGTAGGTCATACTGTTTTCCCCCAAAAATTGAAAAAAATTCGTTCTTTTCGAATCTGGGGTGTTAAAATTGTTGGATTGGGATTTTTGTGGATTTCATTGGACTTGCTTTATGATTTTATGCTTGGAAAATGCTCTTGTATTTTCGTTCTTTTCAAACTTTGTGTTCTTGTAACTTTTTTTTGTGTTGTTGCTTGGCAAAAATAGGGAAATATGAATCAAGCGTATGACGAAGAAACTGTTGGTGATGCATAATTTGCAAATAAATTCGCTGCAAATGAAGCACCCATGGAGCTGGGTGTAGCCAGAGCAATTCATCTACCACCGAAGATAGGAGATGTTGTATTTCAAGTGACAAGTCCAATGCATCATTTGCTACAAATGAAGGGGCTATTTAGAGGCAAATCGGTGAAAAATGCTAATCAACACTCTAGGAATTTTGTGGAAGTTTGTCACTCTTTAAAAATGCAGAATGAGTCAAGAATCAGTCCGATTAAGATTGTTTCCTTTCTCATTGATCAGAGAAGCTACCACATGACTTGGAGAGTTATCCCAAGGGTCAATCACCATTTGTGAGGTATTGAAGATTGCTTTTCTTGATAGACTTTATCCACCCTCCAGAATGTTGAAGTTGAGGGATAAGATAAATAATTTTGAGCAAATGCCGGGAGAGGCTATACATGAAGTGTAGCTGAGGTTCAAGAAAAAGGTGACAGAATGTTTGAATCATGGATTTTCCGAGCAAGTTTTACTCTAAATTTTCTAATGTGTATTTGATGAAGTGAATCAAGGAGTAGTGAACAACTTGGCAAGAGGATCCTTTATGAATTTGACTAATCCTCAAGCTATCATATCTCTTATTCAAATGGTGAAAATCAATATGGTGTGGCATACACGTGATCGAGTGAAATGAGGCAGTGTTGTCGCTTCAACATTAACTAATGAAATAAGAAAGAAAGAAGAGGAACAAGATGAACAGATGGCTAAGATGATGACAAGCATTGATCTGTTAGCAAAGCACATGATGGGCATCCAAACTAAAAGTGTGAATAATGCTATTAGAGCCCGAAATGGAGCTCTACTTGAAGAAGAGGCTACTTATGCCTCGTTTAGTGAGGATATTAGATACTTAGCAAACCAAGGGTTGGGGTATTAAGGGGACAACCAAGTCCTAAGCATCCTCGGGAAGAGAATCAAGGTTGGAGAGACCGAGATGGTCAATGGAGAGATCGAGAAAGACAATGGCATGAACAAGATCGAGCTAGAGGAGATGATAGGTACAGTCATTGGAGTTCAAATCCACATATGCCTCCCCAAAAAGTTGATACTTTCTAAACTCAAGCTAGTGTGAGTAATCTTGCCAGTTTCAAAATTTAGGAGATGTTGAACAGAGTTCTAAAAAGAGTTAAGTTTATGGACAATGGGGTCAAAGAACTGAAAAATGATGTTTTGAATTTCACTCAAACCGTTAGTTCTCACTCTGCTTCAATCAAGCATTTAGAGACTCAAAGGAACCATTTATCGGCTAAAATGAATCCAACAGAAAAGGGTACACTCCCAAGTGACTCTCCCAAACCCAAAAAATAATGGTCATTGCATGGCAATAATCACAAGGAGTAGTAAGATGCTTGGAGGACCCAAAGTGGTGCCAAATGAAGATGCTAACAAAGAAGTTGATGAGGAGTTGCTACTTGATGAAACTATCTATAAGAGGGTTAAGGAAGAGTTGTCCAACATGGACAAAATCAATGTTGAGGAAAAAGGAGGTTGATCCTCCTAAAGTGATAGTTGATGTCGAAGAAGAAATAGGGGTTAAATCCGGTAAGAGCGACGAGCCTAAGTGTCTCCTTCCTTATCCTCAAAGGACAATAAAGAAGAAGGAAGATGAACATTTCAAGAAGTTTGTAGATTATCTCAGTAAATTATCTGTGAATATTCCATTGATCGATACTTTATTGCAAATACCGGGATATTCAAAATTCATGGAAGAGTTGTTGCAAAAGAAAAGAGTGGTCAACGTTAGTACAATCAAAATGCCTCACCATTGCAGTGCTGTGATGGAAAATTCATTTGTCATAAAAAAGGAAGACCCGAGAGCTTTCACTATTCTGTGTACCATTGGGGTGCACAAATTCGACAAAGGCTTGTTCGACTTATGGGCAAGTACCAACTTGATGGAACTTCTAATTATCAACAAATTCGGCCTTGGGAATCCTAAGCCTATGCCCACGAGGCTGTTGATGGTGGATCATTTTATCAAAAGACCGATTGGTATACTATTTGACGTGTTAGTCAAAGTAGATAAGTTTATTTTGCTGGTGGATTTTATGGTATTGGATGGTTATGTGGATTTAGAGGTGCCTATCATTTTAAGCAGACCATTTCTTGTTACGGGAAGATCTAATTGTTGATGTGGAGCTTGGTGAGCTCCAATTTAAATTGTGGAACTTCTATATATATACACACACATGTTGAGAATTCAAATTGCTATTTTGTTTGAATAGTGAAATAAATAGAAGAAGAGTCTCAGCTACCAATCTTTGTGGTTCAACCCCGACCTCATAAGCTGGGTAATTATTTTACATGCGACCACCTATGCCTTGAAATATGAGACATAGTTGAGCATTTATCACAAAGTCTCCTTCTTTTTTAATCAATCTCAGTAATTTCAGAATTCTAGGAGGTATTTTCTATGGATTTACCTGGTATGCCTCCAGATAGAGATATTGATTTCTGTATAGATTTGGAGTCAGAGCAATCTCTTTCCCTCCTTATCGCATGGCTCCGAAAGACTTGAGGGAACTCAAGATTAGGCTTCGAGAACTATTAGATAAGGGATTTATTCATCCTAGTGCTTCACATTAGGTGCTAAAGTCTTATTTGTGAAAAATGAGGATGATAGTATAAGAATGTGTATAGACTTCAGACAATTGAAAAATGTTTATATCCGGAATAAATATCCTTTACCATGCATAGATGATCTTTTTGACCAGTTGCAGGGTTTTTTAGTGTTCTCAAAGATTGACTTGAGGTTAGAATACCATCAGTTAAAGATCTAACCTGAGGAAATATCTAAGACAACCTTTAAGACTCGATACATGCTTTATAAGTTCTTGGTAATGTCCTTTGGATTGACTAATGTGCCGACAACTTTTATGTGTTTGATGAATGGTTTCTTTAAGTCATTTATGGATTCCTTTGTGATCTTGTTTATAGATGATATTCTGATCTACTCCAAGAGTAATGAGGAGCATGAAAAGCACCTTCGTATTATTTTGGGTATCTTGGGGAAACAAAAAATGTTACCAAGTATTCAAAGTACAAATTCTAGCTGACTTCGGTGGCCTTATTGGGGTATGTGGTTTCACAAAAAGAGGTGACGGTAAATCCCCAAAAGATTAAGGCAGTTAAGAATTGGATCTAGCCTAGCTCTGTGACTGAGGTTAGAAGCTTTGTGGATCTTGTTAGCTACTACGACGGGTTTGTTAAGAACTTTGTTTCCATTGCTACGCATCTGTCTAGATTGACCCAAAAAGAGGTACCCTTTGTGTGGTCTAACTAGTGTGAGGAGAGATACCAAAAGCTCAAGACACTTTTGACTACGACTCCTATCCTATCATTGTCAGTGGAAGGTAAATACTTTATTCTGTTTTGTAATGCTTCACTTTCGGGTTTGAGTGTTGTGTTGATACAGGATAGGAACATAATAGCTTATGCTTCAAGAAAATTGAAGAATCATGAGAAGAACTACCCAACCCATGATTTAGAGTTAGTAGCAGTAGTGTTTGCATTTAAGATCTGGCGACACTATCTTTATGGTGTTAAGTGTGAAGTGTTCATAGATCATCACAGCTTACATTGTGTGTTTACTCAAAAGGATTTAAATCTGAGGCAGAGGAGGTGGATGGAGTTGCTAAAGGATTATGATGTGACCATCGAGTACCATCTGGACAAGGTCAATGTTGTGGCAGATGCATTGAGCCGGAAGGTAGTTAGCATGGGAAATTTGGCTTGCTTGGGGGTGTCAAAGTGACCCTTAGCTAGAGAGATTTAGACTCTACCATCTAAGTTCATACAATTGGAGATTTCAGAAAAGGGTGGGGTGTTGGCCAATATTGAGGTTAAGCTCATATTTATAGAGAAAATCAAGGCTAAATAGTTTAAAGATGAGAATTTGAACAAGCTCGGGAACAACATGGTGTCTGGGGATGCTCCAGACACCACAATTTGTGCAAAGGGGGTGCTCATATTTAGAGGGAGGGCTTGTGTCCCTCAAGTTGATGACTTCATTCAGAAGGTGTTGATAGAGTCTCATGGTTCACGATATTCAATTCATTTGGGTGTAACCAAAATGTACCGGAACTTAAAGAAACTTTATTGGTAGCTAGGGATGATAATGGACATAGCGGAATATGTGTCTAAGTGTTAGAATTTCCAAAGTAAAGTATGAGCACCAAAAGCCTACAATATTGCTTTAGAGAATGTCCATTCTCGAGTGGAAGTGGAAAAGGATAGCCATGGACTTGGTGGTGGGACTCCCTAAGACTTTGGGAAAGTATGACTCAATTTGGGTCATTGCTGATAGGTTGACTAAATCAGCCCATTTCATTCCTCGCAGTGGATTACAACTCTCAATAATTGGCTAAGATTTATGCCAAGGAGATAATAAGGTTTCACGGGGTTTCTCTTTCTATCATCTTAGACTAAGGTATGTAGCATACGTCTAAGTTTTGGGGAAAGTAGCATGAAGAGTTAGGTACTCAACTAACTTTCAGCACAACTTTTCACCCTCATACATATGGTCACTCGAAGAGAATGATTCAGGTGTTGGAGGACATGTTGTGAGCATGTGTTTTTGACTTTAGGGGCCATTAGGATCGGTTCTTACCACTGTGTGAGTTCTCATACAACAACAATTATCACTCTAGCAGAGATATGGCACCGTTCGAGGAACTTTATGGGAGGGGATGTAGATCGTCCATAGGGTGGTTTAAGGCTGGTGATGTGAAGCATCTGGGTATAGACTTGTTGAGGGAAGATCAAGAAAAGGTAAGGGGTATCCAAACCAAGTTGTTGGCAGCCCAGAGCAAACAAAAGGAGTAAGCAAATAGTAAGGTAAGAAACATGGCATTTCATGTTGGTGAACAGATTCTACTAAAGGTATCGCCAATGAAAGAGGTGATGAGGTTTGGCAAGAAGGGTAAGCTTAGCCCTTATTATATTGGTTCATTTGAAGTTCTTCATAATGTTGAGCCAGTGTCTTACAGATTAACTTTGCCGCCTAGTATGTTTGGGGTCCATCTAGTACCCATGTATCCATGATGAAGAGATACCATGGGGATGGGGAGTACATTATCAAGTGAGATTTGATCTTACTAGATAAGGATATTCAGTACGAAGAGAAGCCAATTGTAATTCCCAATCAAGATGTCCAGAAATTAAGGACAAAGGAAATCACATCAGCGAAGGTTCAATGGAAGCAACATCCAGTTGAGGAAGTCACTTGAAAAACTGAGAGGGACATGTAGGACAAGTACCCTCACTTGTTTGAGGATTCAGGTACTACATTCTTCTTGACTCAGCTTTTTCTTGTTTGATCGCTCGAGGACGAGCGATGGGATAATTGGCATCTATTGTAAGGACCCTTTCGGTCGTTATGGGTAAACCAAAGGTGAGAGACTTTGAGTAAGAAAACTTTTGGGGTAGTAAGTTGAAAATTCTAGGTTAGACCAGTCTTAGATAAAATCTGAGCAAGGTAAGGTCAAGAGCGGTTCGGGAAAAGATTGGGTGAAATGTCTAACCTTGGGTTGATTTTTCTTTGACGTACGACAGACACATGTGTAATTTCATTTTCTTTCGCATCAATGACATTTATCTTTTGAATTTCTCTTTTGCATCACTTCTTGTCTTTTATCCTTTTTTTCATTGATGGTGATGCAAGATATTACTTGCACTTTCATTGATGGTGATGCATGATATTATTTGGTGCAAGATGATCATCATGATTAGAATTTTTTTCTCGATCATGTTAATAACCACGACATGAGACATGACTATGATCGGGACTATGACCTCTTCCATGCTTAACTTGGTGGAAGTTTGTCTCATTCACTTAAGGGGAATGATTAGAATTAGTAGGTTGACTTTCATATTTTTTCACTAATAACTCGTTGTTTTGTTCGATCACAAAATATGTTAAATTAATTCAAAACATGTTCCGAATCAAATCTCTTGATATTGTTGTTGCAGAAGCACATTTGAGACATGAAAAGTGATTAAAAAATTTCTCAGCATATCATAATCAGTAATATTTTTACCACAAAATTTCAAATGTGAAATAATTCTCAACATTAAAGAATTATTCTTTATATATAAATTTAAAATCGTGTAGCCTTAATTAAATTCCCTCAAAATGTGATTGTGGAAGAACGGTCATGTTCAGGTGGTCATATCTATCTTTCGAATTATTTCACAAATATTTCATTTTTTCTTTAATAGTGAAATTGTTCTAATTTCAAGGCCCCATCAAGGTGATGGCGGATGAAGATCATTTTTCGAACGGTCTTGATTTGATGCCTAATTTTTATCTTTTATAATGTCCTCCAGACCCTTCGCATCAAGATGACTTTCAACATTAAGAATCCAAAATAGGTAGTTTCTGTAGAGAATAGTAGAAGAAAAGTATAATTTAAGAAGTCTTCTGCTAGCCCAAGATCGTTAACTAAGATCGAAAGATTCAACTAACAAGAGGAAGCTAGAAGAAGAATGTGTATTTTGAATAAGAGAAGTTTTTTATGGAAGAAGACTTCTTGAATTGGATTTGTTTTGGTTTACTTACAAATGTATAAGATCACCCATATTTATACTTGTTCATGGATAGTTCTAGAAATTCTTATAGATGCTTCTACAGAGAAAATTCTAGTGAACTTTATCTTTTAGATATCTAGAGATTTATTAAGATAATTATCCTAGATAGAATCCTAGACTATTCTAGAAACATTACTAGAACAATCTATCATATTCCCAAAAAATCAACTTTAACTTTTTCACAGTTTAGGTCCGATATATTCAAGAAAATTCAAGTTTAGAAGATTTGACATTAATTAAGAAAAGAAAGTATGAACCTCTTGTGATGATAACGTATCATGAAATAAAGAATATATGGTAAATATATTAGAAACATGTAGAAAGAGACTTATATATTATCCATGTCACGACTCAAATCCCATTGAGACGGACAGACACCCGATGCCGTAAAGGCCCGGGAGAACCCACACATAACCTGTACCTACCATGTATTTAGCTAAGACAATCATGAAGCTCTAACAAGTATATGTATAAGCCACAATGATAAAAGACCAACATAGGTAGGCCCAAAATATATACACATGACTTGGCCGTTGAGGCCACAACTGTTAAAGAACCAACCATAAATTCCATGTTAAGCATTAGTCTACAAAGTCTCTATAAGATAAACAAACTTAGAGTAGGTCGGGACAGGCCCCACCTTACCCTTACTACCATACAATACCAAAATGAATCTACTAAAGACTCGGTAAAGCCCCGAATCAACCTGGAGCTCACCAAAAGCAGCTAAGTGTCCTGCGCTCCTACTTAGGAGGTCTACTAGCTGGAGCGCCTGTACCTGTGGCATGAAACACACCGTCCCCCATAAGGGACATCAGTACGAAAGAAGGTACTGAATATGTAAGGCAGTAAGCATATGTAAAACAAGGGCCTTAATGAAATCAAGTATCAATATATAAATGCATAGCTCAGAATAAAAGACCACCTTTGTTTACTCTGGTGGGATCATATATGTTACATTCTTTTCTTTACTTTTCTGTACTTTAAAATCTTTGTAAGGCATGTAATGCAAATGACCAGCTGATCAGTGGTAGAAGAGGATGACCCATGCTAGGAATTTTAACCCCTGGGATGTTGTCCTCATGATTACACCAATTGGGATCGGCCCATGCTAGGCTTTCGCCCCTGAGCTGCCACCCTTCTATACCAAATGGGATCGACCCATGCTAGGCATTTGCCTCTGGGCTGCCATCCATAATTATACAGATTGCTTCACTTAGTTTATTTAATCTTTGAGATTGTTGTTTTGGTGGTCATATTCATTTTTGAGATTTGGAACTACGGACCAGTAGTAAAAGACATGACAATAATAACTTTAAGGTAGTAACCACGACATAAGGAACTATGTAACATCAATGTATTACTTATGAATTTAAATGGCACAATTGACTTCAATTGGCTAAGGGGAGAATTCACCAATTTTAGATTTCGTGCCAAAGAATATGGAATCAAATAGACTTACATACCTTGTTGTACAACTCGAATATTAAAATGAATTAACCTCCTTCCTTTCAGATTATTATTCTTAATTTCTGCAACTTCTCCTTTTAACTTGAACTTTTCAAGAACTTCAACTTCCCTTCACACTTAAACCAAAGAAGAAGAGAAAAGTCTCTTAATAACCAAGAAAATTGAGTAACAGCTTGTGGAAACAGTATGCCCTTGTACTTATACTTGAGTATAAATAACATGGTTTCCTAGTCATCCGAGGGAGAATTAAGCTAAATTCATAAGTGGTTTCACTTACCTTGTCTTGCAAAGATGAGAGTTTCTTCAAGAACCCTAGAAGGAATTTTATGGCTGTTGTTTTAAGCCTTGAGAGAAAAGGGGAGAGAGAGCTGGAGTTACTTCTGAATTTTCTGTGTTAAAATGAGAGGAAATACCAGCCAATATTTATCTTATATTGAGCTTACTTGACCACAAAAATAAAATCCTCTAGAACCTCCCTTTTTAGCTCCATTTTCAGCCACTAATTGGTCAAGTAGGTGATACACCTGCTTATGTACATCAAGTTGCTCAAAAGGTCAAACTAGGTGATGCATCTACTTGCTTTTTCTTAGTGGGCTTAACCACATTGGGCCTTGGCAGATTTGGTTGTTGGGTTCTTTCCATTTTCATTTTATTTTAGTTTGGGCCTCAAGTGAATCCATTAACATAAGCATAAATCTGATCCATTAACCTTGGGCCCTTTAACTAGATCCATATAACTCAAGTAGGTGATGCACCTAGTAGCTTAATTAAGCCAAGCAAGCAGCTCACTATTTTATTCCATTCTCTAAATATTAAACTCTTTTTCTTTAACTTGGCACTTAACTTTGAACTTTAAGCTTAATTACCACCTTACTATCTCGAGTTTAAACACTTCCGTTGGGGTTAACTTCGAGTACACATGTTGAACCGTGCAAGGCATTACATCACCTTCCTAGCTAGTTTAACTAACACTAATCATATAAGAAACATGGTCCCCCACCTATACGATAAGGCTATGTCGAGTATCATATGATTAGAACCAGCATATGCAAAATGAGGGGTGTTACATCCTCCCCCCCTTAAAAACATTTCTCCTCGAATGTTAGCATGGTTATCCAGCCCAAACAAGCTCAAGCCTAAGTTACGTATTTCTATTAATCACATAATACATAAATACTTATACTTACTTGTCAACATCTCAACTCAACGTTTTCATCTTTCTCACCGGTCTGAAAGAGATGAGGATATTTCAATTTCATTGCTTCTTCCGCCTCCCATGTAACTTCTTCTACTTGTTGGTTTCTCCATAGTACTTTTACATAAGCTACCTCTTTATTTCTTAACTTCTTAACTTATTGATCCAGAATAGCAATGGGTACTTCTGCATAAGTGAGATCTCCCGTAACTTGTACATCTTAAGTAGAAGTAATACGAGATGGGTCACCTATGCACTTTCGAAGCATTGAGACGTGAAACACCGGATGAACTATTGAAAACTCTTGTGGTAGCTCTAACTCATAGGCTACTTGGCCAACTCTTTGAATAATCTTATATGGCCCTATGTAGCGTGGAATCAGCTTTCCCTTTTTACCAAATCTCATTACCCCTTCCATTGGAGACACCTTCAAGAACACCCAATCCCCTATAGAAAACTCCAGTCCTCTCCTTCTAACATCCGCATATGACTTGTGTCGACTTTGAGTTAATGCTATCCGCTGTTGTATCACCTTAACTTTTTCTATAGCTTGAAGAACAAGATCTGGCTTAAATAAGGGAGTTTCACCCATATCAAACCAGTCGATTGGTGACCTACATTTTCTTCCATATAAAGCTTCATAGGGTGCCATTTTGATACTAGAATGGTAGCTATTGTTATAAGCAAATTCAATAAGTGGCAGGTGATCATCCCAGCTACCCTTGAAGTCTAATATACGAGATCGCAGCATGTCCTCAAGTGTTTGAATTATGCGTTCTGCATGACCATCCATTTGAAGGTGAAAGGTTGTACTTAAATTCACCTGCGTTCCCAAACTCTTTTGAAATGACTTCCAAAAATTTGCAGTAAATTGAGCTCCCCTATCAGATATAATAGATATTGGCACTCCATGTAGCCGAACTATCTCTTTAATGTACAACCTTGCATATTCTTCAGATGTATAGGTAGTCTTTAGTGGCAAGAAGTGTTCTGATTTGGTAAGTCTGTCAACTATTACCCATATGGAATCAAACTTCCCAAATGAGCGAGGCAAACCAGTGACAAAATCCATGTTGATCATGTCCCACTTCTAAATTGGGAGTTCTATACGCTGCATATAACCTCTAGGCTTTTGGCGTTCCACTTTTACTTGTTGACAATTTGGACATTGAGCCACAAATTTCGCAATGTGCTTCTTCATGTCACCCCGCCAATACATTTCTTTTAAGTCATGATACATTTTAGTTGGCCCCGGATGGACAGAATATCTCGAATGATGTGCTTCCATCATAATCCTCTTTCTTAGTTCATCTATATTAGGTACACACACTGAAGTGTGCCCTCTTGCGTAAGCTCAAATGCCTCTGTCATACCATGCTGTATTATTCTCCTTAAGTTGTAATAGAATAGGATCTATGTATTGCTTCTCTTTCACTTCTGCTACTAATGAGGATTCTGCAGCATTTTGCACAATAATCCCTTCGTCCAGAGATTCAAGAAGGCGCACCCCCCCAAGCTAGCTAATTGGTATAGATCTTTAGTTAACCCTTGTCTTCCCGTGGGCTGCCCATAATTGCTTACCATCGTCTTACGACTTAAAGCATCAGCTACCACATTTGCTTTCCTGGGATGATACAAAATATCAATGTCATAATCTTTTAATAACTCAAGCCACCTTCGCTGCCTCAGATTCAAGTCCTTTTGCTTAAAGATATATTACAAACTCTTGTGATCAGTATATATGTCAACATGAACTCCATACAAATAATGGCACCATATCTTTAAAGCAAATACTACTGCTGCTAGCTCTACATCATGGGTTGGATAATTTTTCTCATGTGATCGCAATTGCCTTGAGGCATAAGCTATTATTTTACCATGCTGCGTCAATACGCATCCTAAGCCCACCCCTGAAGCATCACAATACACTACATACCCTTCTATGCCTTCTGGAAGTACCAATACAGGTGTAGAAGTTAATTTATTCTTCAGCTCTTGGAAGCTTCTTTCACATGCATCATTCCATTGGAACTTGGTTGTTTTGTGTGGTGGCTTTGTTAAGGGTGCAGAATTGGAAGAAAATCCTTCAACAAACCTTCTATAATAACCTGCCAATCCCAGGAAACTACGAATCTCCGTAGGAGTTGTAGGTCTTGGCTAGTTCTTCACAGCTTCTATCTTTTGAGCATCAACCTTTATTCCTTCATCAAATACAATATGACCCAAGAATGCCACAGATTTCAACCAAAACTCACATTTAGAGAACTTTGCATACAACTTACGATCACGAAGAATCTATAACACCTGCCATAAGTGATTAGCATGGTCATGTTCTGATCTCGAATACACCAAAATGTCATCTACGAACACTATCACAAACACGTCCAAAAATGGCTTGAACATCCTATTCATCAAATCCATAAAAGCTGCTGGTGCATTTGTTAACCCAAATGACATGACTAGAAACTCAAAATGACCATACCGTGCTCGGAAAGCCGTCTTGGGTATATCTTTGTCTTTGACCCTCACTTGGTGATAACCTGACCTCAAGTCGATCATTGAAAAACACTTAGCACCCTGTAACTGATCAAACAAATCATCAATTCTAGGGAGGGGATATTTATTCTTAATTGTTACCTTATTCAATTGCCGATAGTCAATACATATTCTCAACGAGCCATCTTTCTTGCGTACAAATAGAACCGGTGCTCCACAAGGAGACATACTAGGCCTTATGAATCCCTTTTCTAACAGATCTTTTAATTGCTCCTTCAACTCTCGTAATTCTACCGGGGCCATTCTATATGGAGGGATGGAAATAGGTTGAGTATCTGGAATCACATCAATACCAAACTCTACTTCTCGTTCTGGAGGCAAACCTGGAAGATCCTCAGGAAATTCGTTTACCACCGGAATGGATTGAAGAGTTGGTGGCTCTACATCTATATTTTTCACTCTCACCAGATGACATACGTATCCTTTGGACATCATCTTATTTGCCTTAAGATAAGAAATAAACTTACCTCTTGGTACCCCAACATTACATTTCCATTCAAGGACTGCCTCTTTTGGAAAATGGAAATACACTATCTTGGTTTGACAATCTACTGTGGCATAACAAGAAGACAACCAATCCATACCCATTATAACATCAACATCTATTATTTATAGCTCAACAAGGTCAGCCAATGTATCACGATCACACACCGTTACAATACAATTACGATAAACCCTTCTAGCTATGATAGACTCACCAATCGGTGTAGACACTTCAAATGGCTTCACCAATAATTCTGGTGTTCTTTTGAACTTCCCAACAATCAATGGAGTGACATATGATAATGTAGACCCTGGATCAATTAATGCATATACAATATGTGAAAATATGGACAATGTACCTGTAACTACATCTGGCGAAGCTTCCAAATTCTGTCAATCCCCTAGAGCATAAGTGTGATTCTGAACTCCGCTAGAACTAGCTGCTCCCCTAGCTCCTCCACCCGACTTGTAGGCATTTGTCCGCTACCTAAAGAAGGTGCCGATGATGATAATGCAGCAACTGATCTACTAGGCTTTGCCACACTACCCATGCCCCTATGAGGGCAATTTCTCATGATATGTCCCTGTGTACCACACCAAAAACAAACATATGTCCCAAACCTACAAGCACCTAGATGATTTCTCCCACATTGTTTGCAAGGCTGTCGAGGAGGCCTTGATTGGCTCATACTTCCCTGCTCTTGGTGCCCCGCTGTTCGTAAACCTTGGCTTTCACGTCTTTGCCCAAACTGATTGCCCCTAGACTCTTGAAACCGAGATGGGGCACTAGCTGTAGAGTAGGAAGACGATGGCCTAAGCGGTCTATTAAAGAATCGAGGCCCAAACTCACCTTGGGATGGCATAAACTGCCCCGTGGATTTGGCTCTCTTGGACTGCCCTCTTTCCGACTCTTGGATCCTTCTTCTTTTTCTTTGATCCTCTAACTTTTGTGCAAAAGCTTGCATTCTTGCTATATCCATGTCTTTATTCAATGAAGCAATGGTACAATCTCTAACCAGATATGAATCCAATCTATCCACGTATCGATGAACTCTATCCTCCATAGTAGCTACTACATTAGGAGCGTACCTTGACAAGGAATTAAATTAGAGACTATATTCCCTCACACTTATATTCCCTTGGTGGAGATTTAAGAACTGATCTGCGCGGGCCTCCCGAATCTCTAATGGTGGATAATGGTCAAGGAATGCCTTTTTGAACTCTTTCCAAATAATTGAAGGTGCACATGTACCCCTAGATTGTTTCCCAGCTTCGTACTACAAAATGGTCACACCCTTCAATCTATATACTGCTAGCTCAACTGCTTCTTTATCAGATACATGCATAACATCCAAAGTCCGTTGGATTTGATCGATAAAGTCTTGCGGATCTTCATTAGGATCTGACCCAGTGAATGATGGAGGGTCCAAATTAAGAAAATCATGTATCCGCACACTAGCAGCCCTGTCTGCACCTCTAGTACCTACAATTGGACCTTCTTGCCCTTGCCCTTGGCCAGCAACTATACGAGACAATAATTGGGTTGCATTCTTCAAATCTTGCTCAGTAGCATTAATAAGGGGTTCTTGAGGTGCTGCTTCCCTCCTTAAATCTTCTGAAGACGGAGGGGTCAGGGAAGTCTGTGATGGAGACTCATCTTGAGCCTCACTTTGATCAGCTTGACTAGGTGGTGGTTGGCTGGTCCCTTCTTGAGCAGCCACATCTACTTTCTTACCTGTACTTTTACTCCTTCTTCTAACCTGCATCTTTGCTATAATGAAACAATTTAGAAGTTAGATACGATTCACCTACAACATTGGTTCTATTGCACGATCTAAGAGATGAAAGAAAAGAGACAACTCCTAAATGTCCCGTAGCTTCCTGTTTATAGATGAAAGAAAAGAGACAACTCTATACTTTATAATCTTTGTAAGGCATGTAATACAAATGACCAGCTGATCAGTGGTAGAAGAGGATGACCCATGCTAGGAATTTTAACCCCTGGGATGTTGTCCTCATGATTACACCAATTGGGATCGGCCCACGCTAGGCTTTCGCCCCTGAGCTGCCACCCTTCTATACCAAATGGGATCGACCCATGCTAGGCATTTGCCCCTGGACTGCCATCCAAAATTATACATATTGCTTCACTTAGTTTCTTTAATCTTTGAGATTGTTGTTTTGGTGGTCATAATCATTTTTGAGATTTGGAACTACGGACCATTAGTAAAAGACATGACAATAATAACTTTAAGGTAGTAACCACGACATAAGGAACTATGTAACATCAATGTATTACTTATGAATTTAAATGGCACAATTGACTTCAATTGGCTAAGGGGAGAATTCACCAATTTCAGATTTCATGCCAAAGAATAGGGAATCGAATAGCCTTACATACCTTGTTGTACAACTCGGATATTACAATGAATTAACCTCCTTCCTTTCAGATTATTATTCTTAATTTCTGCAACTTCTCCTTTTAACTTGAACTCTTCAAGAACTTCAACTTCCCTTCACACTTAAACCAAAGAAGAAGAGAAAAGTATCTTAATAACCAAGAAAAATGAGTAACAGCTTGTGGAAACATTATGCCCTTGTACTTATACTTGAGCATAAATAACATGGTTTCCTAGTCATCCATGGGAGAATTAAGTTAAATCCATAAGAGGTTTCACTTACCTTGTCTTGCAAAGATGAGGGTTTCTTCAAGAACCCTAGAAGAAATTTTATGGCTACTATTTTAAGCCTTGAGAAAAAAGGGGAGAGAAAGCTGGAGTTACTTCTGAATTTTGTTTGTTAAAATTAGAGGAAATACCAGCCAATATTTATCTTATATTGAGCTTACTTGACCACAAAATTAAAATCATTTAGAATCTCCCTTTTTAACTCCATTTTCAGCTATTAATTTGTCAAATAGGTGATGCACCTGTACATCAAACTGTTCAAAAGCTCAAACTTATGTCATGAACATAGCGTGAAACAGAAAGTCGGTTGCACCAAATAGAAAAGGTCAAGAAAGGCACGTGGACGTGCGTAATGGCCTCTGCCTCTCAACTCTTAGCTCCAATCAACGGCATTTCTTCTTCAGCTAATCATCTTCTTTCATTTCCATGTTCTAGAACCTTTTCCCATCTCTATGCACAAAATTACACTACTTCTGCCTACTATCAATCACATTACCATTGTTGTTTCAATTTGATATAATCATCTCAGAAATGTCTTCACTGCAACTTCCTAATTGCAGGGTTTTCAACGATGGGAACTTCTCTTCTTCTTCTTCGGACAAGTTGCAGAAATGTGTGGATTTCTCGTCATTTTGGGGAGTAGAGTTGTGGTTCAACGATGGACGGTTTACAGCTAGTTCGGCAGTTAAACGACGACAATATCGGCCGATTTCTTCTATGTCTTCATCTTCTGATTCACCTTTCAACATGAATTTGAACGAGTATATGGTTACACTTGTAAAACCGCTGGGTATTCGCTTCGCCCTCTCTGTTGATGGCAAAGTTTTCGTTCATGCTCTTAAGAAAGGGGTTAGTAAGTTATTGCAATTAACATCCTTACATTTGAATAGCTGTGATTTTACAATATGCGATTATCTATTTCTACCGTCACAATGGCGGATTTAGGTTAGCCATTCACAGCAAGTTTAACTAACTTTGCCTTTCATACCATATATACATCTGCGTTAATATTAATAAAAAACTGTTTTGTCTCTGTCATTGTACCCATCTGGATCTACCGATATTTTCGCATTTTCTATTGAATTTATCCTTATGATTTATGAAGGCATCTCTTAGTTTGTGCAAGTGTCATTTGCAGGGAAATGCTGAGAAATCTAGAATAATAATGGTTGGTGATACATTGAAAAAGGCCAGTGACTCTTCAGGTGGGGGGCTTATTGAGATCAAAGACTTTGGCGATACAGAGTATGAAACGTAAAAATTATACCAATTTTAAGCTATACAATTAAAAGCTAAGAGTGCATTTCTAACTGAAGTAGTGGGATGTTTCAATAAGTGTACTGTATTTTACTGTGGTTTCTGCAGGAAGATGATGAATGAGAACTCAGGGCCTTGTAGCCTGGTTCTTGAGAGACCATTTCTCCCATTTCCTATCCACCAGCTATATCTTATGGATGATATTGATATTCAATATAATAGAAGTCGTGTTCCCATTGCTACATGGAACAAAAATTTACTTGCCTCCAACTTGCAAACGTCTTGTGAGGGCAGTGGGAATTCCGGATTTGTAGTATTTTCCCCCAAGTTACTAACATTGAATGGCTGGAATGTTCTGAGTGAAGGAGATCAAATCAGGCAACAAGGAGAGTTGAACGGTACCCCTTCGTTACCATTTAGCCCAATTATCAACATATTCTCTGAGAAAGACATTGGAGATTCTGAATGGGCGCATGGGAATTTCCCACTGGAAGAATACGTAGAGGCGTTGGATCGTTCAAAGGGAGAACTGTATTACAATCATGATCTTGGTATGCGCTACAGCAAGGTGTGACATTCAGATTTTTCTGTGCAGAACCTTTCCTTTACTCAAATGATTAATGTTCAACTGCTTGAGATAAAGTGAACAGCTCCAGGAATTCTACTCTTTTCAATTTTGCTGAACACCATTTTCATCCACTGCTGTAGTACGTTTTATTCCCAAGAAGATACTTGTCTGTTGCCTAGTTCTGAAGTACATTGCTTGTGTCCTTTGCCAGATTACGGAGCAAATATACGTGGGATCGTGCATACAAAAGGAATCTGGTGTGAAAATGCTATCAGATGTTGTGGTGAGGCTATGCTTTTGTGTGTTGAACATAATTTAGTTTTCCCTTTCTATTTCATGAAGTATACAGTGCAGATGTGGCACGGCTATGCAATAGTGGCTTGAAATTATTTATTTTTTTCCTTTCTATTTCATGAAGTATATACAACTGATATACTGAGAATCATGTCTTGTACATCTATAGATTTTCCAGTCCATATAGAATTTTGGTCTGCACACTATCTGATAGTACTGAGAGTATCATGACTATCTTTAACCAACCCTTAATAGCAGGTCAAAAAGAAACAAATGAGTATATACATAAGGAAAGTACATTAATGCTTTTATATGGTGAAGTCAGCCTGCAAATGACCTGCAGCTGTGGTTTTCAAGAGTATGTATAGTTGTCCCACGTTTAAGTTGCAGCATGAAGACAGTTGCTTGATGGAGGCCAAGACCATATTAAACAAATATAAGCGAATTTGATTATACAAATAGGGACATGTGTAGTTATTCTGAAATCAATAATAAATGACAAGTAAAAACTGTGGAAACTGGAATGCTGATGGATGTGGCAAGAACATCTTTAGTGTTTATCTTAATATGAGTGGAGACACATTTGTGCCCACTTTATCTTACCATTATGCAGTGTTTGTTTGCAGAATTAATTCTTGCTTGCTCATTTGCTTACACTAACCCAGACATCTGCATCAGGATAATTGTTTCTTGTTTTTTTACTTACAACTAACCCAATGAATATCTACATCAGGGGATCACTGCTGTGGTGAATTTTCAGAGTGGGATCGAGGCTGAAAATTGGGGAATTAATGCCGACATAATCAATGAAGCGTGCCAAAGGTCTAATATCCTTATGATCAACTATCCCATAAGGTAATAAAAAGGTTTACTTTTTGAATTGAAAGTTTCATCAATGAGCTAACAGTCTGTTTTATACATCCAGTACCTTAGCATGCCCCCTGAGCCCTCTTATCTTTTTACTTCTTTAAGAGAAGTCTTATCTTTTTGTAGTTACCCTTCTCTCAAAAAAAAAGAAGTTTATCTTTTTGTTGTACTGGAAATGTGATGGTGTTGCCTGTATAGATGCACCATTAGCTCTTCAGAAGTTCTAGCATTTGCCTGTTCCATTGATCACAATCTTCTTTGCATATTGAGATTAACAATTAAGGAGCTTGATCTTATTCCATTACCTTGGGTTTTGCTATGTAATCATTCTGCATATTAATTTCTTTTGCAGGGAAGGAGATTCATTTGACATGAGAAAGAAACTTCCTTTTTGTGTTGGTCTTCTTCTACGCTTATTGAAGAGAAACCACAGAGTCTATGTGACTTGTACAACTGGTTTTGATAGATCCCCTGCTTGTGTAGTAGCTTACCTTCATTGGATGACAGATACTTCCCTTCATGCAGTCTATAATTTTGTCACTGGGTTGCATTCATGCAAGCCTGACAGGTTCTTCTCCCAATTCTCATATATCTTCAGTTCCATTCTTTACTTATGGGGAGGCCTTGACAATCCATGCACTTGCATGTGCTTCACGTTACCAAGGACATAATCAGGGGTGGGTCAACAGAATTGATGTCCTAAAACGAAAATATATTTAAAAGCCATATAGTTTTTTCTCAAAAAAATAAAATATAGAACTCCATATGATAATGATATACAAAAGAAGGACATGTGGTTTTAATCTAGTGGTGAGAGCGCAATATGTAATCTATGCATTAGGGGCACGTCATGATATCAAACTCTTCCATATATAAAAGTCTGGTATTTGAGTGGAAAAGGTAGACAGGTGAGCTCATTATCCACTGAGTTTCGAACAGGAAGATAAATTAGAATTGATAAGAAGGTAATTATGCTAGTTAATTTAATAAGGGAAGATTTATGTTATTTACTCACCTAATCGTACAACCTCTACCAAATGTTAACAAACATTAAAATTTGACGACATCTTTTATTAATATTTACATAAATTATATGTTATATATAATAATACAATACTTCATATTTTTGGGGCCTTTGGTATTTGGGTGCTTAAGCTAAGGGCTTCGTTTGCCTTACCCTTAAGCCATCCGTGGGCAGAATTAAAAATATTCTACTCGCATTTCTTTGGATTCTAAAACGGTAAAACATGGGTATTAGTACACACACGAGCAGGTGAGTGTTGGAAGCAATGTTGCTCGGACTCTTTAAAAATGGCGACGGATGCATGCCGGATCCTCCAAAAGCAGTGTATTTTTGGAGGTTCCGACACAAGTGCGACATCAGTTTTGGAGAGTCTGAGCAATATAGGTTGGAAGACAGCTGGTGTGTAATGATGTATACAAAATATCATCATTTTGAAAGTTTGCTGTTATCATTTTGCATATGTAGCCATAACATGATCCTTATCTTATCACTTGTTTGTTTAGCCTTTCTTACAATGAACATTCTCGATTTACTTAACCCAAAACATATTGGTTGCAGACCAGCCATTGCCTGGGCAACATGGGATCTCATAGCTATGGTGGAAAATGGTGCACATGATGGGCCTGCAACGCATGCCGTAACATTTGTATGGAATGGGCACGAGGTAATGAATTGTATCATCTCCTTGTGCTTGTCGGTGATGTCCTCGGATGTTTGTGTATGTATAAGAAAATCAGCAGTGAAACTGAACCCAGATTTTATGTTGCACTCTTTTCTTGAACTTTTTCCTCAAATGTCAAATCTGATTCTTGGAATGAATGTTGCATACTCGGTGTTACACTGTTGTCCACTTCCATATGTGTTTTAAATTGGGGTATTTACTTGTAAGTATCTCTTTGTATGGCATTTTTGAACAGGGGGAGGATGTCTACCTGGTTGGAGATTTTACAGGTAACTGGAAAGAACCAATTAAGGCAGTCCACAAAGGTGGTCCAAGATTTGAGGCTGAAGTTAGACTTTCACAGGGAAAGTAAGTTTGCCTCTTCCTGTCAGCCATAGATGTCATCGCAATTGTCAAGCTTTTATTATGATTTCCTTCTTATGTGTGGTGTGTTGAATTCTCTTCTTCTTATACTTTTTCTTTTTTAATGATTCTTTTTGCTGTATAGACAAATCGTAACTCAAACGCATGCCTTTGGATATCATCCTTATCTTTTTCTTCCTCTTAGCAGAATCTAATAAAGCCGATCGCAACTAATTAGTTCGCATTTCTCTGCTTTGAGAGATCCAAACTTGTTTTGGCTGTTCTTGCAATGAAGACACATAGAAAGATTTAATCAAGATTCTGTACAGATGAGAGAACTGATACACTAATTCTTGAAATTCTCAAATATCAGCTTTTTAGGGAAGCTGAATCTGAAGTCAGTTGAAGTTTCATTGTCAAGTTACATGCAAATCGGTATCATTGTGCTTTTCTTCTTTGCTTTTTCCTGAAACTAGTGACTTTGTTTTAGTTTCATTCTTCTTGTCACTAAAGTGACTCTCCACTTTAAATTTGTAGTCCTGCATGCCATAGGCTGTTCTTGTCAGTTTGAATATCCGTTACATGTTTCCATTTATCCAATATGAATTGTCTTTTTCCCCTCAACCTCTCCAAATCTAAAGCTCACCCTTCTGCTTCTTTTTCCTCCCTGAAGTTGTACCTTTGTCGATATCAATATTGATTTTCCTGTTTTTTTACTCTTAGGTATATTTTGTTGTGTATTGTTATAATAGAATAAGTATACACAATCCTACACAGAATAGGAATAGTTTATAGTCTCCTATTTGGTAAGGAATTGTATTATAGTGTCTATAAATAGGGTTCTCTATGTAATAATTAGAACACAATTCAATAATATTCTTCTCTTTTTATTTCTCACATGTATGAAGTATTATCTTTGTTTATCAGATACCTATATAAGTACATTATTAGTGGAAACTGGAGGCATTCAACGACTTCACCAACTGAAAGAGATGATAGGGGAAATCTCAATAATGCGATTGTTGTTGGTGATGTTGCCAGTGTCAAGCCTATGATTCAACAACAAAAGAAGGTTAGTTAAATTCTGTATCCTTCCCTTAAAAAGGATGGAAGATGACAATCTTTAACAGTAAAACATCTAATTCCCATCTTAACATATGAATACATTTTCTCATTAATATCCTTTCCCGATTAGCATAAAATAATGCGACATTCTGTTTACTAATGATCTAGTATGTCTCTTTTTCTTTCCAATCATCAGTTACGTTTCTGTGAGGATTAAAGTTTTTCTTTATATGTGATGTTGAAGGAGGAATGATAATTTTTTCTATGTAATTTGAATTAGGATGCAAATATTATGAAGGTGATTGAGAGGCCATTGACAGAAAATGAGCGGTTCCTGCTGGCAAAAGCTGCTCGATGTGTTGCGTTCTCAATCTGCCCAATAAGGCTAGCACCTAAATAGATGGACACACTACATTTTCAGTCATCATAGTTGCATATCCAATTATGTCTTCTGCAATAAAGACTTCAGTAGAAATGGTCGGTATACGCCCGTTTTAACATTTCTGGGACAACCTTAATGAAAGCCATCCCTCCCACTTGAATTGAAGCTGTATATTGTCATGCGATTTCGAGGTCAAAACAGCTGCAAGGTTGGGTAAATGCAGGGGAGTTACAATGCTCATGTCATTGCACTTAGTCATTTTATCATTTTATGAGTCTGTCATCCCCATACATATTGTCTACTTTGACCACTGACTGATCCCTTGGGCTAGATAATTTCCACTGTTGAAAAGCTCAGTCAATTTCGTGTAAACAAACCTTTTAATTGAAAACAATGTCACGTAATATAGGTGTATATCTGTGTTTAATACATATACATTACATGGACATGTGGATGTGTAATTGCTGTTTTACTATGCAAGAATATTACTGTTCACTCTTCTTGCTGTCTTTTTTATTCAAGACTGTTTGAATAAATTTTAGTTTCTACTATGTGTACCTAAAGATGAGAAATGGCATATGCTTGATAGTAACTGTGTGATGAAGGGGAAGAGCATTTTGTCCTTCACATTGAATAATGGCTACACCATTACAATTATAATTGAATACGTTTCTTTATTCAAACATCCTTTTTTTTCTCTTTCTTAGTTAACACAATTATTATTGTAAAAATATTTTTCTCTTTCTTCAATTACGTTTTTTTTGGTTGTTGACTTAATAGATTTTGATGCTAATTTTTTTGGGAGTGAATTTATTATCTAATTAATAGGATTCATACCATTAAGAACACTAGTACGCGTATCCGCGCGTTGCACGGTTTGTTGATAATTGTAATTGTAAATCATTGATTTATTGATAATTTTAAAATTTAGCTTATTATAAAGATAATATTGTTGAGAGAATGTTAATTTGCAAATTGAGATGTTATAATAGAATATTTATGTAAATAAATCAATATATAAGCTTAGTTCATTGTCTAAATTTAAAAATAATAATATAAAGTTAATTTTATGTTATCATTGCAACTGAAGAAATAGAGACAAATTTGAGAAGTTCTTTAGCATTATCAACAAATAATGACTAATCACTTGATTTTGAGATTTTTCATTTTATCTCTACTTTTGTTTAGAAAAAATAAAATAAAATTGAAGTTATCACTAATGTAAAACAAAAAATCATAATTATCTAAATCGTAATTGTGATTATGTCTTACCTAATCAGGCTATTATTGAAGAATATTCAAAACGTACACGTTAATAATTTCATAAAAAAAGCGATAATATACATATCCTTAGAATTTTATAACTATGAAAAATAGTCGTAATACATAGTGGTAAATCATTTTTCTATAATGGCAAATTCTCTAAACTTAATCGGTACATTATACATGTAATCTAGATATAATAAATTAAACCTGCATAATTCAAGAGAAAAAAGCTTAACAAAAATAAGTTAAATCAAAGCAACGTACAAAAAAACTCCAGCAACTTTTTATAATGAAATTTCGTTTGGTTTTAAACTTCCATTAGATAGTTGAAATTTTTTTTTAGCATCTTACATAAATCCCACTACTATAGATCCTAATTACTAGAATTCCCGATAGTTTGTAATATTACTTTTTATACCATATTTTGGCCTCGAGATACATGTATCATTAATGGCGAGATACATGTATCCAACAGTTTTTAAAGTCGAAATACACAATTTATTAATTTGAATTAAAGGGGGTGTAACTTATTTCCTTAATTAAAGGATTAATTGCTAACTAATTAACAACCCAACATATTTACAGGATCCTTGAATACCAACTCTAACAAGTTTTCCTAAAATAACGAAATCATAAACCCAAGTAATTTTGTTATTGTACTCTTCATCTTCTTCATCGGTTCCTTCCTTTGTATCTGAAAGCTTTGAGTTTTTTTTTTCAAATGGCCAGTCACAGTATTGTTGAGGCATTTCCTTACAATTATCCACCTGAATCCTACATCAACTTCTAAAAGGTGGATGATGCATCTCACCATTAATGATACATGTTTCTTGCACCCTAATTTGTAAAAGTTTATACAATTGAACTTTAGAGAAATATGAACTCTATCTCAGATACATGTATCTCAGCTTTAAAAACTGTTGGATACATGTATCTCGCCATTGATACATGTATCTCGCAGCCTAATTTGTAAAAGTTTATACAATCGAATTTTAGAGAAATATGAACTTTAGAGGAATATGTATCTAGTATTAATTTGATGTATCAAATATTAATTTCATATATTATATCCAAAAACATGTATCTCAAATACATCGTAAGCATATACATATATCCAAAAACATGTATCTTGTCCTTCTTTTTCTTCTAGTCAAATTTCTTACTCATCTTTGCTTGCTGGTAATATAAAACTATCAAGTATCGATTAGCGATATTGAAGCCGAAGAGATGATCGACGACAATTTTTGCATCATATATATCCTCATAGACGACGAAAGCAGTTCCACGTGTATCCTTAGTTGTGCCAATACGAATTTACCTTATAGCACCGTACTTGTTGAAGATATAGTACATCTCCTCACTGATCATGATGTTGAACAAAAGGTTTCAAAAGTATAGTACCCTGTTAACCTTCGACAGTAGCCGGGTATTGCCCTTTCGGAGACTTAACATCGCCATAGTTTTGCCGAAATAAGAGAGAAAAAGTGTAACCTTTTTTACTTAATAGTTTCACCGGAAGATGAGCAAGAATCAGTTTTGATATTAAGAGGATGAAGGAAGGAAGAGAAATGATGGAAGACGTAATTAGAGATATTGTTGGAGTAGATGATTGGCAGAGGAAGACAATTGATGAGAGAAAAAAATTATTAATTGCAATTGGACCATTAATTTTGGTGTTTAAATGTAAAAATAATTAATTAATCCTAGTTTTAAGGGATTTGTTATGTAATTGTATCTTTTAAAATATATGGTATAAAATATTAAAAGTGGTAATATATGTAATTGTTTAAAAGTAGAGGTAAATTTAGTATATATGGTAGGGATGTATGTCTAGTTAGGTAGTTTTCCCTTTTCTTTACTGGTCTCTTCTCCTTCTATTACATTTCATGTTCCAAAAGAGGATTACTCTTTCCTTCCTCTTGTTTGTCCTTGTGGTTATATGCATAGCAAGAAATACACAAAACAAACAAAGCAACAAACATATAAAGAATTAAGAAAAAAAATAAAAAAACTGAGGTTAAAAAACCTGTTGATCAAAGAAGACGATCCATGAAAACTGAGGAACAATAAAATATCACACTTATCTGCAATGGGACAATAAATAACTCCTCAAACTCTCCACTGAATTAATATTAATGGGATGTATTTTATTTTTAAGGGGCACTATAACCGCTCCTTAAATTTCTCAGATGATAAACATTATTTTTTTTTTGAATTTTAAAATTATTAACTGCCCTCACTTCAGATTTTATATTAATTTTAAAATTATAAGTGGGGCACTACAATCACTCCTTAAAATTCTCCATTACGTAACGTATTATTTTGTGAATTTTGAAATTAATAAATACAGATTTACAATTATTTTCTAGAACTGCTTTAAAATTATTTTTTAAATTATTTTAAATATTTTAAAAAATCAACTTTTTGTGGTGATGGCATGTGGCACATTTTACTTCTCCTATTATATATAAATAGATTCCTTATTAATTTATACAATTAATATAGGGAAAATATTTTTTCCTTTCTTCAATTCCATTTTAATTCTTATGGGCAGTATCTCTTTTTTCTTCTTCAATTTTATACTCCTTCAATCCATCTTTACTTGTCCACTATACTATTTTGAGATGTCCAACAATAATTGTTCAGTTTATAAAATCAATAAATAATTTACCATGTTGTATCTATTTTACCTTTGTTATTGTATACTGTTCATTTTTTCAATGTTTAGATAACTTATATTTAATAAGGGTGATTTGATAAAATTATCACTATCATTTACTACTTCTTAATGTAAGATTAAATACTTTAATACACATCAGGATCTTGAACACGATAATCTTACATAGAGATCGTTAAGGGCACATACATGATGAGGAAGACATCATCATAGAGAGAAACGGAAGCGTTAATCGTAAATTGGTTTCTACCTCCTTGCCCTTACCTTACGTTACCACAGCCGTCAGCGATGGAAATAATGTAAAGAATATGTGGTAACCCTAATGGGTGTTGGGATGACCAATTTATAGAGGTTGTGACTTAATCCGGTACGTCCATCAAGTAACCAATGAACGGACGAGATCTATTCTTCATTAAATATTATTTATGGTATTACTTGGGTCACAAGTAAACTTGGGCCACAAGTAAACTTGGGCCATAAGTAAGAATTATTCTTACATTCTCCCACTTGGCCCAATAACCATATAACATTAATATTTCATAAACATTAGTTGTGCATACAATAGATCTCTTCTATAATGTCCATCATACATACCACAATATAACAAACTACTAATGTGAGTTATGGTGGTGGTACATAATTTTATGCTACATACTTCCTTCCATATACTACTACATTAACAACTTATCATACTAGGTTCATAAGTTATAAAACATATAACATCAGGGTCCACAATAATGTCTCATAGAGACTTATCTTGTAATATCTCAAAACAATAATGTGTATACCATTATGAGAAACAAGAGATTCATTAATTGTCACGACCTAAAGTACCCCCTAGATGTGACATGGCGTACAAGACCCCGAAAGGCCCTATACAAGCCACTTAGCATACATCATACAAGATAATAGCAATTTAAGAGTTCAAAAGACAATTTTTATTTAGAGTTGGTAAAAACATAGCGGAAGTCTAACATAGTCTCAAAGCCATCTAATACATGAATAGAAAGAAAGTTGGGACATAACCTATACAAGTTCAAAAGTAAATGACATGAAAAGAATAACGTGGCAATGTCCTCAAACATATGAGGACTCACCAAGCCTTCAAATATCTATGTACTCACTAGCTACGAGGGGAATGAGAAGTATCGACACACCCTACATTATGAGACAATGTAGGCAAAAAGTATGCGTTAGTACATGGAATGTACCAAGTATGATAGCAATGCATAAAGTTATAAAATCATGCTATAAAGGAATATTTTCATGATATGCAATGACCAAGCTAAAGCATGAGATAGGGGTTAGAAAACTTAGTCATAAAAACATGGCAATGCAAGCTAACATCTTTAAACCCTTTGTGAGATACTTCTAGAAGTAACCTTAGTTCATTCTTGTGGGAATTTACCTTTAACCGACATAGAGACCATGTGAGCTATCAACATGGAATTCGGTGTCTGCCCCGCACCGAAAAGGGGTGTCCTACTTGCCAAGGTAAGACCATGAACTTCTAGCTTACGTGGATCCACTAGCTAATGTCTATCTAAGACAATCATCCTATGGGGGCACATAGGTATGGGATAAGGAGATTGCTACTAGAAACCCGACCTCAAGCTATGGGAGAGCTTCCATCTCAATACCCTCTCAGTGCTAAGCATAAATCCCACAGAATAGTCATAATTCTTATTCATCTTATTATCCATGGAAAGGTACAACTAGAGTTACCAATCCAAGCTAAAGTTCATTAGTACTGACGTTTCATCTTCCATGGACTAGTCCAAGCTTACGTCATTTAGAATTGCTTCATAATCTTGACTCAAAGTTTAGTTGAGAAAACCTTTCAACTCTAAGAATCCTTTATGTGAGAAAACCCTTTCACAATCATGCTTTCATGTATATGTGAGAAATCATTTCACAACAACAACATTGATGCTTTACTCTCAAAGCAACCTTAAATCATCATAAATTTCATAATTGAACATGCATATCTTCATCAAACCCATCTTTTGATCATTCATAACTTTATCGTGAAATCATAGCTTAGAAAACATGAATCATGCATGGGCTTCTTCATCATATGATCAATTCTAGAAAACATGGATTTCACATGAGCTCATGGGGATTCAACTTGAAACGTACAATTTAACTCAATTCATGCATAATTAGACATAATTCAATCAATCAAATCATAATTTGAAAGAACCCATAAGATAGAAGAAAACCCTAATTTCAATTGAGAAATTCTAGCTTGAAAATTGGGGAATTTTGGAACCCCATGGAGGAAAGGACTCCATAGGTGAAGAACTATCATACCTTAATGCCAAAGCTTGAAATCAATGGAGGATTAGGAGACTTATCTTGAAAACTCTAGAATCTTCTTCTTCTTCTTCAAGCTTTTCTAGAGAGAGAATTATTTGGGGAGAAGAGATTTGGAGGTGATTAAAAATGGGTAGAATTAGGCTTAAAAGGTTTATATAGGGTCTAGGTTAAGGGCCAAACCGACTTAGATTAGGCATTAATTAATTAGAGAAAAGACTACAATGACCCTGACTTAAAACTGACGAAACGACTTCAAGGAGACCTAAACGGCTCGTCAAGACCATCGCTGCCCATCAAACAAGTCGTGAAGATTCATCAGCCTGACAGTGTTCCACTAAAATGATCATAACTTTTTACTCCAAATTTCAAAATGATCAAAATTGGTGGCGTTGGAAAGAGGACTCAAAGATCTTTAATTTGATATGTCATGGGCCACCTTATTCATTTTGTGCTAAAATATATGATCATTTGAAGTTGACCCTAAACTTTAAGTTTGATATACCCCTTAATGGACGACTTCACGGGCCGTGTGGGGCTTCACCGTCCGTTTAGACGTCTTTGGTCCTTGACTAGTGACTAGGGAAGAAGCCTCTTCTGAGGGGGCCACTTGACGACCCCTTTGATGATCCGCCAACCTCACCACGAGCCGTCTCGGCATCCGTGGGAGGGACACTTGTATGGGGCAGGTTCTAGAATCACACCACGAGTGCCCAAACGGACCGTGGTCCCCTTTACGGCCCGTCTAGGACTCCGTGGAAGGTTCCATGGTCCACTTTTGGGTTCTTTTAATGCCCGCTTGACTCCTTTCTAGCCTTTCTCTAATCCGAGGTGTTACATTAATGTATATCAGAAACACATAATTGAGCTCAGAGTGTCAAAACATTATAAATATATCAATCATAAGTACAACCAAGACCCATTCTTTGAACATGTTCTTTAAATGTCTTTGGTTGTAAGCCCTTTGTTAACGGATCTGCAATCGTAAGATCAGTTCTAATATTCTCAAGTAACACTCTTTGTTTATAAACTTCTTCCTTGACAGTAAAGTACTTTAATTCCATATGCTTGGCACCTTTGGAGTACTTATCGTTCTTGGAGAAGAATACTGCTATAGTATTATTACAATAAATTTTCAGCGACTTAGTAATGGTGTTGACAACCCCAAGTCCTGAAATAAAGTTCCGCAGCCATAATGCATGAATTATGGCTTCATAACATGTCACAAATTTTGCTTCCATTGTGGATGTAGCAATGACAGATTGTTTAGCACTTTTCTACTATATTGCTCCTTCAGCTAATAGGAACAAGTATCCAAACGTGGACTTTCTAGTGTCAACACATCCAGCAAAATTTGAATTCGAATATCCAGTAACTTTTAAGTGATTGGATCTCCTATACATGAGCATGTAATCCTTCGTTCCTTTCAGGTACCTCAAGACTTTCTTTGCAGCTTTCCAGTGATTAATTCCAGGGTTACTTTGATATCTTCCTAGCATTCCGACCGCAAAACTAATATCCGGTCTTGTGCAAGTTTGAACATACATCAAACTTCTAACAATAGAAGAGTAAGGAATTGATTCCATTTCCTTTCGTTCTACATCATTCTTTGGGCATTGCAAGAGATTAAATTTGTCCCCTTTTTGAATAGGCACAATTCCTGCTAAACAATTGTTCATGTTAAATCTCTCTAGAACTTTTTTGATATAGCCTTTTTGAGACAGTCCCAATAATCCTTGTAATCTATCATGGAATATTTCTATCCCTATCACATAGGATGCCTCACCCATATCTTTCATTTCAAAGTTCATAGAGAGAAAGTCTTTCGTCTCACGCAATATGTCTAAATCATTAGCAGCAAGTAAAATGTCATCAACATACAAGACTAAAAATATAAACTTACTCCCACTGATCTTTTGGTATATACACCGATCAACGGTAATCTCCTTAAAACCAAAAGATGTTATGGTATCATTAAACTTTATATACCATTGTCGTGAGGCTTGTTTGAGTCCACATATTGACTTCTTTAGCTTACACACCATTTGATCTTTTTTTTTTAATTTTGGAACCCTCTGATTGGTCCATATAAACTTCCTCCTTGAGGTCTCCATTAAGAAAGACTATTTTCACATCCATTTGGTGTAACTCTAAATCATAATGAGCTACCAAAGCCAAAACAATTCTTAATGAGTCTTTCTTTGAGACCAGTGAAAAGGTCTCTTTATAATCAATGCCTTCTTTTTTAGTATAACCCTTGGCAATAAGTCTGGCTTTATATCGTTCAATATTACCATTTGAATTGCGTTTGGTCTTGAAGACCCATCTACACTCGATTCTTTTAGAACTTTATGGCAATTGAACGAGATCTCAAACTTTGTTGTATTCCATGAATTTTAACTCTTCTTTCATGGCATCAATCCATTTATCAGACTCAGTGCTTTCTATAACCTATGAAAATGAAATCGGATCTTTATTAAGCCTAATGTCAAAATCCGACTCTTGCAAATGAATCACATAATCATCTGAAATGGCCAAAAAAATTTCTCTTTGAGATTTTCTTAACGGCACTATTGGTGGTTCATTTGCGTCAGATATTTGTGAGTTAGTTCTTTCTTGAAGTGTTTCACCCAAATGTTGTTCAACATTATTAAAGTGTTCTTCAACAAGAGGAACAACATTTGTTATTGGTGCGGAAGTAGGTACATTCATGGGTAATGAAATATTTACTCTTACCTCATTAATTTCCACACTTTGTCGCTCAACACTCCCGCTAACTTCACCATTCTCAATGAATCTTGCATTACCTATTTCAACAATTCTCGAACTATGATTTGGGCAGTAAAGTCTATACCCTTTAGATTTCTCTGGATAATCAATAAAGTAACCACTTACTGTTCGAGAATCTAATTTCTTTTAATGTGGATTATAAACTCTAGCTTTCGCTGGACAACCCCAAACATGCAGGTGTCTTAAACTAGGATTCTTTCCAGTCCACAGTTCAAAAGGAGTCTTTTGAACTGCCTTACTAGGAATCCTGTTTAATAAGTATACAACGGTTTTAAGAGCATACATCCACAATAATTTGGGTAATGAGGAATTACTCATCATACTCCTAACCATATTCATAAGTGTTCGAGTACGCCTTTCTGCAACACCATTTTGTTGAGGTGTTCCTGGCATAGTACTGTGCACATATGCCATGTTCTTCGAGGAACTTTGCAAATGGACCTGGGCATTGTCCTGATTCGTTATACTTTCCATAATATTCACCACCTCTATATGACCTAAGGATTTTTACTTTCCTATCTAATTGTATTTCAACCTCATTAACGTACACTTTGAGAGCGTCCGTTGCTTGAGATTTTTCTTTCAACAAATAGATAAATCCATAACGTGAAAAATCATCGATAAAGGTGATAAAATATTTTCTCCACCAAAAGATGGAACATCAAAGGGTCCGCAAATATCAGTGTGTATAATTTCAAGAAACTGAGTGCTCCTTGTGGCACCTTTCTTAGTATGCTTGATTTTCTTTCCTTTAATGCAATCCAAACATATATCAAGATCAGCAAAATTCAGATTCGAAAGAATCTCATTCTTTATTAATCTTTTTAATCTTTCTTTGGATACATAACCCAAACGTTTGTGCCACAAATAAGCAGAATTTTCATTCAGTGAACTACGTTTAATTCCAACATTTTGAAGAATAATAAGAATGGATTAAGAAAAAATATTATCGAGTTTCAATCTATATAAACCATCAATAAGAACACCAGAACCATAAAAAACAGTATTCTTATATAAAATGAAACATCCATGTCCAAACTTAAAATCAAATCCAGAAACATCAAGTCTTAAAGAGAAATCAAATTTCTAGAAACTGAAGGAACATAGAGAGTCTGTAATAGATCAAGGTGATGTCCAATCTCCAAGATCAACCGATAAGTCCCTATGCCTTCAATTTGAGCCTTCATACGAATTTCCATGAATAAGAAATCCTTACTTGGATTTGTGGTTTGGGCCGTAGTGAATCCCTGCAACATAGTGGATACATGAGTAGTTGCACTAGAATCAAGCCACCTAGTATTATTAGAAACTTCTACTAAATTTGATTCGAAACATACAAAAGCACTAAATGTACCTTTCTTTTCAAACCAAGCTTTATATTTCTGTCAATCTTTCTAATAGTGCCCTTCCTTTCTACAGAAACGACACACATCAGCCTTGAGTTCTTTATGAGCATCCTGTGGAACTTTAGCAGGTGTTTTCTTCTTTTTAAACTTGTTGGCATTTACTTTAAGTCATTTACCAGCTCCTTGACCCATGAGGTTAATGGAATGACCTCCTTGTTTCTTAAGTCTTGACTCTTCTTGAGTAAGCATACTGGACAATTCACTAACATTCCACTTATCCTTAATAGTTTTATAGTTAATTTGGAATGGTCCATACTCAAGAGGCAATGAGTTCAGAATAACTGAACCAAGAAGGTTTCATCCACTTTCATCCCCAAGGTCCGAAGTCTTGCTGCAATGTTAGTCATCTCGATGATATGATTTTGCATACTGCGCGGCCCATCAAACTTCATGGTTGTGAGTTCATATATTAGTGTACCAGTGAGAGACTTATTAGCAGAACAAAAACGTTCTTCCACAAACTTCAGGTATTCCCTGGCACTTTCTGTTTATGGAATAGTACTCTTAATATTGTTAGCAACAGTCATTCGTTAGAGCACTCCCATGATTTATGAAAAGACTTGTCATCCTCACTGCTCTTATCAGTAATGGCAGTAGGCTTGTCATTCTGCAGAGCCAAGTCAAGATCCATCACACCTAAGTGGAACTAGACCTGTTCATACTATTCAGAGAAGTTTAATCCATTGAACACAGTAACATATGAAGCATGCGAATGAAGAGGAACAACTGCAAAATAGATATACATGCTCACAAATCAAAAAATAATGTAAATTTAGTAAAACGATAAAAGTATATTGTAATTCTCCTTTGGGTAGATACTACGACACACTATCATAATTTAAATGCCATTTTTATCTTTAATAGGCAATTAAATATTTTTAATCAAATATATGCGACATCTTTGGATATACAATATATGTTTGACTGAAAATATTAATTTACCTCATAATGTTCACTATTCGTGAAATGATAGATTCACCTTTGGATAAATTCTTAAGTTCTAGCAATAGTGAAAAGTCAATTTATCTATTTATTTTCAATATAGGCATTTCATTAATTTTCATAGATAAATGACAAGTTTTTGAATGCATATTTTTCTTAACTATACTAGTTTGACCACTTTGGTGACTAACAAGCTAAAAAGAAATAGGCCTCCAAAATAAAGCTAGTTACATACCCTATCAATTAGTCGAGCAATTAATCAAGATTTTATTCAATTTCAATTATGTATAATAGCAAGAAAATCCTCTAGCACCAACAAAAAAAGGTTAACTATTATATTTGGTGCTATGAAAAAAATATAGGCCTCTAAAGCTAGCTACATACCCTATCAATTAGTCGAGCAATTAATTAAAATTTTACTCAATTTCAATGATGTATGATAGCAAGAAAATCCTCTAGCACCAAAAAAAAAGGTTAACTATTATATTTGGTGCTAAGAAAAAAATAGGCCTCTAAAGCTAGTTACATACCCTATCAATTAGTCGAGCAATTAATCAAGATTTTACTCAATTTCATCCTTAAGGAGAGGCAATCATTGCTGAATTTTATAGGGGTGATGGGTAGTGATTACTCTTTATTACTTTACCAAGGCTGATTCGGAAGATATACGAAGATTATCTGTTCAAACAATCCAGGCTCTGATGCCACATGTAAGATTAAATACTCTAATACATATCTGGATCGTGAACATGATAATCTTACATAGAGATCGTTAAGGGCACATACCTGATGAGGAAGACATCATCACAAAGAGAAGCGGAAGCGTTAGTCGTAAATTGGTTTCTACCTCCTTGTCCTTACCTTACGTTACCACAGCCGTCAGCGATAGAAATAATGTAGAGAATATGTGGTAACCCTAATGGGTGGAGGGAGGACTAATTTATAGATGTTGTGACAGATCTATTCTTCATTAAATACTATTTATGGTATTACTTGGGTCACAAGTAAACTTGGGCCACAAGTAATCTTGGGCCATAAGTAAGAATTATTCTTACACTTAATCCCTATGTCAAGTCAATAATGGATAACTATTGTTGGACAGAGGGAGTATATGTTAGTTAAAAAGGGGAATGAGTATATTAAATGGTATACATTTTGGGTTAATATTGGTGACCATTTTCTTTTAACCAAGATGATTAACTTATATCAAAATACATTCAAATTTCATTCCAATTTCAAATCATTACACTCAAAATACCATTTTATAATTTTAGTTCAAAATGAGTATATTAAATAATGTACATTTTGGATTAAGTTTGATGTACAATTATTTTTAACCATAATGAATAACTTATACCAACAAATAATTAAACTGCACACGAAGTAAAAATCATGGTTATGAAATTGATTTTTATTATATATTCCAACTATATACTGCCTTACAACATATCAACAACTATCTACCAATATTTACCAACAAATTAATAAATAATTATACCAATATATATGAAAAGATTACATTGTTAGTAAAAATTTCATTTGTAAAAAAATTAGAGTACAAAATATTGTATCTATGATATTGTTTTACAAAGCAACACCAACATATCAAATAATTATATCAAAATACATATACAAATTATGAGAGGTAAAGATTGTCTCAATGGGCGTGCCAATTTGTAAGCGACTAAGCTTTGTTTCTGAAAACAACAATCAAGAAAAAAAAGTAGCGACAAACTAATTTATATATATATATATATCTCAATAATTTATGTGAATGTTACAATCTTTATAAAATCTAATGAAAAAGATATAATCCTTTGATTATTTTCCTCACAGTCGTCAACTCAAGATCTTTGCTTTTTCTCGAATCGATGAAATACTTGTTGAAACATCACCACGAATGCGAAGTCAAGCTCTGATCGCAATCACGGAGATATGAAAACTAGCGGCTGACAACTGGGAGAGGAAGACTTCTTTATATGCAGAAGACTTGCGAATCACCACCGGAGAACAGAGTTTTTTAAAAAAAAAATATTTCTTCTTTTCTTCTTCTTTCTGGTCTTATAAATATTCCTTTATATAGTCGTGAGTAAGGATTTTGGAGGGGTATTTTGGTCTTCAAACAATTCTAGAGCATCTTGAGCTTAAAAAGCATGAGTCGGGCTTGTCTTGTCAACTTAACAGTCTCACTCAAATGTAATTTAAACTTTATTTAAGTAACTTAAATATTGATACACCTTTATTAGCCAATAAATTGACTTAGTCAACGCATCATAAATTTAAGGATTAATCCAAAATCTAATATAAATTTATCAATAGAACTTCACTGCCTACATATTCTTAATAGATGCTAGTTTAATTTTTTTACTTTCATTTATGTTGATTTGTATGAATATTATGAGTTGTTTGTACATGGATATCCCATCTAACTTGAGTTATCTCCTCTTCCCGATGAGATAAATTAATTTAGGAATTATAATCTCAAATAATTTAATTCGCGCATCAAACGATTCCTAGGGTATTTGTTTTATTTGTTATATAATTAATAAAATAGCCCTGAAGCAAAGCTGTTTAGTGGCTTAATTAAAAAAGTAATCCTCCCCTTCTTTTTAATTCTATATATGATTTTTATGTGAATGTAAAAAGTTTTGGTTGATTTTCTTTAAAAGAAATTTGGATAAGGCATTCCATCTTATAATAAATGATCGAAATGCATAATTGGCTTTTCAATATTGGTAAGGTCAATATATACCATCAAGGTGATGATTTAGAGGACTAAAAAGTTTTCATTATTTTTCTCTACATTTTTAAAAATATCAACATTCAAAAGACAAGATAATTCATGTAAAACAAATTAGTTTGGTTAACTAAGATTCATGCATTATTTAAGATATATTCCCTCCGTTTGATATTAATTGATCACTTTTCATTTTGTACGGTGCTTAAGAAATCATAAATTAGAAGACAATTTTACTAATTCATCCCTTAAAAACTTCTTGGGAATTTTACAAACAAATGTGAACACTTTCAAAAAGAATTAATTTCAAAAGTAATATAGGAAAAATGTAATTAATGCTTTCTTGATTTAGTAAGGTGGACAACTATTTTTAGTATAATGATCCACTAATATGGGACGGAGGGAGTATAAACTTTCTTTCTTTCAACATTTTTTTTTAATTATATATACGGGAACTATTTTTATACTATTGGTGTAATATGTCAACTTTATTTTATTTATTATTGTGTTACCAACATACAGTAATTCTAGAAAAAATTTAATACTTCAATTAATTAATTATCTAAAATTTTATTTTATTATTAGGTTTCGATTTTCTAAATGTAATAATCCCTTTCATTTTTCATATGGAAAAATATCCCCAATATTTTATTTTTAAAAAAAAGGGTGCAGTCATTCTCATTTTATTTTTAACTGAAATAATACTATAATAATAAATAAAATAAAAAGGCAAAAATCATCTAGTTTGTTATAAAACATAAGCTCAGAATAATATAATATAAAGAGGAGAAGACAAATAATATAGATGGAAGAGAGAACTTTTCTTCTTATTCAAGTGTGTCTTACAATGGAGAATGATATCTCTATTTATAGGTAGAGAAATCACTCCAAAAGCCATCATGATGAATGCCAAATTTAATAGATACATTGTTATCCCAAAAAGGTTCATTTCATCTAGGGAATACACATACATGATAAGTATAAGTTTATGGATAAACTCAATGGACAATCCACTTAGTTCAATGGATTTATAACACTCCCCCTTGGATGTCCATAGATAATGTGCCTCGTTAAAACCTTACTAGGAAAACCCTGTGGGAAAAAAATTCTAGTGAAGGAAAAAGAGCACATATCTTTTGATACGCATTATTTGTTGCCTCATTAAAAACCTTGCCAGGAAAACCCAGTGGGACAAAACCTCGGTCAAGGAAAAAAGAGTGCAACGCGTATTATACTCCCTCTGATTAAAACATCACTTAATTTCTTGTGATGATGTCATCCAGTCATATATACCAACTTCTCAAATATTGACAGTGTCTTTGTGATCAAATCACATTCACGAATATGTTACATCATTGAACTTATCTTGATATATCATTTTCTGGTTTCATGGATATGATAAGGCTTTGATCTTAACCGAATACATTCTTGAAAATCACTCTATTCGTGACCCTGTTATTGCAAGTAAATTGCTCATTCAACTTGTTCATAGCAACAATCATCTTGTGGACACTTCATTTGTAGTTGATTGTCTTGTAGAATAACTTCGTATATGTCCTTGATGTCATTTCAATGTCTTCTCGTTGGGGAGGAGCGAAATCTTGTCAATAAACTCACTGCAAAATATTTGATCATATATAGCAAGGTTCATTAGTGTCCCAATTGACTGATATATGGAGTTTCATCTCTAAGAAGCTTTTAGTCCTTCTTTTGAGATCGAAATGGATCTTTATTTATGTCAGCAATCTCATAATCATTGAGGTACTCAATGAATGTGATTTATCCATATAAAATCGCATCAAAACTTTTCTATGTATGTTGATTGATGGACAAATATTTCATTTGTGAAATTCTCAATCTATAGGCCAAGACAAAATTTTTATCTTACCAGGATCTTTTCATTTTAGATTTCCAATTCAAACACTCAATAGCTTCTAAAAGCTCTTTAAGAGTGCGAATGTTCAAGTCATCAACATAGACAACTATTATAACAAATTTAGATCCTGACTTTTTTATAAAAATACAAGGACAAAATAGGGTCATTTTCTGTACCTTTCTTCCTTGATTATCTCAATCCATATGAGGATTCTTAAAGCTTTATTGAAAAAGTTTCTTTCAAACTTTTTTATGTTTTAGGCACCTTGATTGCTTCAAGGATTTTCATATAAACTTCATTGTCTAGCTAGACATGACAATTATTCATTATATGCATTCAAGTTTTCATATATTGCCATATCAAAACAAATCTCATTGCATCCACCAAAGGAGAAAACATCTCCAATAACGTCAGGACTTTTGCGAAAAACCTTTATGCCCCAAGGCAAGCCGTACTTGATATTTACAGTTATACTATCGCATAATAATTTATTTGTACCCCACTGACATAATACCTTGATTTATGGACTATCAGTCCAAAACGTCACTTTTCTAAGTGAAACAAAATATACTTGAATTATGCATTTTATTAGGCCAATCATTTATCTGTCCACACTATATGACAGATTTGAATTCAAGATCCTCGTCACGATCTATATCATTGAGCTCTACTTCATATCAAAGATACCGTCGACGGTTATTTGATATCGATTCCGATATGACATAACTTATCGAGATCTCTTCATTTTTCATCATTTCAGGTACCTAAACCTTTGTCAAGGTTTTATGAAGTGTTATGTCGTTGTGCTACTTTAAAGCACTTGCCTCATTATCATGACCATCCTGATCATCTGCTCCTCTCCTTCCTTAAGGAGTTTTATTTTTTGGAATCGATCGGTCTATCACGTTTCAAGCATATAACAGACTCTGTCCTTCAAGGACTTCTCATTGGAGCATTTACAGCTGAACTATAACATAATGTCAGTAAACTCATCTCGCAATTGATTTGCAACATTATGCAAATGAATTATCCCTTGAACTTCAAGTTCACATTTATATTTTCTTTTAACGAGGATCTAGATAGTTCATAATTCATCTCTCACATAACTTTCAGGATCTAGATAATTCATAATTCATCTCTCACATAACTTTCAGCTATCAATCATCTCTCCCCCTAATGTTAGAAACTCTAACATTCATCCCAACTTCATTTGGGGATTCATCTTTATGCGTGTGGTGGAACAATTAAATCATAACCGTACATTCAAAGTTTTAGATGAAAATTATTTGGTTCCTAACCCTGAACCAATTTTGATAGGGGACTTTTGTTGGCTTAATGCGTACAAGTGTTGCTATATGTTAAATAAATTCATCTCATACCAAAAAAAAATTCGGGAGATTTGTTCTCGTAACCATTGATTTAGCTATAATTGGAGGCATACAATTTCTGCTAAACCAATCAGCATTATCAACATAATTTTATAATTTGGAACTATGCTCATAATTTAAAAATTGGAGCAAATAACCTTACAAAAATCAAATTGCAAGTTGATAACAAACGCACATGTGATCATAGATGCATCTATTAAATCATAATTGTAAACGGTCCACATGGCAGGTGAACGGGCCCATATTCACCTTTTTATATATTCCAAATAATTTAAGGGAATACAATCCCAACCTTAGCTGGTACAATAATAATTTTATCATGAGAACAAGCAAAACAAAAGAATTCTTGAAGAATGTGTTGTTTCTTCAATATATAACCATGTGAATTTTCAATTATTTTTGCATCATAATTTAATCGGAATGGCCAACCGATCACGCCAACTGATCTTTATTTCAGTATACTTATAGTTTACTTTTGCATGTGATTCCATCAGCATGCACATGTTTGTGTGCAACAAAAAAGATGAGAAAAATGGGTAACCTTTTACATAAATATTTATAACCCGTTTCGGTTGTAGTAATCTGAAGATATTAAATCTTTTCATAATTTATAGTCTCAATATTTCTTTTCAATTCATTCGAAACTTAAAAAGTTTCTTTTGAGACTCACTACAATCATAATATTTTTCCTCCGATAATAACACAATACCTCTTTAGAGCTTACAAATAATTTTGTGTACTATCACATATTCCATGACACCATCCGTATGGTGAACATCTCCTTCAAGGAGAAAGATTATATTATTATTGTCATGGTCAAAATTATTACAAGAAAAGACATGTTTCTTGCTTTACTTTTGTCGTACCATAGGTACACAATCAATGACAAATTTGTATTGCCACACAATAATATTATTTTTTGTCATTGCCACAATATTTATAGGCAAGAATTACTTCTTTCTTTTTGTCCTTTTGGTAGTTCACAATAAACATACCATAATATTTATGACGTATAAACGTACACGACCATTTACCATTCCTGCCAAATAAAATTTATTTATTTCTCCAAACCTCCCATAGAGGTGAGTTGTGGCATATTTCCAACCATGCATGAGCATATCCTTATTCATAATTCTCATCACATCTTGAAGAATGGTCGAGCAATCACAATACTAATTATCATAAGTCACATTCTCTTCAATGAATGAACTATAACCCTTTGTACATGCTTTATAAATTTTCATTACAAGCTCGTTGTTTCATTGTCATACTTTGACATTTATCACATAAATATGATTAGCCTCAACATCATTTTGAAAGGAAAAGTGCACCACCACTTTATATTCTTTTATTTTGAGGGAGGATTTATAAAACTCATCAAATTATTAGGTTGCACGTCAATCACGTGTCCAATACATTCAATTTGATTTGATGATAATTATTACCTTCACCTTTTGAAGGACTATTTTGAGAACCCATATTGTTCTTCCTTTTATAATTACCACAATGATGACTATATAGTTTTTGTACCTCCACGTCCATATTCATACATTCAATCAATTGTCATCTTTCAGACTTATTATTCACTGCTACCACATTCATATGATAGAATGGAGCAATTGGGCGGATTTCAAACTTATCATGTACTGCTACCACATTCGCATCAGAGAATGGAGCAAATTCAATGGGACGAATTTCATGACTTTTCATCAAAGCCTTAGTCATCATTATATTATCACTATGGTGCATTGAAACTCAAACTCAATGTCTTAGCCATATGAGGCGTGTTAGGCCATAATTCTATGGGGCTTGAACCCAATCCTTATCATCAAGGTGCATCAAAACTCAAATTGATGTCTTACCCTCTTGGTGCGATAGAACTTGAATCTACCGTCTTACCCTCAAACAATTTTCATTATGGTGCATCCGGACTTTAACCTGATGTCTTACCCTCAACCAACGGTATAATAGACCGAAGTATAACATGATTCACCCATTGAGCCTTTCAAAAACACTGAAATAAAATTCATAAAATATACTACTCAAACTCATGCTACCAAAATTTTATACCTTCTTTCCATTTAAGGAACTTTGTGGAGCAGAGAATATTCAATCAGTAGTAGTATATGTCTTCGGTTCCTTGTCAATATTAGTGACCGAACACTACTGTATTCTAAATCACAAAAAGATTCTAGAAAATACATACTTGATTTTATGCATATAATACCTTGATTGCAGTAGTTATCATTTTTCATTCTTGATTCTCATAACGAGATCAACCAGAACATGAGTTAAAGAAACACTAAAACTCAATCTCAATTGGTTAGAGTCTCGTGCTGATAACGTGTTATAAAACATAAGCTCAGAATAATATAATATAAAGAGGAGAAGAAAAATATTATAGATGGAAGAGAGAACTTTTCTTCTTATTCAAGTGTGTCTTACAATGGAGAATGATATCTCTATTTATAGGTAGATAAATCACTCCAGAAGCCATCATGATGAATACCAAATTTAATAAATACATTGTTATCCCAAAAAGGTTCATATCACCTTGGGAATACACATACGTGATAAGTATAAGTTTATGGATAAACTCAATGGACAATCCACTCAGTTCAATGGATTTATAACATGATTAACATTATTTATGAAAAAATAAATTATGTAAAAAGAAAAGAAGAGAACATAAATAGTAATTCTGCAGCTTGTAATTCTGCAGCAACAGTGACAGTTGTGTACTCACAGCCATTGCCGTTGCCCCAAATTCGAAGTAGACCCATTTTTCTGTGCGTTTACTGATCCTTTGGGCCCTTTATCTCCATCTTATGAAAGGGGAAATCAAGAAGGGATAAGAATTTGTGTCTGAAATAGTTTCAAAATCAAGAAATCGAGTGATGGACGCAAGTGGAGAAGTGGGTTTTGTGAGAGCAGATCGTATAGATCTGAAGAGTTTAGATGACCAGTTACAGAGGCATCTGAGTCGAGCATGGACTATGGAGAAGCAGAAGAGCAATAAAGGAGAAGCAGGAGGAGAAAATTACAAGGATAGAGAGATCCCCATTAAACATGCTTGGGAAATTGACCCATCTAAGCTAATCATCAAAACTGTCATTGCTCGGGGCACCTTCGGTACTGTTCATCGTGGTATCTATGATGGTCAAGATGTAGCTGGTAATGTTTCTGACTGGTTAATTTTGAATCATTGTTAAAACTGGAAACCTAAATCTGGTTCTTTTCCCTGAAAGTATATTGACACATGGAATCTAAGTGCTTACTGTTTCGTGTTAGCTTGTCTGATTGATAGAAACAGAAAAATGCTTATGTTGTCAAGTATAGATGTATACAATTTTTGTGCTATTGGATGAATGGGGATCTTGTTTTGAATATGAAAGACTTGCTCCACTTGTTAAAATCTTTGTCCAGATTCTATTTGTCATGGCTGCAGTACCAACGTGTTGGCTTGTATGAATCCACCACGAGTCAAGATACCAGGTCCGTTGACTATATTAGCAATAATAAGAACAGCAAAGCTTAGAGTAAGGAACAAGGATGTTTTACGTGGAAACCTCCTTGCTCAAGAGAGGAGAAAACCACGACCTGTCACACACAGGATTTCTCAATAACTTCCACTAACTTCAAGCAACTTGTGAATATAGGACTCCAGTAATCACAAAGGATTAAACTCTTAACCCTACACCTTGTAACTAAGTTGCTCAAACTCGGGTGTGGATGTCCGATAGGGGGGTGGATCTAGAGGTCGGATCCTTCATGATATAATTTTTAAGATTCGGGGATATGGATTCATGTATGGATACGGGTGTGGGGATTCGCCTAAAAATAATTAAAATATCTAAAAATAGAGTTATTAAACCTAAATTATGAGATATTATGTGGAGAACTTGAGGAGAAACCTGGAAGGAGATTAAAGGAAACGGAGTGACTACATAGAAATTTCTATATAAAAGGTATTCTATTTTCTTCAATTTCACCTTAACTTTTGTATTGATTATAGAAATCATTAAGACTCACCCGATTTTCCCCCTCGATTTTGGTCAAAGTACCCAAAATCGGTTGATCAAATTGGACACGGATCCCACACCCACACCCACGTCGTGTCGACATGGGTGCGACACCAAAAGTGAAGAGTCCGAGCAACTTAGCCTTGTAACACCTCTATTACAAGACTCAACAATAATCCTATTGCCCACTATATTAACTACCTCTAGTTAACATAGACTTCAATCAAACATACCACAGCTAACTCTAGCCATGAACTCGACTTCAAATGAATACAACTGAAATGATATATGTTCCTTTATGGCATTAGAATAAATCTTACAATGTTTAACCACAATACACTAAATTCAAATGACAAAGTGAGACTTTTTGCGGATCACTCGATCAGGTCCCTTGTTGTTCATAAGAGCGTAATGCTTTCTCGAGAGGATAACTTTTGCTTTGAAATTTGAATATTCTTGATTGCGAAAACTAGGTTGTTTCTTGTCAAAGTGTCCAATATAAGATGAACAAAAACAACCTAGTAGTACGCCATTGGTTGAACTCTCTGCGCCTCTGCTGTCGTGCCCACCTACCACAGCAGGTGTGGCAGCTTTACAGCTGCACTCCATTGGCTTGTCTCGGGCAACTCTCGCTCGAGGGATCAGGTCCCTCTACCAGATCCCATAATTTGTTAATTCATCAAAGCATTTGAATATAACACATGTTACTAATATTAATAAAACCTTACCTTATTAAAAAAGTAGGAACTACTTGTTTGATGTACATACCATAATGCTACTGTAGCTGACAGCTTTGTATCTGTTGTCTGTTTTCATGGGGCATCGCCCTTAATTTCCTTATGGATAAGGTGATAGCAAATGAATGGGCTAACAGGTTTGAGACAATGTAAAGATTTCTGCAATGCTCAATTTTTGCAGGACGACTCTTGGAAATGATACACGAACATTGTTCACTGATTGTTGTGAATGAATGACATATTGATCTTGAATTTTTTTTATTTGCAATAAGTTGTTGATCATTAATTCATTATCAACTGCAATTTAGCCTAGTGGCAAAAGAAGAAAAGTTGAACCAAATCAGAAATTGAAATCTAAAAGTTTTAACTTTACAGCACAAACTTTCTTAAGTTTTATGCTTTCAATGCTCCTATTCTAGACAAAACTTTCAAACTGTCAATTCATCAGGTCATGCCCGAGTATCCACAATCCATTTTCATGTTATACTTTAAAGTGCAGAACTCAGGGGAAGCATCATAATTTCTTGTTTAGCTACTCAACAGCTTTTCTCTTGCCTTAACTTCAGTGAAGCTTCTTGATTGGGGAGAAGAAGGCCAGAGATCTCAGGCTGAGGTTTCTTCAGTCAGAACAGCTTTTTCACAAGAAGTTTCCGTATGGCACAGACTTGATCATCCTAATGTCACAAAAGTAAGATACTTATTTCACCAACACAATGTCTCTTTACTCTCTTTGCCAATCTTCTTATTTCACCAACACAATGTCTCTTTACTCTCTTTGCCAATCTTCTTCTTCTTTGTCGTGGTAATATATACTACATTGAAAAATCAGCTTTTGTCATCCTGCCGCCGCAAAATAGAAAATGGATGCAAATTTCTGTAAATGATGGCGTTATGTATGCTGAAATTGCTTTCTTAAGTTCTACCTATTACTAAAATAATATAAAATAAAACAAATAAAAAAACTTTGGGTTCAGTAGTAATCCGAATTACTCTTCGAATTCATTGCTACATATCTAACTGAAATATGAAGGAGGTTTATTGATTCTTGAATTGGTCACAACATTATGGTATTGAAGTATAAATTAATTTCCATAGCAAGTCACAACATTTTGTCCAAATGCGCTGTCAGTGTTTTTCTTTTTTCTGAATAATTTTGTATTTTGTTTCAACATAGATGTGTAAAAGTGGCATGGGATCTTTAATTTGATGCTCTGAAGATCTTTATCTGGAGCACTTAAGTGTTTGGCTTGCAAGAATATTAAAAATCTGGGATGATTAGACATTTCTAATGGTTAATCCTTTTGCAGTTTATAGGAGCTGCAATGGGCACACAGGATCTTAACATACAGACTGAGAATGGTTTCATTGGCATTCCACGGAATCTTTGTTGTGTGGTGGTTGAATACCTTCCTGGGGGTACTCTCAAATCATTTCTCATCAAGAACCATAGGAGGAAATTGGTCTTCAAAGTTGTGGTCCAACTGGCGCTGGATCTAGCACGGGGGTGAAATTTCATAATGCTTACTCCTCTTTTTTCATATTTGTTAACAGCATGTGTTTGACACTTACATGTTAAAATCCATTCTTAGGTTAAGCTATCTTCATTCTGAGAAGATTGTCCATAGGGATGTCAAAACGGAGAACATGCTTCTTGACAGGAATCGTACTCTAAAAATAGCTGATTTTGGTGTTGCTCGTGTTGAAGCTTCAAATCCTAATGATATGACTGGTGAGACTGGAACTCTAGGTTACATGGCACCTGAGGTATGTGCTTGACTTATGAAACTCACATGCATCATACTTTAATATATGCTCCTCTCATTAACTTTCCTATACTTATCTTTATCGTGGTGTACAGGTTCTTAATGGCAACCCCTATAACCGGAAGTGTGATGTATATAGCTTTGGCATATGCCTCTGGGAGATATATTGCTGTGACATGCCATATCCAGATCTGAGCTTCTCAGAAGTGACAACAGCTGTTGTCCGACAGGTAGAAATATATACTCTGAAATAAAGTGAATACACATCTTTGTTCGTTGAAGAGCAAAATATATTTGGAAGTCACAACTCTGCTATGAATTTGCAGAATTTGAGGCCAGAGATACCTCGTTGTTGCCCTAGTTCTTTGGCAAATGTAATGAAGCGGTGTTGGGATGCTAGCCCAGACAAACGGCCAGAAATGGACGAAGTGGTAACCTTGTTGGAAACAATTGACACATCAAAGGGCGGTGGGATGATCAAAGATCAAGGAAAGGGATGCATATTCTTCAGGAAAAAACGAGGTCCTTGAGAAGAGAATCTCTGGCTAGAAATGGCTCGTGGATTAGAACTATGGATGTGGATTTATTGAGGAGAAAATAATGAAAAAACAAGGAGCATAGTTTTATTAGAAGATTTAAGATCTCAAGTTTTTAGGAATTGGAACTTAAAGTTGGTTAGGTAAAAGAAGTTCAGATATATACATGCATTCATTCATCAGCTCATGCATGTACAGCTCTGTACCTTTTCATCTTTGAAATCAATTGTCTTTTAAACACAATTGACGGGTTGGTCTTGGTCTGAGCAAGCTACAACCTACGCAAGGTAGAACTTCTAGCAGTGGTGGATCCAAGATTCAGACTTGATGATTTCAATGTTTAACATTTTAGCACTAAACACATTGTACTTTTAAATTTGGGTTTTTAATGTAATATTTGTTGAATTTTAGTGGTTCTTTTTACGTACATATTTATGTTTCGTGTTGAAAGTACTGGGTTTAGTTGAATCCGTTGTTCAAAAGTTCCGTCTTCCTCTAAGGTCTAGTATGCTATACTTTGATGGAATTGTTAGTTGGCATTGTAAATGGAATTATACTGGAGGGGATGCACTTTGTAGAACTCATGTATTTATGATGGAACTTCCACATTTTCCTTTTAAAAAATAGGAGACTAAATCTTCACTTGCAGGTTGCATATGAAAAGAGTGTGATGTTAAAGATCATTGAACCACAATTTTTATCTGAATTAGAAGATTGGATGGTCACTTAACTTTGGGTATCTGTCTTGAAGAAGGGAAAAAGAGATCCCAAGTTTTGGAAAGGATTTGTGTATGAATTGGACCTTGTTCTTTGCAGCGTGTGATCACGATGTCTCGTGTCATTACGGGATTCGACTTTTCTGATTTTTTTTTCTGTATATGCTTGATAAATGAGTTATTTTTATGACTTTTAATTCAAAATGGGACATTTTAGGTTTCACAGCTCTTTAGATTTGTATTCCAAACTCTTCTTGGGAAAATAAAGCACAAGACAGTTCAAAAAAGGTCAAGCAAATGACTATTCCCTGCAAAATGATAATTGAACAATACAATATTTTTTAAAGAAATTAATGGTTGAAAGAACTCCTTGTAATGGTATTAGAGGAACTTAAATGAAAATCCATTTTACTGTTATGAAAGTATTGGCGACAAAATATTAGAAACTTTCTACAAGTGTTGTCTATATCTCCATTCTCCACAAAGGAGTACTTACCCCATAAACAAATATTCGGGCACTCTATAGCTGCAGACACCAAGAAATCAACAACACTGTAGAGTATTTTTTGAAAAAAATACGTAATCAAAATTCAGTTAAACAGAAGAACAGAGAACCAGACCGAATATTAATGTTTTAAAAAATATAGAACCAAAACAAAGTTTGTTCAGTCTGATCCAATTTTTTGGTATTTATGCCCAGGACTATATATGAGGAGGATTGGGTTCAGTTATAACCAAAATTTCAGAGTCGAGTGGAATTTTGTTCTTAACTTAATGTCATTGAAGCAGAAGCATGCTTAGGTTTGAGAACTATATGGAGAGTAAATGCTAAAGGTTTGTATCAAAGAAAGAATTTTGAGAAAAGGTTTGTATCAAAAATTGGCGACCAACTTTAGTTAAGCATATTGGCTAGTGATTGTAAGGCCCTGAGGGGACACCAAAGGCCTCTGCTCTTCCATCCACAGAGTATATTGAAATACAATCTGTTTGGTAATTATCCATATGAAATCAAATCAGAAGTTTATCATTTAGATTTAAACGTCTTTCCAACTGATTTCTCTTGCAGGCATTGGATTCTACTGTGGTAAGGTTGGGATATGCGCATTGGATTCTACTGTGGTAAGGTTGGGATATGCAAAAGAGTCACCTAAATTCGGTGTTAGTGATGTTGAGTTTTCCTCAGCTAAGATAGTTCATCACCAAAAAGAAAACAAAGTTACAGCAATCATAATGCTAAAGGAAGCAATGTTTTCTCAGTGGGAAAGAGCAGCAGACTGTCTGCATATTTCCTTGTTTGTATACATCTCCTGATATGATATCTGAACTACATTCTACAGCTTTTAAAACACTCAAAGACGTGTTCTGCGCTACTTGTATCTCTCGAATGAAAGAAAGAAAATCTGGTACAAACTAACATAGCCTCTTTTTCAGTTTCCCTATTGCAAGGAATAGAACACAAACTCTCTTTGGATTGGCCATCAAAAACACCACACTTGGCACTAGAAACTCCATAACCAATGTAGATTAACCAATGATAACGAAAAGACAAAGTAGCTAAAAGAGGGGAAATGGTGAATGTGGAGATTTCCTAGGCATCCAAAGCATCACAAAACAGCTCTCATGCCTTCAGGTCATCAGACATGGCTGAAGGTATACAATGCATTGCAAGAATATCAGACGTTGCTGCTTTTGCATTTTTAGTCTGCAGTACAACAATCTAAAGAAAACAACTGTATCACTTTGAGAGTTCCAGAAGGATAAGAAAAGAAAAGAGAAGACAAAAGATCAGTTAGAGAGAGAACCTGATTATAATCAAGATCAAACTTCAAGTATTCTTCATTACAGGCCTCCACCATGTTAGCCAAGCTCTTCAGATTTTTTACAGGCTTGCCGTTGAAAGCAATAACCTAGATTATAAAAGATCCAATGTCAAAACATTCAGATGGACGTGGATAAGATACAATGGCATCTTGCTAATTTGTAAACACTACTGTGATCAGCTCTGTTCCACTATTTTCTTCTCACCTGAGTGTTTACCAGTTCTTCATAACCAATATTGATGTCAGCCACAAGCACCTATAATAGGAAGTGCACAAGGCAGATCAGAAAGGAGCAATAGATATAACGGCTAGTAAGCTAACAGAGAGCTAGCCTGACCTGAGAAACCACAACCAGTTGTTCATCAATTGATTGTGCCATTGCATGTAGAAGTTTGTCCAACAACTTGACCGGAGCATCAAATTCATAATCTTTTCCATACTAAATTTAAAGGAACAAAAATTGTACCGAGATATGTAAGCCCTCTTAGTCATGGACAAGAAGTAATAAATAAAATATTAAGTAATGCAGTTGATTACAAACCTCGGAACGTAAATATGGAACAGAAACAGCAGAGAAGACAAAACCACCAACAATGTAGTAAGAAGGAGGTTTTCCCTTGATATGAGCTGGAATCAATCGTTTATGTGCATTAAGCTTTATTTTAAATTCTAGAGTCTTAGATTTACGGAGAACTTTCACTTGAGCATCATCTCCAGTATATTTTTGAGAAACAAGATAGCTGAAACCAATACGCTCTCCATGCCTGAACGGTACTGAAAATAAGAAAACCAAAAATCAGGAATTTATAATTTCAAAAAGAACTATAATAAAGTTCAGAAATTTACTGATTGAGAGTCTCCCGTTTGCATCTCAGGAAGTCATTTATATCTGTGAGTCGAATTTATTTTTCAGTCTCTCAGGTGTACGAAGGATTGAGTTCGTGGCTGGGCCAAATATAGGATTCATTTTTGCTTCCACAAGAAAAACATACAAAACAACAATTCCTCCAATAGGAACCTAAATGGCATTCCGGAAAAGTCAAACTACATATACCAGATTCATACATCCATTATTCCTACCCAAGCATCCCTCTTAGGCGCTTAAATGGTACTTTATAAGCATATCTATGCAGATTTCCCAAATCCATTATTCCCCAGCCAACCGAGGGGGTGCTTCTAAACCCTAGTGTGAGGACAACTCTGAATTGGAGGATCTTTCAATACCTAACACATTTATTATCACGAAAGCGAGCAACAAGAACAGTTCCATATTTTCATTTTCCTATTCTCCCATCCCCCAATGAATTATTTTTTCCCCGGAATGGCTAAATAAACTCATCAACAGCATAGAAGAGAGAATTTGAAGAAGTATGAAAGATATTACAACTATCAATTGTGAACAATGAAATGCTTACGATAATAATAATTTTATCTAGATTAAAAGACATGAATGAAATGCAGTCTTCTGAATGTATAAATGAATTGATTGAGAAACTAGATTTAATAGCCTATTAAGCAATGTGTACATTACTACATTCCACTATAAGTTACACAGCTATCCAAATGAACATCTTTGCAGGAAAGTTGGATATGTATCAACTACTAGACAACAATATCTAACTTTAAGAAAAACAGATCATATGGAAGAAAAGAAAAACTAAGCACACCAACTAAGAGTAAAGGACAAAGCTCGAAACATATTCTAGAGCATCAATTGATAATGTTAATTATGGTATATTTGGATAGTATAGATATGAGAATATTCTCTAATCCCTTTAATTAGGCAGTTAGGAGATTGTGTAATATTTTACTATCGTGTTTGCTTATTTACATTATCTGTCACAGCTATTTAATCCCATCAACTTGAGGGAATGATCAATCAATTCAATTCTCAATATCTCTTCTCCTTCTTCTTCTTCTAATTTCTCATGGTATCAGAGCCATTGGTTTTTTAGCCCTCTTTCTGAATGTTCTTCTATTTCAGTAACAGAAACTGGAAAAAAAAACAGAGGGTGGTTGCTAAATCAACCATATCAGAAATTGTCAAGTCTCATCTCTCTTCTTCTCCAATACTTCTTTTCGTGACAAAAAAAGGGGTTCATAATGGATGGATCATCTCAATCTATCACTTTAACTGGAGCAGACTATAATGACTACCTTCAGTATCAAACATCAAGGCAACAATCATCAACTGCTTGCACAATACAACCTGGTAACTCCTTTGCTTATGTTGCACAGTTTTCGTCTCAGGAACAATGGATTCTTGATTCTGTGCTTCTGACCATATTTCTGGTAATAAAAACACTTTCTCTACTCTTACTACCCTTCTTCCCTCTCTACTGTTACTTTGGCGAATGAATCAAACACGATTGTAAAAGGGATAGGTATAGCTCATCCTCTGCCTTCCATATCTTTAAAATCAGTCTTTTTTGCACCTGAATGTCCATATAATCTTATTTCCATTAGCAAATTAACAAAAAACCTGAAATGCACAGTAACCTTTTTTGATGATTCTATTCTTGTGCAGGATCAGAGTACGGGACAGGTGATTGGAAAAGGACATGAGTCACAGGGATTGTACCAGCTATCCACCACATGTTGCTTTCACTTCTGTTGTTTCTTCTGAATTGCTCCATAGTCAATTGGGTCATCCAAGTCTCTTGAAATTGCAAAAGATGGTCCCCAGTTTATCTAGTTTATCTTTGTTAGAATTTAGAATGTGAGTCATGTGAGCTCGGCAAGCGCACTCGTGCCTCTTTCCCAAAACGCATCAATAATAGGGCCACCTCTATGTTTGAAATCGTTCATTCGGATATATGGGGTCCAAATCGTGTCAGTTCTTCCTTAGGCTTTCATTATTTTGTTACTTTTATTGATGACTATTCTCGGTGCACGGGGTTATTTTTAATGAAAAATAGATCTGAACTATTCTCTATCTTTCAGAAATTTCATGCTGAAACTCGCAATCAATTTGGTATTTCCATTAAGAAGTTAATTAGTGATAATGCCCGAGAATACTTCTCTATTTCTCTCTTCTTTTATGTCATCCCAGGGCATATTGCACTTGTCTTCTTGTGTACATACTCCTCAACAAAATGGAGTTGCTGAGCGAAAGAACAGACATTTAATTAAAATAGCTCGAACATTACTCATTCACAATCATGTCCCTTTACGTTTTTGGGGTGATGTTGTTATTACTGCTTGCTATTTAATCAATTGCATGCCTTCATCTGTTTTGCAGTACAAGAGTCCTCACTCAGTCCTCTATCCGGACCAAAATCTGTTTCCGCTTCCTCCACGTGTGTTTAGCTGCACCTGTTTTGTTCATAACCTTACCCCCGGAAAAGATAAACTTCAGCACAAGGCTTTTAAATGTGTCTTTCTTGGGTATTCTCGTCTACAAAAAGGTTACAAATGCTTTGATCCCTCTACCAATAACTACTTGATCTTTGCAAATGTTACTTTTTTCGAGACTTCCCCGTATTTTTCTCCTAATACGGAAAATCAGAAGGCCATAGCTGTCCTTCCCATTCCAACTATTCTAACCCCAGCTCCACCTCCAACTCTTAAGGTCTATTCTCGACGACCTCAACCTCAACCTCCTGCTGAACTTGTTAATCCGGTTGGTATTTCTAACTCTGATACAGGTGTACAAAGCAATCTTGGTGACTCATTACCTGCTCCAACAATGTCTTCTACTTCGATCGAGCACTTATCCGATGATCTTCCCATTGCTCTTCGCAAAGGTACTAGAACTACTGCCAACCAAACTCCCGTTTATTCTTATTTAAGTTATCATCGTTTGTCACCTACATATCATGCCTTCCTTACTAGCTTATCATCAGTCAAAGTTCCTAAGATTGTGGCAGAAGCACTGGTTCATCCAGGTTGGCGTCAAGCTATGATTGAGGAGATGACTGCTTTGCATGATAATGGTACTTGGGAGCTTGTTCCTTTACCTGAAGGCAAAACCACAGTTGGTTGTCGTTGGGTATTCACAGTTAAGGTAAGTTCAGATGGAGCTATTGATCGTCTCAAAGCAAGATTGGTTGCTAAGGGATACACTCTGATTTATGGCATCGATTACGGAGATATTTTCTCACCAGTTGCCAAGATGGCTTTTATCCGTCTTCTCATCTCTATGGCAGCAATGAATCATTGGCCCCTTTTTCAACTAGACTTCAAAAATGCATTTCTACATGTTGAACTTACTGAAGAGGTATATATGGAGCAACCACCAGGGTTTGTTGCTCAAGGGGAGTCTAGACTAGTTTGTAAACTTCGTCGATCCCTCTATGGTATCAAGCAGTCTCCCAGAGCATGGTTTGGTCGTTTTCGAGCTGTTGTCCAACAGTTTGGAAAAATCCAAACAGAAGCTGATCACTCTATATTCTATAGGCATTCATCTCATGGCAAACATATTTTTTTAATTGTTTATATTGATGATATTGTTATCACAGGAGATGATTATGAAGGTATTGCTCAACTCAAACAACACCTCTCAAGTCACTTTCAGACCAAGGATTTGGGCAAATTGAAATACTTTCTGGGCATTGAAATGGCACAATCTGACCATGGTATTGCTATTACTCCAAGGAAATATGCCTTAGACATTTTGGAAGATGCTGGTATGTTGGATTGCAAACATGTGGACAGTCAAATGGATCCAAATACTAAGCTTATTCCAGGACAGGGGGAGCCTCTAAAAGATCCTAGCAGATATCGGAGACTTGTTGGCAAACTCAACTATCTTACGATCACACGACCAGACATCTCATTTGTTGTTAGTGTAGTTAGCCAATTTTTGCAATCACCTTGTGATAGTCACTGGAATGCAGTGATTCGCATCCTGTGATATATCAAAAGCTCTCTAGGACAAGGTTTATTGTATGAAGATAAGGGACACATCAACATTGTTGGATATTCTGATGCAGATTGGGCAGGATCTCCTTCAAATAGGCGGTCCACTTCAAGTTATTGTGTTCTAATTGGAGGCAATCTAATATCTTGGAAAAGTAAAAAGCAAGATGTCGTAGCTAGATCAAGCGCAGATGCAAAATATCGAGCTATGGCACTAGCTATATGTGAGCTTATATGGTTGAGACAACTTCTCCAAGCATTGAAGATGGGAGGAGTTGAACCGATGAAATTGATTTGTGATAACCAAGTTGCACTACATATCGCTTCTAATGCAGTGTTCCATGAAAGAACGAAGCACATTGAGATAGATTGTCACTTCATTCGAGAGAAAATTGAGTCTGGATACATCACCACAAGTTTTGTCAACTCAAAAGATCAACTGGCGGATATTTTCACAAAATCACTCCGAGGATCTAGAATTGACTATATTTGTGGCAAACTAGGAGCATATGACTTATACGCTTCAGCTTGAGGGGGAGTGTTAATTATGGTATATTTGGATAGTGTAGCTATGAGAATATTCCCTAATCCCTTTAATTAGGCTGTTAGGAGATTGTGTAATATTTTATTATCTATCAACTTGAGGGAATGATCAATCAATTCAATTCTCAATATCTCTTCTCCTTCTTTTCTTCTTCTAATTTCCCAGATAAGATGTCTAGTAAATGAATTTGAACCTTCCTTCCTCTTTTATGTTAATCTTTTTTTTCCTTTTGTTTGAAAAGGAATAACCTTTTTCTTTCTTCAAACCTTTTCTAATTGCCACGAACCTAAATCACATTGATTTGCACAATTTCTCAGCAATTATTTTATGTTGTGGATATATTATATGAAATCAAACAGAATTTCATATTTCCTTTTCAAATAAGCATTTGAAAGATAGTACACTCAAGAAAAGCAGGCAACAAAAGGGATAGTGAAATCTTGACGCTTTCATGACTTCAATATGCTTTCTTGTTCTTGAGCACAACAATACACTCTGCTCTAAGCACGTGAGTCAAGTATGAAAACCCTGATACCAACTTGTAGATTTGCAATCATAATTGGGTACTCAGTCTAGCACTTGCACTAGTGGGACCCCTACCTGAATATGCTACTTGAACTGATCAACACTTCACTAGTATTGTTTTCTTTTGGATATAAAGCATATCTTAAAATCACCAAGTTAGTAGTCTATAAGACCAGACAAACACAACTGCGAGCAGGAGGAGCCTTCAAAACTAGGTAACATATTACATATGGTCTTTCATACTCCATTTTATTTTGCATGGCGTTAATTAACTGACACAGAGTTCAAGACAAAAAGACTTAGGCTTGACTCATAGCTGAACATGTACAACAAACCAAAATGCCCCTAATCTTGTGGTCATAAACATGTCATCTCATAACTATAAAGAGTGTCGTTAAGGGCAAATGGAAATGTTATTACTTCCTCCGTCCCAATTTATGTGATGTCATTTGACTGGGAATGGAGTTTAAGAAATATGGAAAAACTTTGCGATGTTCCAAAACTACCCTTAAAATAAACACATTTTAAAATACAAAAGTACACCTTTGTGGATATTTGCCAAATAAGTAAATGTGTCATTCTTTTGGGAACTGACTAAAGAGGAAAGTGTGTCATATAAATTGAGGCAGAGGGAGTATTAAATACTCACAATCCTCTCTAAACCCTAAACCACACATCAGAAAAGATAAATTTCGGACTAAAATACAAGCTAACATATCAGTGGAAGCACATTGATAATTTGGGATGAAATCAGTGTTCACCTGTTCCATCATTTGCTATATCAACCCCGTCAAAGCTAAGGACAACATCTGAAGGCTTTAGAACATTGGATTCTGGGGCCGTAGGCTCAACTCTTCGGATACGAACACCCTTCTGATTATGCGCCATACCCATCGACAAGCGGAGGTCAGGATTTTCCATTTTTTGCCATTCAATCCCAATGATAGGAAATCCTACAATGTAAGAGATGTCCAAATAAAAATAAGTTTGCAATTTGATACCATCAATTTAATCAAGTTGAAAATGCTATTCGAATTTTTAAGTACCTGTGTATGCTCCATTCTTCTCATAATCTTGAATGAAATGCATAATTACTGGTGTTGGTATGACATAACCAATGTTCTCGGCATCTTCATGTTTAAGGGATTGAAATGCAATACCTACACACTTCCCCTTATCATTGAATGCAGGTCCACCAGAATTTCCAGAATTGATGGCAGCATCAATCTGCACAAAGTTTTTTTATTGTTAAAAAATCCATTTAAATGCAGTCACATTATTTTTCTGGGGAAATTAAAAACATAACAACTAAATAACGGAAATAAAGACCTGTATGATATATTAAAGAAAGTATTCGCAGAAAGGAAGATACTTCCAAACATCACCTGCAATCCGAGGAGCTCGGTTGACACATGAACATAAGATAGTATCTCAATGCGCGAGACAACACCGCTAGTTACAGAGATTGTATCTCCTCCTATAGGGTATCCAACAACAGTTACAGCATCTTGCAGTGCAGGCAGCTCCCCAAACTCAAGAGGTGACACTCCTTCCCAGAACTCATCATCATTCACAGTTAACATTGCTGTTCATAATAACAACAGAAATAGATAGCTTAAGAACTCTTTGGTGCTGAATTAACCAAATTCTAACAGTAAAATGATGCAATTAGGGGGAATCTTAGTAGCTCAGATGATTGGCTACCTGAGCTCCCAACTTGTTAGTGAGGGTTTGATTCCCCACCCCCCCCCCCCCCAAACCATTTCCCCTACCCCATTTTTTTAAAAAAATGATGCAATTATAGAGGATTGGTATGAAGAAAAGCACCTTCATGAAAAACATTTTCCTTTATGAAATCATTTTTTGGTATTTGACAAGTTCACCGGAAGGCTACAAATATCTCAACCTGTATTCTATATATAACTTATTTGACCAATGTTATCAACCTTCCCTACTAAAAAATGTCATAGAAACGCCATTATACGCAACCAAACATAAATTATTTTCCAAGGTAAAACATTTCCCTAAATGCACACTAGGTTAGTAACGTTGAATTGATAAGAAATGAACCTTGGGTCTAACTAAACCTCAAAAGTTGGCTCATGAGACAAGTATTACCTAAGAATCAAGATCATACAAAGAGACCTTCCCATCCCTACCCAGGGGCTTACAAAATGGAGTGAGAATGATATAATATGGGGGCCAGCAACAGGTAAACCAATAATTGGAATGGGTCCTCACTTTGATGACAAGATAAGAAAAGGACCTTAGGCCTAACTCAATACCAAAAGAGCTTCACGGGCTGAGGATTGCCCAAAATCATGTAAAGAGACCTTCCTATCCCGAAGTAACCGATTTTGGAACTCAACATGAACTGACAAACCTAAAGTCAATCTAAGAAAAACAATGGTCATCAAGATTTTTAGAAATTGAAGCTTATGCAACAATAGCTAAAACAAATTGAAAATTCAGGCAAATAAATAACAAAAAATTATGAAACATACCAATATCGCATTCCGTTCCAATGGAAAGTACGGTAGCCAAGTATTTAGTATCAGAACCACGTTTCTTGAGCTTAACCTGAGTATGGTGCTCGACGGAGTGGGCATTCGTGAGCACCCTCTTTCCACCAATGATAAACCCACTACTACTGGAGCTATATTGTCTCTTCCTCTGCCAAGGAAGCGAGAAATTTGGCTCTGTATGCACGCAGAACACCTTCACCACTGCATCCATAGACGGAGCCGCCTTCGCTGCTGCCGCAGCCAACTCTGCCCCATGCCTCAAGTCACCACTCAATACAGTGGTGATATCGCCGTTGTGGTCAGCAAACCTATGGCTTCGTCTCTTTGGCGAGGCCGCAATATCCCTGTCTGCTTCTTCTTCATGTTTTCCACCTTTCTTAGGACGTCCACGGCCACGCCGGTGAGTTTGTGGGTCACCATTGGTGGCAGTTTCGACAGGGGTTGCAGAAACTACGCCGTCATCTAGGGCTTCTTTGCTAGATATGCCAGCGCCGTCGCCGGAGTTCTCCACCATAGTTTTAGGTTTCCGGCCTCTTTTTCTCTTCAGGTCTGCCATTGAAACGGAAAAAGAAATGAAGATCAAGAAAGCAGAGCAGTTGGAAATTTGAGAGAAGAGTTTCAAATTGGAAATGAAAAGGAAGCCAAATTTGCCTTCCGAGTAATACAGCCCAAAATTATACTTTGCCCGCTCAAATTTTGTCCTTTAATGGGCCTAAAGCTACGTGCAGCCCAAAACAAATTTCAGTTCATTTTTTAAGGATTTGAGATCCCAGCCCAATGAGTTATTTTTTTTGAGTAAATTTTAGAAATAGCAAACATAATAGATATAACGGAAAAGGGTCATATTTGCCCTTGTACTCTTAGAAAATCGTTATATTTACCCTTGGTTATACTTTTTTGATATATTTGCCCTTGCCATCCAACTTTGTGCTCATATTTGCCCTTCGACAGTTAAGTATCATCCCACCATTTTTATTATCCTATGTGGCGCTTACATGGCTCCTACATGGATATATTTTAAATATAATTAAAATGTTACTTCATATTTAATATTTTATCCGACCCAATTAAATAAAACCCGACCCACACAATTTGAAAACCCATTAATCCTAACTCCACTACCTATTCTCTCGCATCACTTTACCCATCAAAACATGAAAAAACATCCATAGAAAAAGAACTTCCTTGCTTCAAAGTAACAAGTTACAAGCAACCGAATACGCCTGCTTGTTCTGCTCATTCTCCTCTTCCATCAATTTCCTATCAGCGGAGGATGAGGTGGAGGAGTAGGGGTGCAAAGCTCACTAATGCAGTTTCTACATTTGAAAAATCCAATTCGTCGCACTGTTGCTTTTCGGACCATTTTTCAGATTTGTATTTTTTCTGCTGCAAAAAAAGCATTAAACAGTTACAAAACTAGAGAATATGACATACATAAAATGGCATTGAATTCATCCAGTACCTTGTCTTTCTTTTTGTTACCCGAACCAAGCGCCTTTTTCACTGCTGAAAACCAATTTCCTTTCTTCCCCATTTCAAAGCATCTACCAGAAGAAAAGAGACAGAAAATAAAGATAACATTTCACTATCAAACCAAAAACTAAGACATGACAACAAAGAGATCTAAAGTATCTGTTTCTGTTGAAGCAAAAATACACTATGGGTAGGAAGAACATCCATAGAATATGTACTGGAGTTAAAAGATTAACGGGTTTTCAAATTGGGTGGGTCAAATTTTATTTAATTGGGTCGGATAAAATATTATATAGGAAGTAACATTTTAATTATATTTAAAATATATCTATGTAAGCGTCACGTAGGATAATAAAAGTGGTGACATGATACTTAACTGTCCAAGGGCAAATATGTGCCCAAAATTGGATGGCAAGGGTAAATATATCCAAAAAGTATAACTAAGGGTAAATATAACCCTTTTCTAAGAGTACAAGGGTAAATATGACCCTTTTCCGTAGATATAATAAGGCTCTATAGTTTTAGTTTCGATAATTGCGTTTCATAGCTATAGTTCTGTTTGCTATGGAGGCCCTGATTTGTATATTTTGCGTGGTTTATATATTCCGCTTGCCCATTTGTATATTTCGTATAGCTTGCAAATATACAAATATGGTAAGTATATACAAATTAGGGATTTCTACAATCAGGAACCGAATTATACAAACATCTAATTTATACAATCAAGCGGATTATACAAAATTTGAGCGAATTATACAAACTAAACAAATAGCAAGATTTAAGAAAATTATGGCTGCGAATAACAATTTTCCAAAACAGTAGCTATAGCATTTAATATCGTTTAAATGTTTGTTATTCTGTACAATTTTTCCTCTTTTGTTTTTGAGAAATTGGGGTGAATGGACAATTATTAAGTTACTTTGGACTGGGCTATGTAATGGTAATTATTTAGTATTTTTTTTTGTAACTAACAAGATTGTATTAATCACCAAGTGTATCAATTACAGAATCAATAGCTAAGCCATGACACAACTTGCTATTCTCAAAAACAAAGACAACATGAAACAAAGGAAAACTAAGCTAGCAAATTAAAAGACAAATTGATGAATGTCTTGCATAGTTTTCTGGTTGTCCCTAACACAACAAATATAAGCGATCTCCTAGCAATAGATTCCCAAGTCCTGCTTTTCTTCTAAAAAATCCTTTGGTTTCTCTCAATCCAAATAGCATAGACATACTCAGTATACACCAACTTAAAGATTTGGGCAGTTTGAGTTTTCCCCTTAGCAAAGCCTATGATTCCCAAGACATATTGGTCCCAATTATTGTAAGGAGCTTGACCAAATTGGATCCATTGAAGCAAGTTGCACCAAACCTGATGACTAAAAAAATAGCTTGTATACAGATGATCTCTGGATTCAGGCTGGAGTTGGCATAATACTGTCACGACCCAGGGTAGCCCCTAGATGTAACACGGCGTACAAGACCCCGAGAGGCCTCATACAAGCCCTTAGCATACATAACATACAAGGTAATAGAGAAATAAGAGTTCAAAAGAGCATTTTATATCAAAGCTTTACTCAAAACAGCGGAAGTCTACAACTCATGTCTCAAAGCCTTCTAATATCATAGAATACGAATAAAAGTGATAGGGACGCAACCCAATACAATATCCAACATAAGAAAAGACATAAATGTAAAAAAACCAACAAGGCTATGTACTTGGATGGATGAGGACTCACCAAGTCTTCTTCTCAACTCTAAGTCAATGCTCTAGCCACGAGTGGAAGGTGAATCGCCACGTCCTACACCAAAGAAGTTAATGTAGGCAAGAGTATGCGTTAGCAAAATTAAGTACTAAGTATGATAGCAATGCACATAAACACATAAGTCATGCTAGAGAGAGAGACATAATCATGACATGTGATGGCCAAGCTAAAAACATGATAAACATGAAACATAAAGCATATATCAAGGCCAAAGCGAGCTAAATCATATTTCCTTCTTTTCTTTACTTAATTATGAGAACACTTGTTCATTAACTTGTGGGGAAAAGCCTTAACCGACATGTAAGACCATGTGAGCTATCAACACGGAATCCGGTGTCTACCCCACACCAAAAAGGGGTGTCCTACTTGCCAAGGTAAGACCATGAACTTCTTAGCTTAGATGGATCCACTAGCTAATGTCTACTTACAGACAACATCCTATGGTGGCAACATAGTTTATGGGATAGAGATTGCTTTAGGAGACTCGGCCTCAACTAACGGGAGAGCTCTATCTAGAAAACCCGGCCTCTACTAACGGGAGAGCTTTCACTAGAAGACCCAGCCTCTACTAACGGGAGGGCTTCGATCTCAATATCCACTCGGTGCTAAGCATAATTCCCATAGATTAGTCATTAACATATTCATATCATTATACATGGAGAGGTACAACTAGGGTTACCAATCCAAGCTAAAATCATGCTTATAGACGTTTCATCTTCCATGGACCTTGTCCAAGCTTACGTCATTAGAATAGATCCTTAAGAACATGGGTAATCACCTCTTTGTTTTTTTAAGTCATATTGGGAGTATCATGTGAGAAAACATTTCACAACTCAACCATAGCATCATCATATCATAACTTTGGTACTTTACTCTCAAGCACCCTTAATTTATCATGCTCATATTTCATAGTTCATAGAGTTCATATAGGTTCAAGCAAGTTCAACTCATATCATGCAATTCAATGCAAGTTCATGCTTAGAAAGCCATAATTAGGACAATTTACCCATACTTGAAGGAACTCACATAATAGAGGAAAATCATACTTTTGACTTGATCATGCTAAATTCATAAGATTATCCTCAATTCATTCATAATTCATGCTTGATTTCATAGAGAATTCATAAACTTCATCAAATCATAACTCAACCCAACAATCAAAGCATAGATTATCAAATTGGGGAGAATTAGCTTGGGATCATGGGGGTTCATGCAATCTTTACAACAAATCATGTAATTCACGCTAATTCGTGCACTAAGTTACTTTATCATGCTAAATCGTGCACTAGGAATCATAAAATCAATAATTGGAATCATAATTGAAGAACCCACAATGATTGATCACAAACCCTAATTCAATTGGGTTAGAGTACACCTTTGAAAATCGTGAAGAAGAGGAAGGGCCCATTGGAGGAAAAGACTCCTAATGGTGAACACTATCATACCTCAAAGCAATCCACAAGAAATTGGAGAAGATTGAAGGTCTTCAATGGAGGATTCAAGCTTCTTCTTCTTCCTTGAGAGTTGAGAAAGTTTCTTTTTAGAGAGAGAAATATTTGAGAGAGGAGAGTTTTGGAATGAATTAGGCTTAGAAAGTATTTATAGGTCTTAGATTAAGGGTATAAACGACTTAGCTTAATAGGTAAACAATTAGGGAAAAGACCAAAAAGCCCTTAATTAAAAACTGTAGGGCCAATCAACGGATATGATCAACGGTCCGTACATCAATTGACGGACCGTCCTGTTCTTCCGTCAATTGATTCAGAAAGTTCATTTTGGGCTGAAAATTTGGCTAAGTCTGGAAGGCATCTACGGAACCCATCTACTGCCCGTCAACTGAACTACGAACCGTCCTGCTATTCCGTAGGTCAAAGTTTAGAAACTTGGAAATCCTAAAATTTCATAGTGCCATTGACGATCCCCACCTACGGCCCGTCAATTCATCTACGGCCCGTAGGTGGCCTCCGTAGGTCACTGTTTTCAGGTGATTTCTGCATTTTAAAATCCTTTGGAAGCTTGGGGTATTACAAATACGCACTTCAGATCAACATCTAGCCCCCATTTTTTGAGTATATCTGTGGTGCTTAACTTGTTTTGTAGTTGTAACCACATGGTGAAGATTGCCTTTGGCCTAGCAGAATTTTGAAACAACAAGAACTTCCATTGAACTCTTTGTTGAGGCCCTAGCAAGTGTAAGTATAGTTGTCTGATCATAGTTTTACTCCTCAAGTTATTAGGCTGAAACTGTGAGTAAACTTGTCTAGCCTCCAAAATTTTTCTTCACTATCCAACAAACTTGTTGGGAGACAATAACCTCTTGGAAAGGAACCCTTTTAATATAGTAGGAGTGCACCCACTTAATCCACAACTTGTCCTGTTTATGCTCCAGGTCCCAACAATGTTTAGCAATGGCAGCCTGAAGGTCAATCAAGTTGAGGCCACCAACTGATTTTGGAGAACAGACTCTTTCCCAAGCCACCAAGGCTTTCTTGGTGATAGTATTAGTGCCTGACCATACATAGCTTCTACAGTGGGCATCAATAAGCCTAAGCACCTTGGAGGGAATAACAAATAACTGAGCCCAGTAGGCTTGAATACCGAATAGAACTGATTGGACAAGCTGCATTCTTCCTGCATAAGACAATTTTTTGGTTGTCCATGAGGTAATTTTTGTTGTAATCTTCTCTATAAGTGGCATCCATTGCACAAGAGTAAGTTTTCTGGTAGATAGGGGGATCCCTAGATACTTGAAAGGTAGGGTTCCTAGTGTCAAACCAAGTTGACCCAAGATGCGAGCTTGCATTGTGTGAGTAGTGCCTCCAAAATAAATGGAACTTTTGTTCAAGTTTGCTTGTAATCCAGAATCTTCAGAAAAAATGGTGAAACAACGTTGTAACATGGTAACAGAATTAAGATTAGCATTAGAGAATAAGAGGAGATCATCTGCAAAACTCAAGTGTGTAATACCTAGTTTTGAACACCTAGGATGATACTTGAATTCATCAGATTGCTTATTATCATTCAACAACCTGCTAAGGTACTCCGTGTCTATAGCAAACAAATAGGGGGAGATTGGATCTCCTTGCCTCAAACCTTTCTTTGCATCAAAGGGTTCTGAAGGCTCCCCATTAATCATTATAGTATAGTTCACTGTTTGCACACACTCCATGATCCAGCCTATGAACTTTGCAGGGAATCCCAATTCTTGCATGACTTGTTCTAGGTAGATCTATTCCACAGAGTCATAAGCTTTTTGGAGATCTATTTTGATGACACATCTAGGTGAGATGTGTTTTCTAGTATAGGCTCGCACAAGCTCATGAGCCAAAATTATATACTAGTTAACTAGTTAACATAGCTACAGTTTAATTAAATTACCATTCGCCACTAACTTACAATCATAATTACATGGCCCATGTCACGAATTTGTATAATTCGTCTCCTAATTGTATAAATCTAGAATTTGTATAATTCGGTTCCTAATTGTATAAATCCAGAATTTTCCTAATTGTATAAATCCACAATTTGTATGCTTACTCTAGCTTGTATATAAATATCTTGTTGATACATTTGATTTGTATAAGTTCTGAAAAACTCCTAAATGTATAAATACAAAATTTGTATATACTTAACTTTTTTGTATATTGACAAGCGAATTATACGAACGGAAATATCCATAGCAAACGATACTATAGCTATGGAGCGTAATTAGGCAAACTATAGCTAAGGAGACTTATTAATTTTAATCTCTTTGCTATTTATGAAATTTCCTCTTGGGAAAATTACCCGACTAAACTGACATATACTACTTAATTATATACCATAGCTATAGTTTTAAACAATTACTCCTCGCCACTAATGTTTCATCCGAATTGCTAGGGGCCACTTCCAGATTTGTATATCCCGCGTAGACTATCATATCTTCCATTTTTTCCAATTATACAAATTAACATTTCTCTCTCATCATAATAATTTTACTAATTTTTCTCCTTAATTCACTCAAGCACAATTAGATTTCAATGGGATAACTAATGAAATTCAAACCTTTGTAATTAGCAAAGATTAGGAAAAAAATAATTGTAAAATCAAGAAGAAAATTATATTAAAATCCTAAGTAATCAAGATAGTTTTTTGATTGAGATCCTCCTGCTTGTTCTTGATTTACTTTCTCACCTTCACTCTCTCTATATCTATGTAAGTATATCTTCAGCGCCCCACCATAATCATCAAATCCAAATGTTCCCAAAGCCCAACAGACGTCGTCGCTGTTCACCGTCTTCCGATGCTCTTTTCAACACTTGTCTGATGCTTCACCTGTCACAAATTCAATGAGCTCACTCGAGATATACAAATGCATGCCCAAAATTTGAACGATTTCCCATCATTTTCCAAGATGGTGATGAAGAAATTGAGGTATTTGTATAATTTATTTTGTATATTTTTTGTGATTTGTATTTCTATCAATACATTTCACATTTTGTTGTATGCGATTCTATGGATTTAGCGTATCAATGTTTATTACATGTTTTTTTTCTTTTTAGACCTTATTTGTATATTTTCAATAATTATATACAATTACTTCTTTTGTATTTGTATATTATTAGCAAGTATACGTTCCAACTATTGTTTGTATAATTTCAACATTATTGTGGTATTTGTATAATTTATTTTGTATATTTTTTGTGATTTGTATTTCTATCAATTCATTTCACATTATGTTGTATACAATTCTAAGGATTTAGCATATCAATGTTTATTGTGGATTTTTTACTTTTTAGACCCCATTTGTATATTTTTCAACAAATAATACAATTACTTCTTTTGTATTTGTATATTATCAGCAAGTGTACGTTCCATCTATTATTTGTATAATTTCAACATTTGTATACATTTACTTATTTGTATATTTCAATCAATTGTGTGTATATATCTGATGCAACTATATCTGTTAATGATGTTTATATACGTTTGGTTTGTATATTTATTAAGTCATTTTTTGACATGTTTATTTAGGAAGTTAAATTTATCTCTTTTTGTTTGATAGAAGTCATATTTGGTAAGAAATTCCAATCAAATACAATAACCATGATTTGTGGAATCATTTTCCATTTTAATAACCTAAATTATTGCCTCATTAATTAAGTTAAGAGTTCAATTTGTATAAAAAATTAAATTTCCAGCGAGATATACAATAACTATTGAGACTGTAGCTATGCTACGTAATTAGGCAAACTGTAGCTTAGATAGAGAGTGCAGTAAGGGTGCATGAGGAGGGGATGGCATACATAGATTATCGCCCCAAGCAGAGAATGCAGTCCGATAATGGATGCTATGTGTCACACCCCAAACTCGAGGGGCACAACTAGCACCTGATGCCAAAACTTAAGCCTGAGCCGACCCTGCTGAACCACTTGCTAATGGCCATGACAGTCAAATTCAGTCAAGAAAATAAACAAGTATATCTCGATTTAAAAATAAGTCCTCAGCCAGCAAGACCCCTGTCAACAGCTCTACAAAGAAAACAACTACTCCCAACCGGGGGGAGGGGGATCTAGGAAGGTTCAAGGGGTGTCACGCGACACGGTTTCGTCAAAAAGATTTAACATATATATATATATATAGAAAAGATCAAAGATATATACCATACAGTGTTATACATTGATATAAAGGAGCGCACCGTTCAGTTGGTTAAGTGCGTCAATTGTTGCGTGATGGTCATGAGTTCAAACATGGACAACCTTGATTTTCTTCTTTCTTTCTTTTTTTGTTCTTCCTTTGATTTTTTTTTTTTAATATTTATATAAAAATAAATATGTAGCACTATTATCTTTCTTTTTTGTGTTCTTCCTTTGCTTTTTTTGTTGTTGATATTTTATATAAAAATAAATATTTAGCACTATTATATTTAACAAGATTATTTTCAAAACGAAATTTTATCCAGAAAAAGTTAAAATATTTTTTTAATTACTTTTTAGAAAAGATATAATAGTATACGTGAATTGTGTTATATATATATATATATATATATATACACACACACACACACTTAAAAGGTGACACCGCTTGCAAAAAATCATGTGTATGCCACTGCTCCCAACAGTTTATATAAAGCAATATACAGCTAGCACAGAAGCCTGTTTGGGCTGTCGAGGCCATCATGGTATCTAAGAAAGCATAAAAAATACTATGTGGGCACCATGGTCTCTACACAGAAACTGAAAACAGGTATGTATCTAAACCATATGTCAAACAACTATCAAACATCAGCCAACCAGAAAGCAAGGCCAACATGGACAATAACGTGGCTATACAACCCAACACACTAGTCCGCAAGCCTCTACAAATATAACACTTGGACGGGACAGGGCCCCGGCCTACCAAAGATCTTTAAAAAGCACAACAAGAACCTCTAGGACTTTGGCAACCCCTAGAAGAAAGGAGTCAACCAATCTGTTGGATAGACGGTTGTGCTACTCAGCAGGTCTGTCGGGTCATCGCTTAGGAATTGCACGCACGGATGCAGCGCCCCCAGGTAAGGGTGTTGGCGTCAGTATAAAATAATGTACCAAGCATGTAAGGTAAACTTAAAGCTGAAAGTACTGAACGAAAAGCTCAAGGGTGAAACAGAAGTACAATACCTTATCTCCCTATTGTTGACACCTAATTTTGGCCAAACATTTTCAAAATTCATACTTTTAAGTTTTATTCATTAAATAGTTCAAAATACATTTTTTGTAATTTTAAATAAATTTATCAATACTTATCCTTATTTCTCAAAATTATAGGATTCTTGTTAGTTAATTTTTATTACATTATTTTTGTCACAGTCATTTGAATATGTTGAGAATATTTTTTCTATTTGATTAAATCATTATTCTTTGTTAAATTACATTTTTTGCATGTCATTGATTACACTTTGTTAATATTCATTGTAGTATTTTTAACACAGTCCAGAAATACATTGATACACAGATATTTTATTACCCAATGATTTTGGGTTATGATCTTGAGCCCATGATTTGAGCTCATTATATTGTACAAAGATGATTTAACAATTTCCTATTTAAGTCCTTATTTGAGCAAAAAAGAAATGGTGGTGGTAAAGATTTTTTAGATTGGGAGGAAGAATTTCCAAATTGGTAAAAACCCTAATCTTTTTCTCCTCCCATTTTGCCTCCTAACAGCCGCCACCCAAACCACAAAACACCCTTTCCCCGATGAGCTTCATCACCAACCACCATTAAACCAGAAACATATATACACCACTGAATCAGCCACGCAGCCACCAGTGAGATACACCCATCACAAAACTACTACACCAGACCTATTTGAAACCCACAGGACCACAGCCAAACCACCATCACACCACCAGTGCTCGACCAGTTCACCACCACCAACGACCCCTTTCCTCTCCATCCTAGCAACTCCAACGAAGGCCACCACCTAAAATCACCATGGCGTCACCGGCGAGCCAGAGAGCTCGAAGCTCACAAACCAACCACTCTTCTTCTTCCTTTCCCTTTGCTCGAGTTCTGCCATTAATGGTAAACTCTGAGCTCACACCATCAGAAGCGAGCGTTGAGCTCACACAACCAAGCAATCCATCTGCTCTTCTTCTTTTTCCCCTCCTTCACGCTATTTAAACAGCCACCAAACAATCAAAACCCCACCCAAAACCAACCAGCTACCACTAACTAGCCCAAAACCACCGGAAAACAAATCGAAACTCACCACCAAAACCCCTCATGGTGAACTCCGGCAAACCAGATGATGTAGCTGGCATGAAACACTTAGATCCGCTGATACTTTATCTCCAACGACCTTAGTTCTTGGGTAATATGCTACTGCACTTTTGATTCTTGTTTTTCTTTGATTATTAAATTGAGTTTATATTTTGTTCATATTATGTTAGTTTATTCATTATTTGCATTGTGTTTATTTGTTTTGGGTCTCTATTCACCAATTTTGCACTATTTGACTGAGATTTGAAATTCTAACGATATTGCTGTTATTTTCTATTATTTTTTTTTGACATTCTAAATTTGTTATAAGTTTGATTTAGTTTAGTCTTATGATATTATAGTATTTGTTTTTTTTTTTTTGGATGTTGCACTCATTTTTATTTAATTGTTATTATGTCTAATTTATAATATTGCTCTATTACAATTGTTGCTGTGCATTTTCAATTTTCTTCTTTTGGAGTTGAGTTCACCGTATCATTGCTCTATCTACTCATTGTCCCTTAAATTTAGTTTCATTTGTTGATGTTCTTGCTTCAATATTTTATTAATTATTTTCATTTCTTGGATTGATGTTACCAGTGGAATAATTTTGAATATTTTTGGTTTATTTGTATGAGTTGTTTAGTTATATTTTGTTTTAATGAGTTTTGAGCTACTTTTGTTGTTAATTGGCCAATGAAAAAATCTCTTAGTCGATTTTCGAGGCCTCCCTATTTTAAAAGATGGAAATTTAGTTTAAGTTCATATATATTTTAAGTTAAAATTGGCCAATGAAGAAATTACCATCGATTTTCAAGGCCTCCCATGTTCATAAAACGGATTTTTATTTTCAAGTTATTATTTGATTCATTTATTTTTATTCATATTTATTCATTACTAACACTTTTACAAAGTATCTTTACAGGTACCCGGAGTTGGTTTCCGAGGAAGCTATTCGAATAGAGTTTGAATGAATTATTGTGTATATTATTGACGTTAGGCAAACCTTAGGCCGTTTTTTATATTATTGTTGTATTTTATTATTTGTGTTTTACGCATGTTTATTATACTTATAAATTATTTTTATCTCCTCATCAATTTGAACAAATGAATTCAGCCGGGACCCACAGTTGTGGATTTTGAAGGGTGCTTAATACCTTCCATTCGGAATCACTTGAACCCTTACCTAGATTCTATTAGTTTCGTAGACTATTTTTGTTAATTAATTAATTGGTTTCCTAGTTTTCCTAAAATCAGGTGGCGACTCCTAAAATCTTTTTCTTTCTTAAAATTCTTTTATATTTAATTCAATTGAATTAATTCATTATTTTTTGAGTTACCATGAAGTTTTGCTTTATTTTCTACAATAGGGATGTAAACATAATTATTCAAATAAGGTGAAACGTCGTGATAACTCAAAAAAATAATGAAGTAATTCAATTAAGTTAAATTTTAAAAGAATTTTAGGAAAACATTTAAAGGGAGTCGCCACCTAATTTTAGGAAAAAACTAGGAAACCAATTGATTAATAAAATAATCTATGAAGCCAATAGATTCTGGGTAAGGGTTCAAGTGATTCCGAAGGGAAGGTGTTAGGCATCCTTCAAAATCCACAATTGTTGGGTTCCAACTGAATTCATTTTTACAAATTGAGGAGGAGATACAAACAATATACAAGTATAATAAGCATGAAATATATACAAATAATAAAGTAAAGAATAATATGAGAAATGACCTAATATTTGCCTATCGTTAACAATGTACATAATGATGAATATAATTTTCGAACTTCATTTGTATAACTTCTTTTGGGAAGCAACTCCGGGTACCTGAAAATACACTTAGTAAAAGTGTTAGCAATGGATTAAAATGAATCAAAATAAGTGAAATAAATGATAACTTAAAATAAAACCCATCTTATATACATGAAAGGCCTCGGAAATCGATGGTAATTTCTTAATCGGCCAATTTTAACATACAAAGTATATGAAATTAAACTAAATTTACGTCTTTAATAATGGGAAGGCCTCGAAAATCGACGAAGATGTTTTTTCATTGGCCACAACGTGAAATTCTCACCACTAAACTACAGCCACCAAAACTCCTCATGGCGAACTCTGACAAACCAGACGATGCAGCTGGCCTGAAACATTTAGATTCGGTGAAACTCTTCATCTCCGACGACCTTAGTTCTTGGGTAATATGCTACTGCACTTTTGATTCTTGTTTTTCTTTGATTATTAAATTGAGTTTATATTTTGTTCATAATGTGTTAGTTTATTCATTATTTGCATTGTGTTTATTTGTTTTGGATCTCTATTCACCAATTTTGCACTATTTGACTGAGATTTGAAATTCTAACAATGTTGATGTTATTTTCTATATTGTTTTTTTACATTCTAAATTTGTTATAAGTTTGATTTAGTTTAGTCTTATGATATTATAGTATTTGTTTGTTTTTTTTTTTTGGATGTTGCACTCATTTTTATTTAATTGTTATTATGTCTAATTTATAATATTGCTCTATTACAATTGTTGCTGTGCATTTTCAATTTTCTTCTTTTGGAGTTGAGTTCACCGTATCATTGCTCCATCTACTCATTGTCCCTTAAATTTAGTTTCATTTGTTGATGTTCTTGCTTTAATATTTTATTAATTATTTTCATTTCTTGGATTGATGTTACCAGTGGAATAATTTTGAATATTTTTGGTTTATTTGTATGAGTTGTTTAGTTATATTTTGTTTTAATGAGTTTTGAGCTACTTTTGTTGTTAATTGGCCAATGAAAAAATCTCTCCATCAGTTTTTGAGGCCTCCCCATTTTAAAAAATGGAAATTTAGTTTAAGTTTATATATATTTTAAGTTAAAATTTGCCGATTAAGAAAATACCGTCGATTTCCAAGGCCTCCCATGTTCATAAGACGGATATTTATTTTCAAATTATTATTTGATTCATTTCTTTATATTCATATTTATTCATTAATAACACTTTTACTAAGTGTGTTTACAAGTATCCGGAGTTACTTTTCGAGAAAGCTATTCGAATAGAGTTTGAATAATATTTTTCATTATTGTGTATATTATTGACATTAGGCAAACCTTAGGCTGTTTCTTATATTATTATTTTATTTTATTATTTGTGTATATCGCATGTTTATTATACTTATAAATTATTTTTATCTCCTCAATTTGAAAAAAATTAATTCAGCGGGGACCCACAGTTGTGGAATTTGAAGGGTGCTTAATAACTTTCTTCGAAATCACTTGAACCCTTACTTGATTCTATTGGTTTCGTAGACTATTTTTGTTAATTAATTAATTGATTTTCTAGTTTTACCTAAAATTAGGTGGCGACTCCTAAAATCTTTTTCTTTCTTAAAATTCTTTTAAATTTAATTTTTTTGAATTAATTGATTATATTTTGAGTTACCATTACGTTTTGCCTTATTTTCCACAATAAGGATGTAAGCAGAATGACGAATCCGTTGGGGATATAGATGTTCTAATCATTATGAATTCATTTTTACAAATTGAGGAGATTTTGTTTTTGTCATGTCATATATTGTACCCTTGTAAATCTTTTGTTAATTAGTTGTATATTGTATTTCGTTGTTTATTCATTATTTATTTAATTGTATGTGTACTGTCATTGCATTTAATGGCATGGTTTCCGCCAAATGGCAAATAGAATGCATTAGGAAAAGGATCATCACGTGGGTATCCGCGGCTGTTCCTTTAGATAAAACACCCTATTTTTTTGGAGTAGTAAACTGGTAGTTGGTTTGTGGTCATCCAATGCCGTTTATTATCTTCACCCTGTAGTTTGTCCAACTCGGGTACCATGTCCCTTGTTCGGATTTCGAGATTTAAACAAGTCTTTTTTTTACCATAATTTTTTCATATATTTTTTTAAATATCTTGAATTACAAATTATTGTCACTATAACATTTTTTGCGTAGTTTTTAAATATGTAAATTTTATTTCAAAAAACTTAAAGAAACTATGTCCAAATTCATGATCAAAATAAAATTAGATTATCTGACTCTTGAAATTTAAACTATGCTATATAAATTAGAATACAACAAGTATAAATTTTAAATTTTGAATAAAGCCCACTCTTAGTCAACTAGTGTAGAGCGAAGCCAAAACCTTGAATTTAGCGCATTTGCCTAAGATTACTCAAATACTCAAGGCACATTTGTATAAGACATGCATTCATTGTTTGTGTTATGTGATATATTTGTTTTATGTGAATATTTTGTGTGCTAGTCCATTCTTTTTCAAAAGTTTTTCAAGAGCTTCATAGGTACAAATATTAAGTCATTGCCAAGTCACTTTTACCTTTCGAGTTATTATTCTTTGAAAGCTTGAAGGTTATCGCTCGTTTGGAGTGACAAAGGACAAGAGAACTCGCGAATATTGAGTCTTTATATTTCACAAAATAGTAATAACCAGTCAAAAAGACAAATCAGGGGAGTCTTTGACTATTAAGTTGCACTCATCTATTTTGTTATTTATTTATTTTTGATAGTCCTGCTTTCACGCATTTCTTATATTTTTACACGAAAACCATCTCAATAACAGTCGGGGTGGTAATATGTAACACCTCGGATTCGAAAAGAAGGGAATTACTGGTTTTTTTCCAGGTTTGGTGCCAGTACTAACGGAAGCCATCTATGGACCGTAGGTCAACTTAAGGGCCGTAGGTGCGAACCGTAGATGGCAAGGTAGATATTTTCAAAATGTCAAGTTCAGGATCCCTTCTACGACTCAATAGGATAGTCCGTTATTGTTTCTACAGACCGTAGGTAGGTGTCTTAGGTCCCTCCAAACTTAGTGAAAAATTGAGGGTTCAAGGGTGGACTAACGGTTGCATGTACGGTCCGTCAATGGACCTACGAACCGTACATGGGGTCTCGTCGTTTGAAGGTCTAAAAACATAGTTTCTGAACTTTTCTACGGTTGACCAGGACGGTCCGTAGTTGGACCTACGAACCGTAGGTCGAGGTCCGGCAGTTATTTTAAGGGCTTTTTGGTCTTTTTTCTAATTGATCTATTCCTAATCTAAGTCGGTTAAGTCCTAATCCTAGACCCTATATAAGGCTTCTAAGTCTAATTCTACTTATTCTAATCACTCCTAAACTCCCTCCAAAATCTTTCCCCAAACATTTCTCTCTCTAGAAGCTTGAAGAAGAAAAAGGAGAATCTAGGGTTTCAAGATCAAGCCTCCTAATCCTCCATTGATAGTGGGCTTTTGGCATCAAGGTATGATATCTTTCACCTATGGAGTCCTTTCCTCCATAGGGTTCCTAAATTCTCCCCTTTGCAAAGTTAGAATTCTCCAATTGAAATTAGAGTTTTCTTCTATCTCATGGGTTCTTTCCAATTATGATCTAATTGATTGAATTATGTTTATTTATGCATGAATCGAGTAAATTGAATGATTTTAAGGTGAAATTATATGAGCCCATGCATGATTTATGATTTCTAAGCTATGAGTCTATGATGAAGTCCATGAATGATCAAAGGATGAATTTTTATGAAAGATGTGTATGTTGAATTATGAAATATATAATGATTTAAGGTTACTTTGAGAATGAAGCATCAATGTTGTTGTTGTTGTATTGTGAAATCCATAAGGGTTGAAAGGTTTTCTCAACTAAACTTTGAATCAAAGTTAAGGAGCTATTCTAATGAACTCTAGCTTGAATTGGCTATTTGATGAGTTTTCCATGAATAAAAAGGGGCAAGAGGCGATTACCCATGTTCCCTAATAATAAGACAAGAGGCGATTGCCCATGTCTATTAATGGTAAGATAAGTTATGAATTATGACTATTCCGTGGGATTTATGCTTAGCACCGAGTGGACAAGTTGCGATTACCCATGTCCCATAAACTATGTGCCACCATAGGTTGTCTTGATAGACATTAGCTAGTGGATCCACTTAAGCTAGAAACTATGGTTCTTACCTTGGCAAGTAAGGACACCTCTTTTCTGTGTGGGGTAGACACCGGATTCCATGTTATAGCTCACATGATCTATTCCGGTTAAGGCTAACTTCCCACAATAATGAAATAAGGTTACTTTCTAAAGGCTTTTCAAACGTATGTTGTTTTAAGATGATTCTCTTGCATTGACTATGGCTTTTATCTCATATTTCCTACTATGTCATCATATGATTTAACTTGGTCGTTGTATCTTTTTTATAGCCCTTTTTGCATGATTTTGTAACCTATGTGCATGGTCACCATGCTTGGTACATTCTTGTACTAACGCATACTGTTCTTGCCTACATTTTTTCACAAGTGTAGGATCCGACTCATCTCCATCCTCCCGTGGCTAGTTCGTTGGGATAGAGACTTTGAAGACTTGGTGAGTCCTCATATGTTCGAGGACAATGCCTCGTTTATGCTTTTATGTCATTTCATATTAAGACTTGTATGAGTTATGTCCCATTTTCACTCTATTTATGTATTAGATGGCTTTGAGACTATGTTTAGAGTTCCGCTACCCTTTGATATAAATTGTCTTTGAACTTCTTATCTACTATTATCTTGTATGATGTATGCTAAGTGGCTTATATGGGACCTTTCGGGGTCTTGTACGCTATGTCACGTCTAGGGGGTACTTTAGGTTATGAAAAACTTGGTATTCAAAGCACAAGGATTTAGAAAGGTCCTAGGATGTCTCATAAGCCACGTGGAGTAGAGTCTTGTTCATGGGTGTGAAGCGCGCCACACTTATGATTGAGAGGCTATAAGATGTTTAGGAAACTCCACTTCTTTCATTACTCTAAAGTCGTGAGATAGAGTTTAACTCTATATGTCTCTCTCCTAATCCCTATCGGATGCTTTTCAGGATATGGCCACTCGAAGGGCATATGCTAGGAGGAATGCAAGAGAGAATGTGGAACAAGGAGCTCCTCAAGAAGCTACTCAATTTCTAGTCGACCCTTTGGCCGAGCAAGTGACTAATGCGGAGTTTAGGGCTTCTTTTCTAGTGTTGGCCCAAGCCATGATGGCTCAAGCCAATATGGAGGCTGTGGTCCCCGTGAACCCAAATGTGGGTACGACGGCATCTAGAGTGAGGGACTTCACTAGGATGAACCTTCCGGATTTTCATGGGTCTAAGGTTGAAAAGATCTTCAAGAGTTCATTGATGAGGTGTAATGTGCTAATGATCATGGGTGTGACACCGATGAAAAAGGCAAAATTGGCTGCTTATCAACTCAAGGGTGTGGCTCAAGTGTGGTTTGAGTAATGGAAGAGTGAGAGGGCGCTGGACTCGGGTCCTCTTGATTGGGAGAAGTTTAAGGTTGCTTTCCTTGATAGGTTCTTTTCCCTTGAGATGAGGGAGGCAAAGGTGCTTGAGTTCATCAACCTTCGTCAAGGAAATATGAGTGTGAAGGAGTATGCTTTGAAGTTCACACAATTGTCTCGGTATGCCCCTACTATGGTTGCCGATCCTAGGGAAAGAATGAGTAAGTTTATTTCGGGAGTGTCTGAAATGGTGGTTAAAGAATGCCGTACCACCATGCTCATCAATGATATGGACATTTCTCGTCTAATTGTTCATGCTCAACAAATAGAAGAGGAGAAACTTAAGGAAAGGTCTAGGGAGGCAAAGAGGGCTAAGACTGGTGATGGTGACTTTTCACGCTCAAGGTCCGATGGGTATGGTCGTCCTAAGTTTCGACAATGGTTCTCCAGTCAAGGTTCCTCCAATGCTCCTGCTAAGTTCAACAAGGAAAGGGTGTCTAACCCAAAGCCTAAAGGAGGGAATGGTGGTGGACCTCTATTGTCTACTTCTGCCAAATGTGGAAGAAGCATGAGGGTAAATGCCTAGTCGGTCCCAATGCATGCTTTGGTTGTGGCAAGACGTATCATAAGATTAGGGATTGTCCCTCCGTCGCTAACAAAGGAGGAGATGACCGTCGACGGGCTCAAACTTATCCTCCATCAGGTTCTAGTGGACTTCAAACTCATCATGAGCAATAGAGTTCTCCCGATGTAGTTACCGGTATGTTAAGAGTGGTTCATATTGATGTATATGCTTTGCTTGACCCCAGTACTACTTTATCTTTTGTGACGCCATATGTGGCGACGAGGTTTGATGTTCTTCCGGATATGTTGTTAGATCCTTTTTCCGTCTCTACTCCTATGGGTGAATCTATTGTGGCTAAGAGAGTCTATAGAAATTATCCCGTCTCCTTATCCCATAAAGTCACTCATGTTGATCTTGTAGAGCTTGATATGCTAGATTTCAAAGTTATTCTTGGGATGGATTTGTTGCATTCATGTTATGCTTCTATTGATTGTAGAACCCGAGTGGTCAAGTTTCAATTTCCAAATGAGCCTATCCTAGAATGGAAATGGGGAAATTATGTGCTTAAGATTCTGTTTGTTTCTTGTTTTAAAGCTAGAAAAATGATTTCTAAGGGTTGCATATACCATCTTGTTCGGGTTAGGGACATGGATTCTGAAACCCCTATTTTTGAGTCGGTCCCCGTTGTAAATGAGTTTCTGGAAGTGTTTCCCGATGATCTACCCGGTGTTCCTCCCGAAAGGGAAATAAACTTTGGTATTGACATTCTCCTAGATACACAATCTATCTTTATTCCTCCTTATCGAATGGCTCTGGCAGAAGTTAAGGAATTAAAGGAGCAATTGAAAGACTTATTGGATAAGGGTTTCATCCGACCAAGTAACTCGTCATGGGGTGCCCCAGTGTTGTTTGTTCGAAAAAAGGATGGTTCACTTCGAATATGTATTGATTATCTGCAATTGAATAAGATTACTATTAAGAATAAGTATCCTCTCCCAAGGATAGATGATTTGTTTGACCAACTCCAAGGGGCGAGCTAATTCTCCAAGATTGACCTTCGGTCAGTATATCACCAATTAAGGGTGAAGAAAGATGACATTCCAAAGATACCTTTTCAGACTAGATATGACCATTACGAATTCTTAGTAATGTCGTTTGGTTTGACGAATGCTCCGATTGCATTTATGGATTTGAGAAATAGGGTGTTTAGACAATACCTAGATATGTTTGTGATTGTGTTCATCGACGATATTTTGATTTACTCAAGGAGTGAGGATGAGCATACCACTCATTTGAGGATTGTGTTGAAAGTCCTCAAGGACCAACAACTCTTTGCAAAGTTTAGTAAATGTGAGTTTTGGTTAAGGTCCGATGCTTTTCTTGGTCACATTGTTTCTGGTAAGTGTATTGAGGCAGATCCTAAGAAGACGGATGTGGTTAAGAGTTGGCCTAGACCTCTATCCCCTTCAGATATTCAGAGCTTCTTGGGTTTGGCAGGTTACTATAGAAGGTTTGTTGAGGGGTTCTCTTCAATTGCCTCTCCATTGACGACATTGACCCAAAAGAAAGTTAAGTTTGTATGGTCTAAAGCATGTGAGAAGAGCTTCCAAGAATTGAAAGATAGGCTTACCTCCGCTCTAGTGTTAACCTTACCGGAAGGGTCCGATGGATTTGTAGTTTATTGTAATGCCTCAAGAATCACGTTGGGATGTGTCCTTATGCAAAATGGGAAGGTAATTGCTTATGCTTCAAGGCAACTTAAAATTCATGAAAAGAACTATCCTACCCTGACTTAGAACTAACGACGGTTGTGTTTGCTCTAAAGATTTGAAGGCATTACTTGTATGGTGTCCATGTGGATGTCTTTACTGACCACAAGAGTTTACAATATGTGTTCAAGAAAAAGGATCTGAATCTTCGCCAAAGGAGGTGGCTTGAGTTGTTAAAGGACTATGACATGAGTGTCATCTATCACCCCGACAAGGTGAATGTGGTGGCGAAGGCCCTTAGTCGGTTATCCATGGTTAGTGTTGCTCATGTTGAGGATAATAAGAAGGAATTGGTTTGAGATGTTTATAGATTGGCCTGATTGGGTGTTCAGCTAATTGATTCTACTGACGGTGGAGTGATTGTTCATAATTGTTCAGAATCATCCTTCGTGTCGGATGTGAAAGCAAAGCAAGGTCTTGATCCAATTCTGATGGAGTTAAAGGAAGTGGTGCTTAAAAAGTCTATTGAGGCTTTCTCCCAAGGGGGAGATGGTGTACTTGGATATCAAGGTCATTTGTGTGTTCTGAGTGTTGATAACTTGCGGGAGCAGATTTTATTGGAAGCACATAGTTCTCGATATTCCATTCACCTGGGAGCCACCAAGATGTACCGTGACTTGCGAGAGGTCTATTGGTGGAATGGGATGAAGAAGGACATTGCGGAATTTGTGACTAAGTGTCCTAATTGCCAACAAGTGAAAGTTGAGCACCAAAGGCCGAGAGGTTTGTCTCAAGATATAAGTATTCCTACTTGGAAGTGGAAAGATTTGAATATGGACTTCATTGTTAATTTACCATGCACCCGGCGACAGCATGCCTCAATTTGGGTTATTGTGGATCGTATGAAGAAATCGGCTCGTTTCATTTCCGTCAAGGTTTCTTATTCGGTGGAAGACTATGCTAAGTTGTACTTAAGGGAAATAGTTAGGTTGCATGGAGTGCCCCTATCCATTATATCCGATTGTGGTACCCAATTTACTTCGCAGTTATAAAGGTCTTTCCAAAAAGGCCTTGGTACTCGTGTTAAGCTTAGTACGACCTTTCATCCTCAAACTGATGGGCAAGCGGAGCGTACTATCCAAACTTTGGAAGACATGTTGAGAGCTTGTGTGATTGACTTCAAGGGTAATTGGGATGCTCACTTTCCTTTGATTGAGTTTGCTTATAATAATAGCTATCATTCCAGTATTGGTATGGCTCCATTTGAGGCTCTTTATGGTAGGATCTCCTATAGGTTGGTTTGAAGTTGGCGAATTTGCTTTGATAGGTCCCAAATTGGTACATGAGGCTATGGAGAAAGTTTGGCTTATTAGAGAAAGATTGAGAATGGCTCAAAGTCGACAAAAGTCCTACGCCGATGTTAGAAGGAGAGATCTAGAGTTCGATGTTAATGATTGGGTTTACTTGAAAATTTCACCCATGAAGGGTGTAATGAGGTTCGGAAAGAAAGGAAAGCTTAGTCCCCGTTATGTGGGCCCATATTGGATTTCGAGGTGAATTGGCAAGGTTTCTTATGAACTTGACTTGCCTAATGATTTAGCATCGATTCATCCGGTTTTCCATGACTCCTTATTGAAGAAATGTGTGGGTGATTCGGCATCTATTGTGCCATTAGAGAGCCTTGGTGTAAAGGAGAGTCTTTCTTACGAAGAGGTTTTGGTTGAGATTTTAGACCGGCAAGTTTGGAAGTTGAGGAATAAAGAAGTTGTTTCCGTGAAGGTCCTTTGGAGGAATCAGTTAGTTGAGGGTGCTACCTCGGAGGAGAAGGCCGAAATGATGTCCCGTTATCCTCATCTTTTTCCTCCACTCCTTTTTTAGCTTGAGGTATCTAGTTCCTCATGGTTCACTCTTTTGGTCTCATGTGTCTTAGATATTCCCATGATTCCTCATTTATGCATGTTCATGAAAAAGCTTAAATTTTGAGAAAATGAGTTAACCTTATTGATTTCATCATGTTTATGTGCATTTGAGTATATGTTGCATATAGACCTTATGAAATGATGTTTTGAACATGCTTTAGCTTGGAGTTGATGTTTCCTCCTCGGATATGTGCATTTATGTGATTGCATTTATGTTGGGTTGTTAGGTTTTAGTTATTATCCTCCTTATGATGTCTTGATTCTCATTCGAGAATGAATGTTTCCAAGGGGGAGATATTGTAATACCTCGGATTCAAAAAGAAGGGAATTACTGGTTTTTTCAGGTCTGGTGCCAGTACTAACGAAAGCCATCTACGGACCGTAGGTCGACTTATGGGCCGTAGGTGGGAACAGTAGATGGCAAGGTAAATATTTTCAAAATTTCAAGTTCAAGATCCCTTCTATGACTCAATAGGACGGTCCATTATTGTTTCTATGGACCCTAGGTAGGTCTCGTAGGTCCCTCTAGACTTAGTGAAAATTTTGAGGGTTTAAGGGTGGACTGACGGTTGCATGTACGGTCCGTCAATGGACCTACGAACCGTACATGGGGTCCTGTCGTTTGAAGGTCAAAAACAATAGTTTCTGAACTTTTCTACGATTGACCTGGAAGGTCCCTATAGGTCTGAGCCGTAGGTCAAGGTCCGACAGTTATTTTAAGGGCTTTTTGATGTTTTTCCTAATTGATCTATTCCTAATCTAAGTCGGTTAAGCTCTAATCCTAGACCCTATATAAGGCTTCTAAGTTTAATTCTACTTATTCTAATCACTCCCAAACTCCCTCCAAAATCTTTCCCCAAATGTTTCTCTCTCTAGAAGCTTGAAGAAGAAGGAGAATCTAGGGTTTCAAGGTCAAGCCTCCTAATCCTCCATTGATAGTGGGCTTTTGGCATCAAGGTATGATAGCTTTCACCTATTGAGTCCTTTTCTCCATAGGGTTCCTAAATTCTCCCCTTTGCAAAGTTAGAATTCTCCAATTGAAATTAGGGTTTTCTTCTATCTCATGGGTTCTTTCCAATTATGATCTAATTGATTGAATTGTGTTTATTTATGCATGAACTGAGTAAATTGAATGATTTTAAGGTGAAATTATATGAGCCCATGCATAATTTATGATTTCTAAGCTATGAGTTCATGATGAAGTTCATGAATGATCAAAGGATGAATTTTTATGAAAGATGTGTATGTTGAATTATGAAATCTATAATGATTTAAGGTTGCTTTAAGAGTGAAGCATCAATGTTGTTGTTGTTGTATTGTGATAGGATTTTCTCACATAATGGATTCATAAGGGTTGAAATGTTTTCTCAACTAAACTTTGAATCAAAGTTAAGGAGCTATTCTAATGAACTCTAGCTTGAATTGGCTATTTAATGAGTTTTCCATGAATAAAAAAGGGCAAGAGGCGATTACCCATGTTCCCTAATAATAAGACAAGAGGCGATTGCCCATGTCTATTAATGGTAACATAAGCTATGAATTATGACTATTCTGTGGGATTTATGCTTAGCACCTAGTGGACAAGTGGCGATTACCCATGTCCCATAGACTATGTGCCACCATAGGTTGTCTTGATAGACATTAGCTAGTGGATCCAATTAAGCTAGAAACTATGGTTCTTACCTTGGCAAGTAAGGACACCTCTTTTCGGTGTGGGGTAGACACCGGATTCCATGTTATAGCTCACATGGTTTATGCCAGTTAAGGCTAACTTCCCACAATAATGAAATAAGGTTACTTTCTAAAGGCTTTTCAAACATATGTTGTTTTAAGATGATTTTCTTTCATTGACCATGTCTTTTATCTCGTATTTCCTACCATGTCATCATATGATTTAACTTGGTCATTGTATTTTTTTTATAACCCTTTTTGCTTGATTTTGTAAACTATGTGCATAGTTACCATACTTGGTACATTCTTGTACTAACACATACTCTTGCCTACATTTTTTAACAAGTGTAGGATCCGGCTCATCTCCATCCTCCCGTGGTAGTTTGTTGTGATAGAGACTTTGAAGACTTGGTGAGTCCTCATATGTTCGAGGACAATGCCTTGTTCATGCTTTTATGTCATTTCATATTAAGACTTGTATGGGTTACGTCCCACTTTCACTCTTTTCATGTATTAGATGGCTATGAGACTATGTTTAGACTTTCGCTACCCTTTGATATAAATTCTCTTTGAACTCCTTATCTACTATTATCTTGTATGATGTATGCTAAGTGGCTTGTATGAGACCTTTCGGGGTCTTGTACGCCATGTCACATCTAGGGGATACTTTAAGTCGTGACATTATAACAATGTATAATTCTCATGAATAATTGGAAGATAAACAATTCGAAGAGACATTAAAAAATACATCAACAAGTGGTTACTGTAAAAATTGGGAGGCCACATTCAACGGATAGTACAAAGATCGACAGTTCAGAAGACACAAAATATATAGATGTAAAAAGTCAGAAAACATTCTCTGACTAAAGATGTCAACGGCAGCCCTTCTTGGGTTCGGTATTTATTCTTTCAAATTTTAAACATAAAATAAATATTGTGTATATATTTCAAAGACATATCTGAACAAACTATGCAAACCTGATTTTCATCTAGGTGAGATACGTAGGCAGCCTTTCTTGAGTTCGGTATCCATTCTCTCAAATTTTATAAATTAAGTAAAATAGTTTGTACATATTTTCAAAGACATGTCTGAACGAACGAACTACGCGCACCTGATTCTCATCTCGGTGAGATACATAGGCAGTCCTTCTTGGGTTTAGTATTCATTCTATTCATTTTTTTTCAAAAGTAAAATGTTGTGTGCATATTTTAAGAGTCATATTTTCAACTCAATTGAGACCGATATAGTTAGGAGCATGTGAAATGTTCGATATGATGTATACGACTGACTTTGTGGTAAACCATAGATTCATTTGGTACCTTTTATTTGTACTTTTGATGCTTGAAAATTCTCTTGCAGGCATTCAACATAAGAATAAAACAAACCTCATGGTTTCATGTGCATTGTGTGGTGAGCTTTTGGATCAAAATTCAATTGTATCGCGTTGTTGATCTAGAACTTGGCCTGAAGGTTTATCGAGGCGATATCCTGAGTAATGTGTGGTTTGGAAAAGGAATGTAGGCCCTCTTTGACCCAATTGTGCCTTTCAAAGCCTACCAAATGACATTAATACCTAGTTATCCCCCTTTGAGCCTAAAACCTTTTCTTTGGACAACCACATCTTAGCCATTACCCTTCTGAGTGCTTACATGCACTATCCCTCTCTTGCCCCAACCTTCTTGAGTGCACCAAAAATGTGTAAATTATAAGAGATGATCCAAGTTTGAAGTTGCCAAAGGAAAAAGATATAAAGTCTCACAAAGTCAAGGAAGCAAAAACGACTTCTAGCGAAAGGATAAAAGAAAGAAAAAAAAGAAGTCGAAAGAAATAAAGAAAGACAAAAACACCCTACAAGGTCAATAAAAGAGAAGAAGGAAAATACTCCGAAAAATAGGAGAAAACTTCAAAAGAAAGGGGATGAAAAAGGAAAAGCCCCAACAAATAAGGACTCAAAAGAAGTCGAAACAAAAGAAAGGGGATGAAAAAGGAAAAGCGCCAACAAATAAGGACTCAAAATAAGTCGAAACAAAAGAAAAGGGTGAAAAAAGGAAAAGCTCCAACAAATAAGGATTCAAAAGAAGTCGAAACAAAAGAAAGGGACAAAAAGGATCAGACGCCAAAGGCATATCAATTGTAAAAAGCACAAATTTAGTGTGACGCTCAAGGAGGGATTAAGTCACTCTTATCCCAAATAAATTTCCTACCCATCCCTAATCCTACATTATAAGCCAATGAAAAGCCCTACGTGATCTCATTCCAAATGTTCTCACATTAGTGGAGACTTACATAAGGGCCAAGCATAAGATATCACAGTTGCATGCGTTGAGCATTCTTGTGAGTGTGAGTGCAATTTGAAAAATGTCCTCAAATCAAATACTTCAAATATGTGTGAAAATAGGAATTTCCTTTATTGTGAGGGCACTTGAAACATGAGGATTGATATAATTAAAAACTTTTATTTGAAGCAAGATGAATAAATCTTGTCGACACTTAAGTATGTTTGAGGTACCACCTAAATCTGTAGGAATTACCTAGAATTCAATCTCAGTTAAAAAAAGGACGAGAATATTACATGCATTCCTAATTGTTGGTACCAATTGTAGTCAAGATTTGACTATCTTTTCACATTTTATATTTTAAGAAAAGGGGGGGGGGGCGCAACACCCACATTTTAATATCCTTCGAAGCAATTTTTTGATTCTTTCCTTTAAAAATAATAATTTGCATACCCTTTTTTGAGGTTTCCATTGTAACTTGTGACATTAGGTTAATCCCATCAGTGTGAGACGCCTATTTCACTTCATTGGGTTGTCCGTCCGAAAAATGTGACATGTTTTTTGTCTTTAGGCTTTGAATATCGAAAGAAATGTTATTTTCCTATTTCATCATGTTCACATTACACATTTTCTATTGTTGATCTTATCTTAGATTTTTTGCAATATTCATCATCTACAGGATTGGAACTATATTTGACCTGATTCCTGGCTCAATAGGATATGTAGGCGCCACAACGGCTCCATCATGTATCAGTGTGATTTTCATTTCTCCTTATAATAAAAAGTGGGACAGAATTTTTGAGAAAATCTAAAAAATTCTAAATAAAGATACTATCTCCAGCAAGTCAGGATTGGATATCATACTAAGAGATCTAATCGGGACAAAATTTTTGAGGAAGACCTCAAAAATTTCATCAAGTACTGGCAGAAGTTCAATATTCAACTTCAAATGATCTCGAGCATCGCTTGAAGTTCAAAGTTAGGTTCTGATTCTTCAGCAATGTCACAATAGAGCAAAAATAAAGTGAGGATGCGAGCCACTGACGCCTTGTAAGAATTTCTCAATAAGACATGAGTCACAACGAATACAAAGTGTTCAAGAGCAAAATGATGGTTGCTCGCACTTTGTACACAGTCTCTTATGAATCTTTTCTTAAAATTTCTTGATTAAGCCGCTAGATAAAACGACATTGTGTCTACTAATCGTTCCTTTTCGAATATAGGAATAGCTGAAAGCATCAAGAGGATGAAACTTTCAAGACATCGAGCCATCCACTTCGTTACAGTGTAAAATCATCTAAACATCCATCTTGTTACATTTGGACATCATTTTCATTTACCGAGAGGGCCATTGCATGATTAGTCGGAGGAGGCTAACATTGAAGAATGTTTTAAAGTCACATCTATTTAGAGGTGAAGGATGTGCACCCTATCTATTCCACGTTGAAGTCGGAGGAGGCTGACGTAAAAAGATATTTTTATGTCACATCTATTTGTAGGTGAAGGATATGCACACTATCTATTCCACGTTGAAGTCGGATGAGGCTACCATTGAAAGATATTTTTAAGTCACATATATTCGGAGGTGAAGGATGTGCACCCTATCTATTTCACGTTGAATTGGGCGACAAAACACAACCTAAAGCGTCTAAGGTTAAAACCTAGCCTAAGGCCACATGTAAAGAACCAAACAAGGATAAACATGATATTCATTGCAACAAGTAAGGCTATAGGCCTAAACTAAGAATCCTGACACCCATAAAAAGTCCAAAGCTCCTACATAATCAAGAAATGAGAGAATGAATAGAAAGAGGGTTAATACTCAATCTAGAAAATAGAACGAAGCCTACCTCAAAACTGACCACGCGCGCTCCAAATCCACCGCACAAGAGCTATTTACTTATGAAACACCTCCGAATACCACCACGCTATCAAACTATCGATCACAATGTCATTACAAACGTTTAGACACTAAATTTATAATATTTGCAAAAAGACTCGAAATCGATCCTAAAAAGGAACAAGCAACCCGCGCCGAGTATCCCTAAATTTACTCTGTTAAAAGGCCCTAAAATCCTTACCGAGCTTGTATCCCAAAAAGGGATACAATTCGATGCTAGGGAAGGGAGAAATTAGCTAATGCAATAATTTACCAAAAATCACCATTAACTAGCTTGGGCAACCTTTATGGGAAAAAATCACCTTGAAATAAAGACTTCCAAGCTTCCCCGATCACTCCAACATATAGCCACACAAAAATCCAAATCAACGTAACTGAAATCAAATAAATCAAAGATCTAAAACTCAATAAGACACGTTTAGAAAATGAGGATTGAAGTTGATTTTTGGAATTTAAATACAAGAAATTCTAGTCACTAAAATATAATTCTGGTCGCTAAAGGCCTATAGCAGAAACACCAGATTTTTCTACTTATTAAAGTCTTCGAACTGACCCTCGTGATTCGTTCGGGATCCGATGAAAATAAACCAGATATGCTATCTGGCTAAATTTGGCATTTCGAATTCAACAAAACCATCAAAACTTACATCTGAGATGATCTCGGTGAAAAGTGGGTCCCACATCCAAACTCCATTCTTTACCAAAGCCCATAGAGGGGCTTAGAATGAGACCGAAAGCCTCGGGAACCACATGTAAGGTCATTCTAGGTCAAATTTTACTTTTCAAAGCTAACCGCGCTGAGGGAATTCTCTTCCAAGCATTGTTACCAAGAATGTTGGACGAAGTCAAACTTTGGCTTCAACTTCAAATTAGAACACCTAACTGTACAAACTCGCACCAAAAGCCTAGGGGCCCGAACCAATAATGTCCCTAGCCTCAAATGGCCCATTTAGAGCTGATAAAACTTTAAAAATTGCATTCCAATGACGTCTTCCTGAATGTTTTACTGAAGTTAATCGTTTAAGTTTCAAAGGCACCAAAACACAGAAACTTGCACAAAACTCAAATGAACGACCCAGTGACGTAACTCTTAGTCACAACAAGTCATAAGTGACTTGGGGCCGCTATAGGAAAGCTCTAAAGACTAAAGATATGGGAAAACAAAGAAAATGACCCTAGAGGGTCATTACACATATATAAGATGAATTTCTGATTAAAGCATTTTCAAGCACGACATACAAATCATATTTGGAAAATGTGATTGACACTTCACCAACCCCTGTCGAAAGTCTATCCGAAATAATCTTTTTACCTCTCAATGTAGGTGTAGGTCTGCATGCACATCATCCTTTTTAGACACCACTAATAAGATTACACTGTATATATTGTTGTTGTTGTTATTGATACGTGGCTTCTTAAAGCATGACACTTACATGTCTTTTTAAGCTGAAAATAAAGTTCGAACGTATGAACATAAAATATATCAAAATTTAATTAGTGCGAGGTAATATAACTCTAAAATATGACCATATGAATATATTTGTTAAAAAAATAAATAGGGTAAACATAATTTATTTTTGATAGTAAAGTGACAAATATGACCCTAATCTCCAGAAGTTATTTAGGTAACTTTTATGGTTGTTAAGAGGTAAGTAAAACTTCCTTAACCAGATGTTTCGGTTACGAGCGTGGGTGTGATGAATTCTTGATAACAAATGTTATCTCTATTAGCTTTTTTCATTGTAGTCCTTTTTGTTTACTTAGATTTGATGCACTTGAGCCGAGGATCTTCCGAAATAGTCTCTCTTCCATTATAAAGTAATGATAAGGTCTGCACAAACTTTACCTATCATGACCCAAAAACTAAGGTCAAGATGGCACCTACTACGTCCGACCAGTAGGTAAGCTGAACACATTACTCAAAACTAATAGAAATGAGCTATCACGCGGAAGAAGAGAATGCGGAAGATCAACAATAAAAATAATAAGAAACAAAGGGAAGAGATAATTAAATCAAAGCCAAAAAACAACCCTAAGACCGGGTATTAGCCAGTATTTGAGAACCTATCCAAAATAGGAGTACAATGGTAATACAGAACTGTCTCTAGAAAAAAAACAAAGACTAGTCAAGTCTCCGAATTCCAAGATTTGATCCGTAGGATATCCAAGTGAGCAACGAGAACTCGTACTATGATCTACGGGGTGCAGAAGTGTAGTATGAGTACCAACAAGTAGCACTAAGTAGGCAAAGGTCGACTAAGCTTTCAAGATAAAGTAAGCATAAACAACATGTAAGAAAGGAGCATATATCACAAGTAACTTAAGCAACAACAGGAAACTCGCTATAAGAACAAACTAAGACTAGAAAAGAGAGTAAAGGAAGTAGGTAAAATACGGAAGGGATGAACCTGGTGGTGCTAGCCCATCAACCTACTAACGAGAAAGCTTTACTAAGGGAAACAACTAGCCAAAGGAATAGTAATAGAAATAACCACAAATATTACGTAGAATCCAGGAGGCTATTCCATACAAAACCCTGTATAAAAGTGTTAGAAAAATGGGTGGGGGGCGGACAAGGGCAACATCTACCTTCAAACAAAAGACCACTCTTCAAACTTCCGCAAGTAGAGAATAAATCAAAAAATAACCTTATCGGGCCCCTATGTGTATAGAAGGTACATAACAACAAACTAAACACGTACGGCCCCCTATACGACAAACAGGTACAAACAACAACCAGTTATGCTGGTGATAGGCAATGCACGATGAATGTGAGTTATGCAATAAAAAATAGTAGTACCAATAGTACCAAGTGCCTTGGGCCAAGTTCCTCAAGCCAAGTACCTCATTCTAAGTGCCTCATGCCAAGGTATATACACCTACACCTAGTCGCGGTATGCGAGGTATAGCCCATGTGTCTCCCTCTTCCAGTTCAGTGGTTTACAGAGATAGAGGAATCTATGGGGGACTCATAAACATTCATATATACCTGCCTAGTCCCGATCCAGGTCTTATATCCTTGATATTCTTGGATCCGCTTTGTTATGGTGATAGGAGATAACAATAGAAACAAAATATTATTGAAAGGGTTTGCTACTCTTCGACCAATTCAGTAAAAAGTGAGCGCATACTCGATGCCTCTAAATCTCTAAGTCCATTTATAAAGTTGTATAAGCAGTACAACTCCTATCAAAAGATCAGTTTTAAAAGTAATCAAGTAGAAAACCCTGCTTTCTTGAAATTATGTTGCGAACCAATACATGCACCTAGGTCATACTACAAATCACGTGACCATGAGCAACCAATGCAATGCATGGCATCACCAGCATCAAAACTACACATTCAATATCACAAAATGTATAAACAGCAAACACCAACCTCGGATCCAACTAGTCCTTGACCAAGGCCTCGGGCCCAAAATACCTCAAGCAAATCAAAAATGGTAACAAAAAGGAGAAATAATTTTAATCAAGCAGCAAAAGGGATTATAAAGGGTAAAACATTCGTAAGAGAGACACAGGGTTCTCCACATCTACCAGAAGATACCTCCCAAAGGAACAAAGCATAGGTAACTCCACCGTACGACATTAAAAAGCATCGAAGGATCCAATGTTTAACAATGATATAGGTATAAAGCCATGCTACAAGCCTAAACCATGTTAGTTCTTACAATACCAAAGCAACCCCATGGTTCCAACAATAGCGGAGGGTACCAACCCACAGAAACACTCACAAGAAGAAATATAATAATTAAGGATCAACAAAAACTCATTTTGAGGCACTAATCACACCGGCTACTGTAAAGCATCGAGCAACAACCCTAAAGAGATTAACAACACTAAATTAAGGCATAAATAAGGAATCTCCAACCTAACTAAGGATCTCATAGTTCTACACTAGCCTAAGGGTCATAAAAAAATCAAGAAATAAGGATAAGAGGGAGAATCCTAAACCCACCACATACAATCATAACTCTCATGCAATATATGTGAAATATTTATATAAGAAGGCTCAATCTAAGAGAATGTAGACTGTAGTCTACCTCGATGCCGACAACATGTACTCTAAAATCGTCAAGCTGGAGTTCTCCTCTTAAAATCACCTCCAATCCCTGCCACACTAGAAAATTATTAATCATAACATCAATATGGATTTTTGGGCACCAATTCACAATAGTTAGAAACAGACAAAAAATTGAGTCAAAATTGGAATATGCAACCCACTTCACAAATTCCAAAATAGACACTATCAAAAGGTCCCAAATGATTTTCCAAGCGTGTGTCCGGAAATGGGACACAATTCGGTGCCAAAACAGCCCAAGCGACCACATGCACAAAAATCACCATTTAAAGAGGCAAGGAAGCCTTTCAAGGCAAAATTTCCTCAAACCAATGCTCCCCGAACTGGTACAAACCTTTCGACATGTAGCCACGATACACAAAAATGTGTGGCACTTGAAATCACCCAAATAGGAGCTCCTAAGATCCGAAAATTGCCAAAATATGAAATAGGGTTAGGCTGGTGCATGACTGATCATATTTGAAATACTAGTCCATTTAACCCATTGCAATCGCGGAGTTCATGTCCCGTGATCACGTCCCGCCTAAGAATAAGGCATCACAAACACAGAGGAAACCCCATGAGATCATGGAGGGTTAGCTTACAAAGCCTCACAAACGTGGTAGGCCTGTCGTGAACACGGAGGCCAAGGCTGCCAAGCTACTGCGAACATGGCCCTAGGCCCCATAAATGTAGAGGTCTGGGTAACTAGCCTTCATGAACAAGACCCTAGGCACAAAAATGCGAAGACCAACTTTCAGCTACACATGCTAATGCACATTAGCTAGTTTGCTCAGATAAAAATTTCCTAACGCGGTTCTCACGATTCATTTGAAACCCCGTGCATAAAAATAAAATATTCTAACCCATTTAATTTGACATTCTAGACTAAATGGAACCATCAAAAATTCCATCCAAGATCGTCTTAATGAAAAGTGGATCGCACACACAAGTTCCATTTTTACCCAAAAATTACAAAGGGGCTTGAAATGAGACTTGAAGCCTCAGGAACCTCACAAAAGGTCATTCTAGACCAAACTCAACATTTCAAAGTTAACTATGCTAACGGAATACTCGTCCAAGCATATTTACAAAAAATTGTGGCCAGAGTCAAACTTTGGTTAAAGCTTCCAAGTTAAAATGCCTAATGCACAAACTGACACCAAAAGCTTTGGGTATGAATAACCATGCCCCTAGACTAAGATGGCCCTTCCAGAGTTGATAAAACCATCACAATTATATTCCTGAAGTCAACCATTATAGTTTCAAAGGTAGAAACTTGCAGCAAAATCAAATGAATGACTCGGTAATCGAACTATCTGTACCAACAAGTCATAAATGACTTGGGGCTGCTACAGAAAAGCTCTAAATGCTGAAAAGATAAAAAAAATAGACGAATTAACCTGGAGGGTTCTTACATTACCATCCCTAGATTCCATTTAATCATATTTCACTAAGTATGTTGTTTTTGTTGTTGTAAGAAATGCTATATCTGAGAAGGTCGTATCACGCACAAATTTAAATTAGGTTAAATTGAATAAAGTTATCGAATATTGGATGGAATAAAAAGGATAAGGAATAAGTAACCAACAACACACCTTAACTTAACTAAGATTCTATTATCCCTCAAACTAATTTTTTCTCTATTTTCGTGCACCTTTTGTTTTAGTTTTTTCTATTAAAAAATTTACATTTTTTTATAAAATATTTACACACATCGTGGAGTGTATTATACAACGCAACCAACTTACCCGGATGAAGGTGCCATGTGAGCACAAAAAGTGTATGAAAATACAGAAAAAATGAGTTCATATTTATCAGTTCCTAGTTAAATTAAGATGTGTCCCTGAAATTTTAATTAAAGTTTTTTTTAAAAAAAACATCTTATGAATTTATCTTCACAAGGTAAGTTGTGGGGTAAAGTTACAGGCCTATATATTTCTCCAAAAATTAACAAAAATGTCTATGAACCTTTCTGTATTATATTCCTCCATCGTCTTTTTTGGATTCACAAAACACGATTCAATGTAAAAGGCTTCACACCCCCATTCTCATCAAACAAAATTCTTTTTTTAAAATTAATTTTTCCATTTTTTTTTATTCAAGCAGAACCCATTTTCAACCTTTTGATAATGGAGCCATTGAAGGACCCATTAATCCCATAAGTGATTTCATTCTTGAGGAAAAAAAATACTTTGTTCAGTGAAAGACTTATCTTTTAAGGAAGGAATTTTAAAGGATCTTGAAGAAAATTTCAAGATTTGGATTAAAAATTTGAATACAAATTTTGAAGAAGAAAAGATGGGGATTGAAGAAAGGTATAAGCTAATATTAGCAGACCGTATAGAGGACTATAAGTTGGTTGCATTGTATAACACAGTTGTCAAGTGTAAACATTTTTTTTAATTTTATTTATTTATAGAAAATTCAGCATGAAAAGTGCACAAAATGCAGAAAAGTGAGTTCAGAGGGTTAATACGACACTAATTAAATTAAGGTGTGTTACTGAGATGTCGATCATAGTATAGGAGATACTTATGCCAAAAAAAATATGTAATGACCCTCCTGGTCAATTCTATGTAAATGCCTTCTTTTCATCGTTTTGAGCGTTCCTATAGCAACCCCAATTCATTTATGACTTCCTGGGATTGACAGTGCAGTCACATGGTTGTTCATTTTGATTCTGTGCAAGTTTATGAGTTTTGGAGTTTCTAAACTTGAACAATTGACTTTGGTCAAAAGTTCTATAAGATAACCTCAGAATACAATTATGAAGGTTCTGTTAGTTCCAGAACTTTGATTATTGTCTAAAATGACCTTTTTTCTGATTGAGAGGCTTCTGGGACAAATTTTGAGCCCTCTTGTGGAATTTGTCTTAAAATAGAGCTTGGGTATGGGATCCATTTTCTGTTGAGATGAGCTCAGTTGGATGTTTTAACTACTCTGTTGAGTCTAGAATGTTGAATTTGGTGGAGTAGCATATTTTATTTGGGCGCAGAGGTTTTGAAAATATCTCGAGCACCCCGTCACAGACATTGACATTTGCCAAAAGCTGCTGATGTGTATTGGCTGGTGAAGTCATAAAATTCCCTTCATGTTCGCGGGCAATGGGCTGCGTTTGTGGAGGTCTGAGAGTTTTGTCTCTGTGATCGTGGGGTCCTAGATGCATTCATGAATCCTTGGGGAATTACCCTCCGTGATCGCAGGAGCCTTGCCGCGTTCATGAAGGCCAGGCCAGTTTGTTTGTGCAATAGTGGGCATGGCTCCACGTTCACAAAGGCCTGAACCAATTTATCTCCATATTCACGGGCTCCTTTGTTGTGTTCGTGAAGAGCAATGGGGTGTGGTCTTAATTCAAAGATAGATACGATCAGCCATTGCCATATTATTTCAATTGGCGATACTAGGAGTTGTAGAGCTCATTTTGAGGTGATTTGAAGTCCAACATATTCGGGATGTTTCTAGCATTGAGTTGGTGTGTTTGTGGAGTGTCGGGGATCGATCACTTGAGGTAAATTCAGCCCCGAAGGGGCTGCCAACTCTCTTTTCTTGTCTTAAAATTGGAATTGTGTGCATGTCTTGTGGTTGGGTTGTTCCAAACACAAAATTGTGTCCTTTTTGGGGATACTACTTCAAGGAGCTAAATTAGACTTTTTGATGGAATCGATTTTGGAATTTCTAATGCGGGTCCCCTATTTCCTGTTTTGAATTGAATTTGGGCCCATCTCCATTTATGCGTTTTTTGTGTCTAAATGATTGTCTTAACATTGTTATCCTACTTTTAATAGTGTAGCCACATTCGGAGGCCGTGAGAGAGGGAAATGCTCCGAAATTGTGATATGGAGCGCGTACAATATGTTTTAAGGTAGGCTACAACTTCCCACCCCTTTAGGTTGAGCTTGAATATTTAAATCTATGTTAATTTTTGTGAATTGGGGTGGGTATCTAGTTGATCATGCTTTTCTTGCTAGAAATTATGTTTTAGACAATTTATCTTATTTTTCATGATTATTAGAATGTTGGTTTTACCGTCTGAGTTCATCCTTACCTCGTGGTTTGTTTTGACATGTGTTTATTTGTTGATTTTTACCATGTTTGGCCTTAATACGTGTGTAGACTAGTGTTGCCTTAGAATTGTATACTTTTTGAGACGATAGGCCTTAGAATCTCTCCAACATTGTTTCGGATGGCTTAGCTCCCCATAGACTGATGTAGCAGACATGGGTCAGATAGAATGGGTCTTAGATTAGGTGATTTCTAATCTCCAATGAACTTTTATCGACAATACCTACTTTTTCTATGGCCCAAGTGATTCACGATTGAGATATCAAACATCGTTTTGGCAATTTGGGATTTGATTCAGTTTGGGCTTGGAGTATACGATTGAGTATCTTGGAGTGGATGTCATTCCATGATGGCCTTATGGAGATGAGTATGATATGTGATCTTCCAGCATACTATTATTTGTCGTAGATTTAAGGTCTTGTTATTGATCTATAGCCATAGTCCAAGATTTGTTCTCTCTCCCCTCTATGGAGTTGATACCTATCAGCTAGATCTATTGGCTGCATTTTGTAGTCCTATCTGTAGTTTGAGGTTCGGTCTATGGACTCTTTGTTAATTGGAGGCCTATCTAGTGTTGGATGTTCAGGCTATGCACTCTATGGTTCTTTTGAGAAGTATGGCCATGGTTAGAAGTCGAGGCTACACATTCTATGTCTCTAGACTCACCAGAACCTATTCTTAGTACTTGTAGCTATTCTTTGTACCTGTCAAACATATGGGGTTCGTTCGGGTTTTAGTTAAACTTCTACACGAGTTTAACTTCTGGGCTTATGGGTTCCAGTTAGGTTTAGTTAGTTGTTACTTGCTTCTTCTTTTTTCAGTTCTTAGGAAACTCATGTGCATTTCTTTTAGAATTCCGCTCTTTGGTCTCTATTGTGTTAGATTCTTGAATTTCATATTGCTTTTACTTTTCTTGCTTAGACGGCCATTGAAGACTACGGAGTACCTACTATTGTTCAACTAATTCTACACTCTACATCTATTTCGTGATGCTGGTCCAAGCAGAAGTTTTAACTGCTAAAATCTAGCATGTTGTTGGTGCATTCGGAGGCTAGGGTGAGCACATGGTGTTATGGACTTTATTTGTCTCCATCTATATTTTGGTGACTATTTTTTTGTATTTTGAGACAAGTCTTTGTATTTTGGGTCAACTTTTTGGACTTGTACTCTTTTATTAGTAACTCTGTACTTGTGGCTTCCAGGTTCTGGGATGGATCTTTCTTTATATATATATATTTTTGATTGCTTGCGCTTTCTCTCTTATTATTGCATTTAAATTATTGCTTCGATTTTGTTTCTATCCTAATGCCATTACTTGTTGTTCCGAGTTATAGGTTGGCTTACTTACTAGTAGGTTATAGTACGTGTCATCATGACTTAAGAAATCAAGTCGTGACAAGTTTGTATCAGAGCCAGGTTCACCGGTCTCACTTGTATAGAGCTAATGCCTAGTAAAGTTCTACGGATAGGTGTGGAGACGTCCGTATTCTACCTTCGAGAAGCTACAAGGTGTCGTTAGGAACATTCTTTCTTTTGTATCATTTTCATGCGCATGTGTCTTATCGATTTCATTGAATCTTACTTGTTTCATTCTTTCATAGGATGCCTCGCATGCACCACTCAGTGGCGAGGGTGATCCACATAAGCTCATAGATAAAACCCCAGCTAAAAGTAGTGGACGAGCTCAACAACGTTCTAGGGATGCAACACCATCTCAATATAAGGAGAGGACTCCGAAGCCTGTAAAGGAGACTCAAATAGCTCCTATTCCTCCTAAACAAGTAGGGTTAGGGCCAGCCCAGTCGCCACCCGGGCTCGTGAGCTTCAAGCGAAAATTACTCAGCTACTAAAAATCTTAAGGGGTATGCAATAGGTCTAAGCTACAGCTGCACCAGCACTGCAGGATTAGCCTACAATAACGAATCCTCAGGTTCAAGTGCTACCTTTAGTGCTCTACTACTGAGTATTGCAAGAGCTATTCGAATAGAGGAGCAAAAGATGCTTTGAGTGTTTTTAGGACTATCACCTTTGAGATTTCATGGGGCAATTGGAGAGGATTCCCACGAGTTTCTTACTACTTGTCATGAGCGGCTTTATACATTATATTTGGTGGAATTGAGAGGATCCAACTTCATTGCTTATCAACTTGATGGGCCAGCCAGGCAATTGTCGCATTCGTATCTAGACACTAGACTGGTGGGGTCTCCACGAATTATAAGGGCTGAGGTTTCAAAGGCTTTTTTTTTCAGGTTAATCTCATGGAGCATTAGAGATAGGCTCCAAATCAGTTTCAAGTTTAGAGTAGGGCTCCATGGCTGTATCTGAGTATTATGAGATGAAGTTTTTCACACTCTCCTGCATGCTACGATGATATTACACACTAAGAACGAGAGGGTTCGATGCTTTGTTAAAGCATTGAGACTAAAGTTACAAATCGAGACCCAGTCTATGGTCTCAATGGTCCGTTCATTCTTCTATGTAGTTGAAAATGTCCCCGCTATTGCGTAGTTCCTTCTTGAGGCCCATGGGGTACACAGCAAGAGGGCTAGCATGAAGGAAACTATAGCGGGTCCTATTCTAGGCCGAGGGATTCTTATGATAGGCCTTGCAAGCACTTTCAGCTTGGTAAAACCAGCCGACCAGCTAAGGCCTCACTTCAGGCTTCAGAGGGTGGCTGGTACAGTCATAGTGACACTTCTATGGGTCTACGTTGAGGGTGTTTTCAATCGGGTGCTTCATGTTATGGCAATCATTATTTTGCAGGCTGATCTTCACAGGGTTACTATGACTGTGTGGAGTTTAATCATGGCCCAGAGATTGTCCCTGGCGTAGGATGATTGCAGCTGGTTCACACCCAGCTAGGCTAGTTGCACCGCTAGACCCTTCAAATAGATGTAATGCATAGGTTTAGGATTACAAAGGCAGTTATCAGATATCATAGGGTGGACCACAGGGAGGCAATTCAGGTAGTAGGGTTGATGCTTAGGGTAGAGGGGGATAGGCCCAGCTGTATGCAGCTCCAGCGAGGACAGAGGTTGAGGCATCAGATGATGTTATCACAGGTACGATTCTTTTATTCCATCAGCCCGCCTCTGCTTTATTTGATTTGTGATCTAATTTTTCATATGTATCTGTGTGTATTTTTCTTCCCATTTGAACATGAGCTTGGAGCCTTTGGCAGCCCCATTGCATGTATGGACCCCGATGAGTTTCTGATCATGTTTGGTGACTATCCAAAGGGGTGACATCCGGGCTGACCTTGTGTTGCTCTATATGTTTGATTTCGATGTATTTATAGCCATGGACTCTCTATCTCCCTATAGCGTGATCTTGGATTGGTTTTCTAAGAACATCACCTTATCAATGCCAAAAATTCCACCAGCGGTGTGGCAGGGATCTTTCTGTCGCACACCGGTTGGAGTTATCTCTTTTATTTAGGCTTGATGGTTAGTGACTAGCGATTTCTTGTCTTACTTTGATTATGTGCAAGATGTGAGAAGAAAGGTTCCTTCGATTGAGTCGGTTCTTATTGTTTGTGAGTTTTTGGATGTGTTTCCTACTTACTTATCTTGCCTTCCCCAGAGCGTGACATTGACTTTTCTATTGACCTGTAGTCAGGAACTCATCCTATTTCCATTCCACCTTATCAGATGAACCCCATAGAGCTCAAGGAGTTTGGTGTTTAGCTTCAGGATCTCTTGGTTAAAGGATTCATTTGACCTAGTGTGTCACCTTCGGGTTCCTTTTTCCTGTTGGTGAAGAAGTAGGAAAAATCCATGCGAATGTGTATTGACTACAGGTAGCTGAATATGGTGGCGTTGAAGAACCGTTTCTCCATGCCTCATATGGATAATCTATTTTACTATCTTCAGGGTGCCGCATCATTTCCTAAGATTGATTTGAAATTTTGTTAACATTGGCTAAGGATTAGGGTTGTGGACATCCCTAAGACCGCACTTAGGACTCGCTATAGTCATTATGAGTTCCTACTGATGTCTTTTGGGTTGTCTAATATCCTTTCCAATTTCATGGACTTAATGACACTTGTGTTCAGGCCATACCTTGATTCCATTGTTATTGTGTTCATATATGATATTTTTGTATACTCACGGAGCTGGAGAGAGCATGAGCAACATTTAAGAATTGCCCTCCAGACTATGAGAGATCAGCAGATTTATGTTAAGTTCTCAATGTGTGAGTTTTGCCTTGATTCTATAGCATTTTTGGGGCACATGGTATCCAAGGATGGCATTATGGTGGATTAATCTAAGATTGAGGCTTTTTATGATTGGGATAGGCCTACCTCCATTACTAAGGTTCGGAGCCTCATCAAATTAGCAGGCTACTACAGATGGTGTGAGGAAAACTTCCCTACTATTGTAGCATATGTGGCCCAGTTAACTCGACTTGATGTTCCATTTGAGTTTTTCATGGAGTGTGAGTTGAGCTTTCAGAAGCTCAAAGAGTTGCTTACTACTGATCCTATATTGACTCTTCTTGTTGAGGGCGAGGGCTTCTCGGTGTATTACGACACATCTAACATTGATTTGGGTTGTGTATTAATGCAATGAGGCCGGGTTATGGCTTATGTATTGAGGTAGCTTAGAGTGCATAAACGAAACTACCCCACTCATTACTTGGAGTTGGTGGTGGTAGTTTTTGTGCTTAAGATCTTGAGGAACTATATGTATGGTGTTCAATGTGAGATCTACATTGACCACATGAGTCTTCAATACATTATGAGCTAGAGGGACCTTAATTCGAGGAAGCACTATTGGATTTAGCTCCTGAAGGACTATAACCTCTCTATCTTATACCATCCAAGGAACGTGAATGTAGTAGCAGACACATTGACCCAGAAGGCAATGAGTATGGGTAGTCTAGACCTCATTTGTATGGTGGAGAGGTCATTGGCTTTAGACATTCCGTCTTAAGCCAATAGGATGATTTGGCTTGATACTTCGGATTATAGGCAGGTGTTGGCCTATGTGGTAGCTCAGTCTTCTTTGCTGGATATGATTTGTGGTCGCTAGTTAGAGGATGAGGCATTGGTTTTCCTTCGAGATCAGGTGTTGGGAGGTGATATCAGTCAGGCTACCTTAGATTCAGATTTGATGTTGAGATTTATTAGTCGTATCTATGTTCTGAGAGTTGGGAATGTGATACAACTAATCCTTCATGAGGCCTATGACTCTAAATATTGAAGTTGAATTGTTTGATGTGTGGGGAATTGATTTTATGGGCCCTTTTGTGAGTTCTTACGGGAACAAATACATTTTGGTGGTCGTTGATTATGTGTCGAAGTGGGTAGAAGTTGTGGCTTTACCCAACAATGAAGGAAGAAGTGTCATTACATTTCTTAAGCGGTATACTTTTGCAAGGTTTTGCACACCACGGGCAATTATTAGTGATGGGGATTCGCACTTTTGCAACCGATTGTTCGCTTCACTATTGAGCAAGTATGGAGTAAAGCACAAGGTTGCCACTCCTTACCATCCATAAACAAATGTCCAGGTCGAAGTGTCAAACCGAGAAATTAAAGAAATTTTGGCCAAAACCATGAATGCAAATCACTTTGATTGGTCGCGAAGGTTAGATGATGCTTTATGGGCCTATCGCACCGCTTTTAAAACACCAATTGGTATGTCACCATATCAGTTGGTGTTCAGCAAATCATGTCATCTCCTAGTGGAACTAGAGCATAAAGCCTTGTGGGCTTTGAAAACCATTCATTTGAACTGGGATGTTGCATCCAATTGTCGGGTTGACAGCTTCATGCTTTTGAAGAATTTCGGCTTCGAGCTTTTGAAAGTGCTGCTCTTTATAAGGAGAAAATTAAAAGGTGGCATGATGCAAAGATAGTTCATCGAGAATTTAGGATGGGTGATTGTGTGTTGCTCTACAATTCTCTTTCACGGCTATTTTCGGGTAAGCTCACGTCTAAGTGGTCAGGCCCTTTTAAGGTTAATCGTGTGCTTGACAACGGAGGCATTGAAGTTCAAGGTGAAAATGAATCATTCCTTAAAGTTAATGGGCAAAGGTTGAAACTCTACATTGGAGAGGTTCCCGTTATGTGATTGATTGATGTGGTGTACTTGGACGATGCTTGAATGCATGTCCACATCATGCCACAACATTAAATAAGGCGCTTCTTGGGAGGCAACCCAAGCTTTATCTTAGTATTTTTGAATAACGTGTGTTGAGTGTGTAGGTTGAGTATGAAATTTCAAGACATGGTAACTCGGCGTGGGGTAGGTCCACACGGTGCATCGCCCAACTGCCCTTAGGATCGCCTAAATTCATCAGAATATGTAGGCTAAAGTTGTAGGCTACACTAGAAAATTAGGCGAGGGTCTGCACCACTCGAAGTAGTTTGCCTTTTGGACATGCACGATGGCTTGGCTTCCTTTGATTTTTGGCGAGATGCGCAGAGTGGAACAGCGACTTTAATATCATTGCCCTTTGGGGCACAAACTGAATGGTTTTTAATCTTTTCAAATTTTCATCGCACTCCTCACACACCCACACACTCTTGCATTTCAATTTGCATTTTTATTGCTTTTAGCTGCTAGTGGAGTGCTTTGGACGTGTCCCCATTCCCCCTTTTGCATCATTGTATTTACATTGAGGTTAGTTTTCTTGGGTTTTGATTTTTGTAAGCCATTGACTGTAAATTCCACTTGCGAATATATGGGTAGTTGATGTTGTGCATGATTGTATGACTTGATTGCTTCTTATTACTTTGATTGCCTAATTTCAGTATGTGAATGTTAAATTTTCGTAATTTTGGGCTTTGTGAATTAGGTTTTTGAATTGCATGCTTGTGGGTTAATCGTTGGGTGAATTCTGAGTAGCCCCGAATTCAATCAAATGGCTTGAATTTGCCCAATGATTGATTGGGTGACGTCTTTCTTAAGGGCAAATCATCGTTTTGTTATTTTCTATTTGGTTTTGGAGAAGTCAGAGTACCCCGTGGAGAAATTGGGCATTGGTATCCATTGGTTGTTGCTAAATGAGCTTTAATTGTTGTGTGTTGGGCTGCTATTTGATAATCCTAAAACTTTTGGGGAGGGTGATGTTTCTAGTTGGTTCGGCGACCTAAGTTGGGCTCGCTGTTCTTATCGGCGACTCGCCCATTGCATTCCCCATCGCCCTTTGTCGATTGATTTGCGGCCTGTGTGTTCTGTAATATTCACCGAGCTCCCCTTTTGCTCGCCGAGTGAATATTTCATCGCCCTTTTTGCTTAATGTTTGCTTGAGCTGAACTTTTTACTTTCGACGAGGCTCGTTTTGCTCGCCCAATAGACTAGACGACTCGCCGATCGGTTCGGTGAGTCCTTCTGCATTTTTTTTGTTGATTTTTTTTTTCATTTTAATCGATCTATGTGTTTGCTTGTTTTGTTTGACAGATATGCCTTGCCGCAAAGTTGTTACCCACAAACCTCCCAAGAAGAAAGCTAAGGGAATAGAAATTGCCTCAAAGGTTGATAGACCACGACAACTGAAACAACCTACAGCCCAATGAAGGGGAAGGGAAAGCAACAAGTCATTGAGGAGTCCTCCTCGGAGAGTGACCAAATATTTATACAGGTCACCTCTACAGAGAATAGAAGTTCTGAAGGTGAGGAGTCTGGGACTCCAATTGGTGAGCTCTTAAAACGAACCTGTGCCAAGTTGCAGTCAAAGAATCTTCATGACCCGTTGGCTAGGGTTAGCACCTCTACTACTAAACCTGATCCTCCAACAGCTTTTACCCCTGCTCCTACTGCTCACGCTAAAATTTCAGCCCCGACTCAGCTTCCGAAGTCAATGAACAAGTTAAAAAGTCGAGGGTACGCAAACGATCCTCGAAGAGAAGAGATTGTCTACCAATGGGGTGGTAGAAAGATATCCCCTAGTATGGGAGACTATTAAGGTACACAAGTTCTAGATTTTTACACAGCCCTGGAGCCCGTTCGTACCTACATGGGTTCAAGAATTTTATGCCACCTACTCCGGTTTAGTACCGAGAGTCAAGAAGTTGGGGAAATCTATGAAGCCAGTGGAATTTTTCATGGTACAAGGTAAGAAGGTCAGGTGCAGCAAGACTGAGATTAATGAAGTTCTGGGTTGCACATATAAGTATAGGCACTACTTGGCTGATAAGCTAAAGGGGAATTTGGAGACTCTAAATGGGTAGTTGGCTCCGTTAATAAGTGATGCCTCCCCCCGATGGTTAGATGCGGGGGCCATAATCAAGAAGAAGGACCTATATATTGCGGCACGGTATTTGTTTGGTTTCTTGAGTAGTACACTCATACCTTCACAGAACGAGACGATTCTTTGGCATCAGTTGGCCGCACTCTTAGGGTGTATTATTGACAGACAATTGTTAAATATGGAGATTATTATCTAGTGTGAGATGTTGATGAGGGCTAAGCAGCAGCATACCTCGCTCCTCTTCCCAATTTTGATCAGTGAGCTATGTAGGCGGGCCGGTGTTCCATTTGATTAGAAGACGGATGTTGAGGTCACTTCGACCTCGTCTTGTGACATCCGGAGAATCGAGGCCGAGTACTTGAAAGATTACACCGAGAGGAGGTGGAGGCCCCCATTTGATACGTCTCCGGCTGTGAATGTTGAGGCCATGGAGACGGGTTCTCCCCCTCCTGCAGTTGAGCCGACAGGTACTCCTGTTCCGGATGCTCCTGCCACTTTGCCCCTGCACCGGGCCCCTCTTTTGCCGCTGTACCAGCTTCAGCCACCAACACCCGGCCTTTGACACAGGCCACGATAATTAAGATGGGGCACTTTGCACATTCAGCAGATGTTAGAGGTTCTCGAGTTGAGGCAGTTGTCCTGGGCATGATTGAGAGAGCTTTAGGTGCTGCCCTTGACCCTATTCGCACAGAGTTGGCTGATCAGCGCCGACTTATTACAGCTCATGGAGAGACTTGGGCAGCCCTTACCGCTAGAGTCAAGGCATGTGAGCAGCGTAAGGGTAGCTCCACAGAGCTGACGGCCATCCGCACTGACATTACTAGTTTGAGGAGAGATGTGCACGATCTGAGGTCCATCGACATTACCATGCTTTGGGGTAGTATGGACGTGTCGGAGGGTACGAGTACTTATATTCCTCCTCCTACCACCACTTGTGTTGCTCTGCCCACTGATGATGAAGGTGCGTCTGAAGCACCTAAGACGGATGAGGAGGACTTTGCTATGAGGGATCCAGAGGTGTATGGGGATCTCGAGGATCTGGAGGGGGAATTGGTCAGAGCTGCCACCACTGAGTCTCTTCGGGAAACATTGATGATTGGGTCTAGTGGGACCCGACAGACCGAGGAGAGTGCACCGGGTACTGACGCCCAGGCTGAGGACACACCTCCGGTATATCGGGACAGGGGACTTTCTATTGCACTTCCTTTATTTTTCATCTGTATGTTTATTTTGCTATTTCGCATTGAGGACACTGCTTTGTCTTTTTGGTGGGGTGGAGTTTTTCCTTTGACTGTTATATTTTGGATGTTATTTTAATTGTTTTTTCCTTGATTGTTATTTTGGATATTTTGTCCTTTGATTGTTATTATGGGTTTTATTTTAATTGAATGAAATGGTTTTGAGTTCTAGCGATATCTCTTTTTACTTATCATTGTTGATTTTGTACTGAATGAATGATTGCAGTTCTCTTGTACTTTTGAGTGTCGATTGTGTTCAATATCGATGACTTAAATTGTGCTCTTGATTGAACAATATGTTGGTGTGCATCCAACGAGTTAAATTGGAATTGCATAGTCTTGTGTAGACTCTTAGCCTCTTGTTGTGGCTCACGAATTGTCGATGGTGAGTCTTGCAATGAACATTGCACGCAAGCTTGACTCGTAGAGTTGTGATCCGCAATTGTGTTTGAATGTCATGTGTGGTGAGGTTTACTTGAAAAGTGTGTATGATGATGCCTAGAACTTGCCCTGGTAATCTGTTTGACTAAGCATTGATGAATGTGGGAAGTGATCTTAGGCATGAATTTTTTTCCTGAGGGTGAACCTAATTGCTAAACCTTTGTTGGCTACCTTGTGAGTGTGCGAACCCAGCTTGGCACCGTTTGATCCTATATTTCTCCTCGACTGAAACACAAATACAAGAACCTTAGTTGTTTATTTGAAAATACCATGTCTCTCCCACCTATAACTTTCGTGAAGTATTGGTCAGCTCGAATAGCCAACTTAGGCCAAAAGACTAAGTTGGTGGTGTGGTGAGAATGAAGCGAGAAATTGAGTTACAGGTTTGTGAGCATGATCTTTTGAAAGGGTGTTTGTGAAAAAGATGGAACCCCTCCATATAAAAAAATAGAAAGAAAAGAGAATAAGCTAAAAAGAAAAGAAAGAAAAATATTTGAATAAGATAGTACCATTGTGCATAGAGGTAAAAATAAAAAGATGTGTTCATAAAAATGATTTGTGTATTGCAAAGTGACAAAGGATCAGTTGTGAAATTGAAATGTTTGAAAGAAAGGGAAGGAGAAGTGAAATGGAAACTATGCTTCATGACGGTAGAGCCACTAAACCAAAAATGACCATACCTTGAGCCATAGCCCCGTTACAAGCCTCTAAATTCCTTTTTGATCCTACATGAACCTTGTGATGGTTAGATGGAATACTCGGGCATGCCTATGGGAAAAGTTGTACAAACTCTTTCTCTTTTGTGAGTGTGAGTGTTATATTGATTTTGAAATATTGATCTTCAATTGAATTTGGGCAAGAGAGTGGAATCTTTTTTGATGTAAGGGCATTCAAATATCTTGGTGGGCATAATTTTGCATATTAGGGGAGCGCTTGTGAGCGTAGACTTTAACTGATGATAGCTAGTCAGGATTTGATGCTTTTGGTTTACATTTGGTCATTGTATCTTCGATTAATCCTTGTGTGCACTTTCATGTGAGTTCTTAAGCAGCACTGCTTGTGGACATCCCTATTGAGTTTATTGATCTCTTGTTTTACTCGAGGACAAGCAAAAGTTTAAGTTGGGGGTGTTGATGAGGCGGTAGTTTTGACTCATTTATAGCTTCGTTTGTGCAAAATTAGTGTCCTTAATGCCCATTTCGTACCTATAACTAATGTTAAATCGTTTGTGCGCAGCATGAAGGACTTTAAATGAGGTAAGGACAATATAATGCAAAGAAGAAGCTGAAAAGTTCAAAAATTGAAGGAACAAGAAGGCTGAGGCTCTCCAAACGCCACTCGGCGACACGCCGAGTGGACAGTGCCTCACCTAAACTTCCAGCAGACAAAGAGAATATCTAAGTCAAGTCAGCGAGCTGAGGGACCAAACGGCAAGTCGCCGATCAGAACGGCGAGCCCGATGCACATCGCCTAAAGATCCATAATGAAATCAGTACTGATGCACATCACTTAATTGTTGATTAGTTATTTGGATATTGTGTTAGACATAATCAATATTTGGGTTTTTTATTTCTATCTTGTGCTTTTGTAATAAGTTGAATGCTTTATCATTTGTGATATGAGTTTTTGATTAACCAATTGATCTTATTCTTTAATTAACTTTTCCAAAGAAATTGATCACTCCTAGGACTTGCCCATCTACTTCGATTTAGCTTGTTAGAGTTAATTGAGGTTGGGAAAGATTGATTGGTGCATTGGTTGATGTTTAACAACTCATTTGTTTGATTGTTGCTAGCAATAGTGAATCCTTACATTGCCTTTAATCGGATTGCTGGTGTTGCCACTTGATTGGGTTCGAAAGAGCTAATTGCGAAATATTTGCCTATGTGTGATAGAATTAGGTAGATAATTTAGTTTCCGAGGCATATATGATTTTAGCCATGATTAATTGAGATTTTCCGAGGCATATATGATTTTAGCCATGATTAATTGAGATTGTATGAAGCTAGTTTGCAATGGATCGTATGGGTATTGATCAATTTCCCATTCCAAAATCCCTTTGGTAATCTTGTTCGGTATAGCTTGGTTCCTTGTTCTCCCCTATCCCCTCTCCTAATTTGTATTTGAAATCTTCTCATTTTATAATTGTATTTTATATTTTGGATTCAAACTAGTAGCTAGTAATTCTTTGTTTCTTCAATCGCCTTGCACATTGTTCCTGGTGGGATCGACCTCAACTCATCGTTAGGTTTATATTTGCATAGCGACCGCGCACACTTTGAACTGTGAAAGGTGTGGTTGAGTGTTATCAAAAATTGCGCCGTTGCCAGGGAACAATTTGGCGTGTTGAATTGATTTAGTTTTTTTAGTTTACTAGTTTCTATCCAAATTGTGAATATTTGTTTGTGTTTTGTTTTTGTTTGTTTTTATGGCTTCTTGTGAAGGAACAAGGTTTGGTGATGCAAGCCCTATGTTGATGACCCATGACCTTGTTGTGGAAGAGTTCATGCTGGGGATAGTTGTTTGGATGCCTCGTTAGGTGAAGAGATGGGTGTTGTGAGTCAAGCCTGACTCTTGTACTTGTCTCATCGACTTGAAAAGGGTGAGAGGCTAAGAGATCTACTGTTCAAAATGAGGGATGAATTCCGCAACTTGCACCTAGCTAGGTGCCATGAGATGATCCAACTTGAGTTTGAGATTTCTACTTTGAAGGCCAATGCGAGATCAACGTTTGGAGTACGTAAGGATCCTTGTCAAGTGGTCAAGAGTAAGGCATTGGAGTTTGACGGTCAAGAAAAAGGGGTTGTGTTCGATATTGATGAGATCTTGGATATTTGCAACCAAACCAAACCAATAAAATTCCAAGATGCCAATATCGAGGCAATGATACTAGAGTTGCAAGAAAAAGCCAAAAAGAGCATATATTTCAACTCTAGTACATTGGAAAGTGATGGTGTGATGCATTTGAGGGCGAAAGGTTATGAAGTTCGATGTTCAAATGTCCTGGTAACACTATCACTCTTTCCTAATGCTCCTCCATGAAAAAATGATGTGAAGTTGGGCAAGAAATTCAAATCTTCGAAGTGGAGAGATTGAGTGAAATGCTTGATGCTCTCCGGTAGTCCCCATATGCTTCCACGAGAAAATGATTTGAATTTGGGGAGAAGGTTCATCGCCTAGAAGTGGGAACATAAAGGGTGATGCAACCGGCGTTGTGCCGCGACGTTAAATTGCACGCTTGATGGGAGGCAACCCATCGGTATTCCAGTTAATTTTTAGAATAGATTAGAATTTATTTTTGACTAATCCTCATTATTTCAATGTGTTTGGAGGTGTTTTGAACAGGTTTGGAAGTAAAAATGCACTTGGGATTGATGTATGGGGTTGAACTACCTTCAAAATGCGGGTTGGAACACTTTTGGACAGCTGACGGTTGCCAATGGGCAATGTGCGAGTCACCTAATGAATCCACCCATCGCCAAAATTTCCAGAATGTTGCTAGGAGTTCAGGTCTCAATTACTCTCCGCGAACGCGGAAGGGAGTCCACGAACGCGGAGGTCAAAATTTTAGAACCTCCGCGAACGCACCCTCTTGCCCACGAATGCGGAGGTCAGGAATCTCGTAGGGGCGCGAACATGCCAAGGCTTCCGTGAACACAGAGGTTTGGGTATTTTAAAAGTTAGAACTACCAAAGGGCAGTTCACTTTCCAAATCCCTTCCCCTTTCCCCTCATCATTTAAGACTCGAAAATTCCCTCATTTGGTTGATTTGTTTCCTAACTTCTCATTGTGTTGCTCACCTCACCACTCAAGTTATGATTTCTACCCCTTTCTCATGGTTATTTTTGTAGTAAATCCTATTTCAATGATGCCTTTGTGTGATCTTGTGTTGAACTTGATTTTGTTGTGTCTAATTGTTAGTTTGTGGGTAGAATAGATGTTTGTTGAGTTGTTAATTGATTAATCAGGTGTTGGGCTTGAATTGGGGGCAAAATTGTGTAGAATAGAGTTGAAATTTGTTGCCCTTGATGTCTTTGTTAAAATGCTTAAATGATTCTAATTTAACGGGACGAAGACATCTCCGCAAACGCGGAGCTTTGTCCGCGAACGCGGAGGTGTCTTACTCTTTGTTCTCTACGAACGCACAAAATTGTCTGTGAACGTGGGGGTCTATCTTCTTGTAAGCCACGAATGCGGCTGCCTCTTAGTTAGAGGCATGACCACTTACTCTCTGCAAACGTGGAGGCCTCTCTGCGAACGCAGAGAAGGATTCAGTTCTGTCCCCAAAACAGTAACTTTGCATAATTCAATCGGAACTCTTTTAATTATTTTCCTTGGCCTAAATACTTCCCAATACATTGTTTTAAGTGTCCACAAGAACTTTTAACACTTTTGCTTCTTTTGTAGGTACTTTGAGCAAAAAATGTCGACCGACAACATTTCCCAATCATTCGAAATTGCACCCGATGATGACTATTTAGATGCTACTAGATTCCTTTCAGTTAAGTGTGCCCAGAGGTACGATGAACACCTGGGATGGGCTATTGTAAAGGAGATAGGGATCTGTTTGGAAAAACTTGAACAGGGGATGTCAGATTTCTTTAACCGGCTTGAGTCAAGTGGATGGATGGTGTTTGCTGCTGAACCTTCAAAGGCTAATCACACCATTGTAGCTGAGTTCTATGGTAATGCATCAGTGACTTATTTTAATGAGGCCGCCATTTCTATCGTCCAAGGGGCACAGGTGCATTTCAGTCGAGTGTTGATTAATTCTCATTATGGTCTCCTAGATGCAGCTAACAAGGTATATCTGGAGCGTTTCAAGGAGATGGGTAGTCAATGGCGTGTGGATAAATTATATGTGGTGAGCTTCCAGAGTGGTTCGAGATGAAGAGAGGGGTGGATTCCCGAGAGTTCACTACTGAGGCCAAGACATGGCTCTCGATTATATGTGCTCAGGTCATTCCTTCTAATCATGACACCGAGGTCACCTTGGACAGGGCTTTAGTGATAGAAGCAATTATGGATAGGCTGGTGGTTAATGTGTGCCAGTTGATTGTTGATTATATTATTGAGGTGGCTCAAGGAGAGCCATGAGTCTTATCTGTCCATCTTTGATCACTAAACTGTGCTACGGTGCGGGAGTGTTGAGGATGCCTACTGATGAGGAGAAGAAGCCCGGGAGGGAGATACACCCATTGAAAACGAGGGGCGGCCAGAGTAGCCAGAACTACAAGAGGAAGATCAATGTGGACGATCCCCAGTTCGGGCAGTTCATAGAGCCCACTTCTGAGACTGGTGCTTCATCTTCAGCAGGACCCCTCCAGTTTGGGCCTACCACAATGCGATACATATCTTCTAAGATACAGGGAGTGGATGCTCAGATCCGAGAGCTAGTTGCTGGCCTCCCTACCGGACCTTCTGGAGCCACATCTGAGGGTGCATCTGTACCTACTATTGCCTCTGTAGCTGCTACATAGAAGCTATGTCCGACAGATTGGAGCATCTGAGTCCGAGGCAGGGGAAGATTTAGCAGCGCCATCGGACTTTCTGAGAGCATGAGAAGAAGAAGAGCCAGGTCCTAAGCAAGATGGTGGGAAAGCTTCGAAGCCTATGCAGTAGCAGTCCATGTGATGATAAGGATTTTTCCTTCCCCTCTGATGCTAGCTTAGAGTGATTTCACTTCAGGTAGCCCTCGTACTCTCTTTGATTTTTGTATAGTGAGGAAACAGTTCGATATTTAGCTAAGGGTGCTTCCCTTTTGATTCTTATTTTGTATTTCTTGTTTAGGATATCTAGGATTGTTTGTCGGTTGTTTTTATCACGTTGTTGGATGTTTTTTTTTCTTATGGATGATGTGCCCTTGTCGGGCTTTTGGAGCTTAATTGTTGATTGTGTTGGATTAGTCATTTTAGCTTTATTAGTTTTTATTGTTTTTGATAGCTTCTTTATGTTATCTCTTTTGTCTTCAGATGGTGTTGTTGTTTAGAGTTGTGTTGATTGGCGATGCCCTATGATGAATAGAGTGACAACTTTGTTTAGGGTAAAGCGTCGATTGGTTGTGTGGTAAAGTCTGAGTAGCCATTGTTGATGAAGTCTGAGTAGCCATTATTGTTTATTGGTGAAGTTTGAGTAGTCGGTTCGGAATTGATGTATGAGTTTGCCCAATGATGGATTGGTTGACGGCTTTTTTAAGGGTAAATTCATCGTGGTATTTTTGGAATATTGTGGCCTTTTTTGTACTAAGAATATAGTCTTGCTTGTGAAAGATGTGTGTTGAAGCATACCCCTCAGTTTTTGAAATTTGAGCATGTGTTGAATGATTTTGTTACAACTCTTGTGACTCTTTTTGTGACTCTTGATTCGTTGGCAGTTTAAATGTTCAATGTCACTTGTTTGTTTAAAAAGAAATATTATTTTGATCCACTTTGAGTGATTTGCATGCGATGTGTTGTGAGTTGTTGAATAATGCCTTCTGTTCACTTGTGCTACCTAGAACTTGCCCGGTTTGTCTTGATACTTTTGTCTTAATTGAATTGGGTTGGAAATAATGATCTTAGGCTTCCTTTGATTGTTTTTGAAGTCCACTTGGCCTAAAAATCCCACCTTTGCGCTAAATGTATTCTTAGTTGTCCCCTTTGAGCCTAAATCCTTTTATTGACAACCCTATTACAAGCCTTAGCCATTTTGAAAATACATTCCTCTCTTGAACCCTTTCCCTCCTTGAACTTGAAGTTGTGAGAGTTGAGGCTAAAAGCCTAAGTTTGAGGTTTTATGGGAAATTTATAGAAGGGATGCCTATTGCATAAGAGCTTGATAAAAAAAAAGAGAAATAGAGGAGGAAAGATGTCTCCAAGAAAGAAAAAGTTTCGAACCAGAAAGTTGTGAAAAAGAAAGTGAATAAAAGAATCTTGAATCCTCCAAAAAGTTTAAAATGGTTGCATGTGGGGCATCTACAATGAAAATTTAAAAAATGAAAAAGTGAATTGGAATTGGTTTGGAAAGTGAAGAAAATGTGGAAAAGATGGAAAATGTTGAGTTGTTGAGTAGAGTTCAAGGAGGGTGTAGTCACTTGTACCTAAATGATATCCTTACCTTCCCTAAGCCTACATTACAAGCTTTAATAAATCCTTTGTGATTTCTAAACAAATGAAGTTGAGGCAGTGTTGATTGAAAATATGGGCAATCCTATGGTGTGGGATTTGTGTTCATGAGATGTTCTATTGTGACAGTGAGTGTTTTTGCTTTTGTCCCTTGTTTGTAAATACTTCTGAGTGTTTTGGGACATTTCGTTTCTTGTGAGGGCATGTAAATTGATTGAGTAGTGATTTTTGAAAATTCCAAATTGCATCAAGTGAGCATGAAAAAGAGTAAAGAGTTGAGTCATTTCTTGAGTTTGAGTTGTTGTCACTTAATGATTCTTGGTTTTTGAAAATTTTTCCATGAAAATGAGGGGTTGTTTTTGTGAAAAGTTTGCTTGAGAACTATTTATTAGTACCAACCAAAGTCGTGATCATGATCTCTATTCAGAGTGAAAGTGTGTTGTGCTTATTGTGATTGCCTCTTGTGCTTTTGATTTGGTTTTTCTTGAGGACAAGCAATGTTTCTAAGTTGGGGGTGTTGATGAGGGGGTGATTTTAACTCATTTGGAGTCCTTTTCTTGTGATTTTGTGGTACTTATGTAGAGAAATATGCTAACTTTCCTTTGAATATGGTTGTTTCAGGTACATGATGGTTAAAAAGGAGCTTTGATTAAAAAGAGTGGAAATTGGGGCAAAATGGAGCTAAAAATAAGGATTTTAGAGCTGGCAGTGAAATACTCTCCGCGAACATGGAGAGCTGGGCGTGACCGCGGAGTGCAAGCCAGTTGTGAGGTGCGAACGCAGAGTGCATTCAGGTCTAGTACCACGAATGCAGATGTCCTACGCGAACGTAGAGTACAATTATACTGAGCTCCGCAAATGCAGAGAAGAAAAGATGACTGACGTCTGGGCAGTTTTGGAAATTCACAATTTGACCCTAATTCACCATATACATTGAAACATAGCCATTCATGAGAGGATTCATCATAGAATCAATTGGGAATTCAGATAATTGAGATCATTCATCACAAAAAGAATAGAGAGAAAAACCTTGGGGATTGAGGCCTGAGATTAGCTTTGAGATAAAGATTCCTCATAAAACACCATTAGAGTGAAGATTGTAAGTTTGGGTTGCAATTATTTTTCACCTTTCTTCAACTCTTTGTTTTGTATTGTTGAATTCTAGGTATTAATTGTTGATTAGTGCTTTGGATATTGTGTTAGACATAATCAATATTTGCATTTTTGATTTCTATCTGGTGTTTTTGTAATAAGTTGAATGCTTTATCATTTATGAAATGGGGTTTTGATTATCCAATTGATCTCATGCTTTAATTGCTTTTCCAAAGGAATTGATCACTCCTAGGACTTGCCCATCTACTTCGATTTAGCATGTGAGAGTTAATTGAGATTGGGAAAGATTGATTGGTGCATTGATTGAGGTTTAGCAACTCATTTGTTGGATTGTTGCTAGAAATAGTGAATCCTTGCATTGCTTTAAATCGGATTGCCTGTGTTGCCACTTGATTGAGGTTCGAAAGAGCTAATTGAGAAATATTTGCCTATGTTTGATAGAATTAGTAGATAATTTAGTTTCTGAGGCATATATGATTTTACCCATGATTAATTGAGATTGTATGAAGCTAGTTTGCAATGGATCGTATGGGTATTGATCGATTTCCCATTTCAAAATCCCTTTGGTAATCTTGTTCGATATAGCTTTGTTCCTTGTTCTCCTCTATCCCTATCCTAATTCGTTATTTGAAATCTTCTCATTTGATAATTGTATTTTATATTTCAGATTAAAACTAGTAGCTAGTAATTCTTTGTTTCTTTAATCGCCTTGCACATTGTTCCTCGTGAGATCGACCCCAACTCTTCGTTGGGTTTATACTTGCATAGCGACCGCCCACACTTTGAACTGTGAAAGGTGTGGTTGAGCGTTATAAAAAATTGCGTCGTTGCCAAGGAATAGGGAGTCAGACACCTCCGCGTTCGCGCACAAAGCTCTGCGTTCGCGGAGATGTCTTCGTCCCCAGAAAAATAGAGTCATTTAAGCATTTTAACAAACACATCATGGGCAACAAATTTCAACTCTATTCTACACATTTTCACCCCCAATTCAAGCCCAACACTTGATTAATCAATTAACAACTCAATAAACATCTATTCTACCCACAAACTAACAATCAAACACATCAAAATCAAGTTCAACACAAGATCACACTACACCTGTCACACCTATCACGAAAAAAGATGCAGAGTGTAGCATGAGTACCAAACAACAGGTACCTAGTAGGCATCATAAGCCGACTGAGCAAGAAAGGTAAAAATAGGAAGACAAGATAGAAACGAACACACCAGAGGTCAACAAAACATGAATAGAATAAGCAAAAAGTAAAACTAAGAGCAACCGACCTAAACCCAATCGGGCCCTCCATAAGACCCAGAGGGTACACACAAGCACAAAAAAGCATAGACCCGAATGGACCCCCATAAGCCCGACAGGTACACTGGAAAGCAAGAACTACGGAATAAAGAAAAATAGAACTTCAAACCGATCAATCACCCAACACTGAACCAATCAAAAGTCTTCTTCCCGAATCAATTTGCCAATCCTGCTATCAACTCCGGGGGCATGAACCCATCCATCCGAGTGCTGCAAGGGGGTACACTGACCCCTCTAAATAACCTAATATCAAACTGCCCAATAGGTTATCACTCCTGTGGCCCTACCCAGGGCCCATCCTTTGCCATACGAGTGAGACATCTAACACTCCGGAGGCCCTGTCCCAACCAGACGAGTGTGTGATTGTGTCTACTCCAACAGGGCCTCAAATAGCTTATATCCAACTGCCAACCAGCAAATCACACCAGGGGCCCTGCTAAGGGTCTAGCCCATGCCAGCCAAGTGAGTTAGCTATCACTCCTGGGGGCCCTGTCCCAGCTATATAGATTGTGCTGCTATATCAACTCCGAAGAGGATCTCAAATTCAAAGATATCGTGAATCGTCGTTCACTCCCAATCACATCACAACAAGCGAATGAATTCAAAGCCACTGTGGATCGACGTCCACTCCCAACACTCCTCAACATAGAACCTATCTCAAGCATCCTAGCTAGGAAGAAGCTAAACCTCTGATAGCACATCCGCACCTCAGAAAAGGGCAAGAAGACAGAAAGATCACAAACAAAACGAAACTACAATTAGGCTCAACTAGTAGACCCAAGTCTGCTATTCCAATCTAAAAGGACCTAGTCCATCCGAATCGACTCGAATACATACAAAAGTCAACAGGTGCATGGGACTAAGGCAATACTACCCTAACCTACTTTAAGGCCAAAAAGCACAAACAACCAACATAACGAGAGAAAATAACTCAAACCTACGCATATAACAACAAATAACTACGGAACAGATAACCCACAACAAATCATCGACATCCCAAGGTCAACAACCCATACTAAAGAATGATACTAGCCCTGAACAGTCCCAAAAACCAACTCTAAATGAAGAAATCGAAAAAGAATAGAAATACTAGCTATCCACCCCAGATTCATTCAAGTCAACAAGCATTTACGCATTCAAGCTCTATCTAGGAATAAGGGAAGCCGTAACCTACAGAAGACCGACCACGCACGCTCCAAGTGACTCTGCTAGAGATTTTCCCTTTCGAACGACCTCAGACTGCTCCCACACTGTCAAAAATATAGTCACAATGTCAATACGATCGTTTAGACACAAAAATCATCAAAATCGGAGACTGACCAATTTTAAAGTCAAAATCAGGAAACATGGGACCCGCTCTGGATATTTCAAGAATTGACTTCGTGAAGATGTCCCAAATCCTCCCTCGAACTTCTATTCCAAAATGGAAAATCCATCGAGGCTCGGATAAGCTCCGTGCAACCAGCATTAAGAAATGCAAAACATTAAAAAATTAGGCCTAGGATAGCAACTTACTCCTCGAATTCATAGATATCGAGGTAGACCCAACACATTCAGACCACTAAACCATAAAGCCAACGAGTTTTCGAGCACCTATGACTTTGAATCGATGAAAACTGATAAACGATGAAGGAGATATGAATTTTGGAACTTTCATCCCAAATAACCACGACCTCAACTTAAATAACCACTGCACCCCGCTGACGTCTGCGAACGCGGCCCCAGGCCTGCGAACGCAAAGGGAAAACAACTAAAACTCCGCGAACGCAGCCCCAGGCCCGTGAATTCGGAGAAGAAGGTCACCCAACCTCAAAGACGTCCGCGAATGCAGAGCAACTCACTCGAACACGCAGAACAAAGTGCCAAACCTCCGCGAACACGGCCTGTGGCCCACGAATGTGGAGTATACATACTTACACCTCCGTGAAACTAGAGCCTATCCCGCGAATGCGGAGAATAGATGTGTCTGCTGATTTCAGATGTGCACCAGCGGAGTTTTTGACTTGGGATTCGTTCGGAACCCCGTGCATGCAAACGGGATATGCTACCCCCTCAAATTCGATGTTCCAGAATCAGTTGCGCAGTTGAAATTTCATACGAGGACGTTTCGATAAAAAGTGGGTCCCCCACCCAATGGGCCACTTTAGAAAAATTCTACTAGGGCCTCAGAATTTGATCGGAAGTTCTCGAAGGGTCATGCTAGAAAAAACTCGACATTTCAAAACTAACCGCACTGACAAAATATTCATCCGAGCGCATTTGCCAATAATGTTGAGCAAAGTCAACTTTAAGCCAAATTTCACAGGCTAAAGAGCTAACTTGCCCCAATATCACACCGGAAGCCCCGGGACTCGAGCCAATCTTACTTCTAGCCTAATTTTGTCGCTCCGAAGCTGATGGAACCATCAGAATTCCTATCTAAGGTCGTTTACCTAAATTTATGACTGAAATCAACTTTTTAAGATCCAAGAGCTCCAAAACAGAAAAACATGCACAACAACCAAACGAATGACCAGGCAACCAAACCTACAGTGCCAGCAAGTCAAATATTACTTGGGGTCACTACATGAGCACTCTAAATGATAGAAAAAAGGCATAAACACACAAATGACCTGAAGGGTCATTACATAACACCAATACTCCCTCATCTCTTCCTTCCATTCATTTGGTTGTCAATATTACGGACATCTTCCTATAATGCTAATCTACTCCTTCGTCTTTGCATAATGAATCTTAGACTTTAGAACCTCAAGAATGCACTCACCATATGCGCCTTTGTTATATTCCTTCCTCTTCCTATTTATCCATTATTAAATCTTCCAAATTATTGTCACCACCATCTACTGAACCTCCTAGTTTCACCGAAGAAAATAAACATAAAGTTTTCTTGGATGCTATGTCTGTAGAGATGAATGCCCTTCTACACAATGGAACTTGGACATTTGTTCCTTTTACCTCATCCATGAATGTGCTAGGCAACAAGTGTATTTTTCAAATTGTGATAAATTCCTTGGGAAGCATTGAGCGTTACAAAGCTCGTTTAGTCGCAAAAGGATTTCATCAACTAGAAGGTCAAGATTATTTTGATACATTTAGCCCGGTTGTCAAACCTGCAACCATTAGGGTTGTTCTCACTATTGTTGCATCTATAGGATGGCAATTGCGCCAGTTAGATGTGGAAAATGCATTCTTACATGGTCATCTTCATGAACATTTATATATGGCTCAACATGCTAGCTTAGGTCACTCTTAATTCCATAATCATGTATCTTGTTGTAGAAATCTCTCTATGGTCTCAAAAGGTCACCGAGAGCATGAAACATGCACCTTCATCAGTTTCTCATTGTTATCAGAGTTTTTCATTCGAAAATAGGCACATCTCTATTTATCTATTAAGCTCATTGTGTCACAACGTATTTTCTTGTTTATGTTTATGATATTATTATTACAAGTAGCCTTAACTCATTTTGGAATCGGTTTTATCCTAGGAGATGAGTTTTCTATTCATGACTTAGGTTGCTTAAGTTTCTTTTAAGGTATTGAAGTAATGCACACTACCACCATACTTTATCTTTCTCAATAGCATTATATCACAAACTTTCTCATTCAGGCCACAATGCAAAATTGCATGCCAGTATGCACTCCTATGGAATAAAATACTAAGTTCCATGCATGTTAAAGTTCTCTATTTGATGACCCACTTTTATATCGCACCATTGTTTGAGCTTTGCAATATGTCACTTTGACAGGGCCTGATCTTGCATTTGCTGTTAACAATGTCTATCAATTTATGCACTCTCTGAGTCAAAATCAATGAGATGTTGTAAAGAGTATACTTCGATACCTCAATTTCACCATGCATCATCAATTTTTTGTTCCTCATTCATCAAACTTAATTCTATAGGCTTTTATTGATTCGAATTGGGTAGTTAATGAGTGATAGATTTCCATTTATTTGAGTACTTTCTAATTCAACAATTAGTATCCTTAATGCCTAATTATGTCCTATTCTGATGATATTTTGATGTTTTGAAGCTATGAAGGCTAAAGGATCAATACATGAAAAAGAGGACAAAAACGTTAAAAGGAGTGCAAACTCCCAACTAGGAGTCACCTAACCGAAAGGGCGAATAACCCAAATGGCCTAACCTCAACAAAAGTTACAGTGCTCACAATGGAAAATATTCAAGGCAGGTTGGTGAAGGAAAAAAGAAAATTATGACTTGCTGAAGCTGAATGGGTGAACTAGAAGAGCATCACTGAAGGTGACATATCTCGGTGTTTAAAATGAAGGCTTAAAGGGTAAACAAGGTGGTAATCGGTGATCCACAAAATTTGAAAGGTTCTCACGACCTAAAGTACCCCTAGACGTGACATGGCGTATGGGACCCCGAGAGGCCCCACAAAAACCACTTAGTATACATCATATAAGATAATAGAATTTAAAGAGTTCAAAAGATAGTGTTGTATCAAAAAGTAGCAGAGTTCTAACACATGTCTCAAGCAATCTAATACATGATAAAGGAGGTGATTGGGACGTAACCCGTACATCACATACAAAGTTAAAAAGGAAAGACATAAAGCTATAAAAATGACATTGTCCTCGAAGTATGAGGACTCACCAAGTCTTCCTAATCACAAGCGCAATGTACTAGGCACGAGTGGATGGAGAAGAGTCGTCACACCCTACATTATTGAAATAATGTAGGCAAGAGTATGCGTTAGTACATGGAATGTACCATGTATGATAGTTGTGCATAGGAGTTATAAAATCATGCCAAAAAGGAGATATAAATAAGATGCAATGACCAAGCTAAATCATAAAATAACATGATGGAAAACATGGGTTAAAACCATGGTCAATGCAAGTAAATCATCTTAAACAAAACATACTTGAAATACCCTTTAGGAAGTAACCTTAGTTCATTATGTGGGAAGTTAGCCTTAACCGACATAGACCATGTGAGCTATAACATGGAATCCAGTGTCTGCCCCACACCAAAAAGAGGTGTCCTTACTTGTCAAGGTAAGAACCAAACACTCTATGTTAAGTGAATCCACTAGCTAATGTATATCTAAGACAATCGTCCTATGGTGGCACATAGTTATGGGATAGGGAGATTGTTACTAGAAATCCAACCTCTACTATGGGAGAGCTTACATCTTGGTATCCTCTCAGTGCTAAGCATAAATCCCATGGAATAGTCATTTAATAATATTCTTATCATCATCCATGATAAGGCACATCGTTTAGCCAATCCAAGCTAAAGTTCATTACAATAGCTCCTATTTCTTGATTCAATGTTTAGTTGAGAAAACCATTCAACTCTTATGAATCCTTCATGTGACAAAACCCTTTCACATTCATGTTTTGAGTAATTAGTGAGAAATCCTTTCACAACACATCAACAACAACATTGATGCTTCACTCACAAAGCAATCTTAAATCATTTACCTAAAATTCATTAAGAACATGCATATCTTCATAATTTCATCTTTCATAATTCAAAACCTCACAATATGATCATAATCTAGAAACCATTGATTTCGCATGAGTTATTGGGAATTCAACTTAAAAACATGCAATTAACTCAATTCATGCACAAAAAGGCATAATTCAACCAATTTGATCATAATTTGAAAGAACCCATAGGATAGAAGAAAACCCTAATTTTTAACTGGAGAATTCTAACTTGTGAAATCGGGAATTTAGGAACCCTATGGAGAAAAGGACTCCATAGGTGAAAGCCATCATATCGTAATGTTGAAAGCCCACAATCAATGGTGGAAATTGAGACTTCAATGGAACCCTGGCTCTTCTTCTTCTTCCTTAGAGAGGGAAATATTTGAGGGGATGAACATGATCAACTTTAGGGAATTTAGGAGAATGAATAGAATTGGGTAGTTTTAGAGCTTAATTCATTTATATAGGTCTTGAAATAGGGTTTAAAACGATATAGTTTTGGTACCAAATACTTTTGTAAAAGACCACAATGACCCTAACTTAAAAACTTATGAGGTGCCTCACAAGAGAGGCTTCACGAGCCATCTAAGGCTTCACGAGCCGTCTAAGGCTTCACGAGCCGTCTAAGGCTTCACGGGCTGTATAGTCATTCCTCAAGATTCATCTACCTGATTGTGCTCCACTAAAACGGGCATAACCGTTTACTCCAAACATCAAATGGTGCAAACTTGGTGGCGTTGGAAAGAGGACTCAATGACCTTTAATTTGATAGTTCATGGGCCACATAAGTAATTTCTTGCTGAGAGATATTATCATTTGAAGTTGGCCCAAAACTCAAAACATGACAAGTCTCTTCTACAGACGACTTCACGGCCTTTGTGAAGCCTCACGAATCGTCTAGGCATCTATGGTCTTTCACAGTAGCCTTGGGGTGCAACCTCATTTACTGGGTGAGTTGTACGAACCCCTAGATTGGCCGTCCAAGTCACCACAGGCCGTCTAAGGCATCGTCCAGGTGTCTCCTACCTAGGGGCAGTCCTTGATGGTCTTACAATACCTTTAACTAGTCGTGGACCTCTAGACGGGCCATTTAAGGTGCTGTGAAGTGTCCATGGTCCGTTTTGGGTTCATGGACCTACCCGTTTGCCCCTCTTTAGCCATTTCTTGAAATTTGAAGTGTTACAAAGGCTGACTCAATCGAGTTCACCAACTGAGGTTTAAACACCTAAAGTCTGAAGCAAATGAAGGGCAAGCTGAAGGACAAACAGTGATCTACCAAATATGTTTTGCTAGCCAGACTAATATCACCAAATTGGTCACGCATTGAATTTTGGGCAAAATTTTTGAAAAATATAAATAGTCCTAAAGACAGAGAAAATAATGACTTTTTGGAATCACTTTTTTAATATAAGTTTGAGAGTTAGTTTTGAGAGAATTAGACTTTTTACCTATTGAAAATATTCTTAGCTTTTTGGGTTTTCAATCAACCTTGTAATTGACAATTGGAGGTTCATATTGAAGTGTGTTTTGTAGATTAATTCTTAATTTCAATTTCCCAATGGGTGAAATCATCATGGGTATACTCTCTTTTCCCTTTTTGATGCTTGGTTAAAATCTCAAATCTAGGGGTGTGCTTATGGGGTTGGGTGTTAATTTTTTTTAGTGACTTTTGTATCCTGATTTGTTTCATTACTGTAGATTCATGGATTTAAACTAATTAGCATAGGATTAATTCATTGGTTAAGGTTGCAAACTTAATCCTAGACTAGATCTTCCTTTGATGCTCGAAAGAGATTAATTGAAGTAGGCAATTAGTTTAATGCCTGCAATTCAAATTAGTTTACTATAGTTTTCTTGAAAGAGAAATAGTGATTCAATTCTGGTTGCCAAATATGCTTGGAAGAGAGATTCTAGTAAGGTATTGGGTTGATTTGTGATGTATATAGATGAGACTGAAAGGAGATTTTGTGAGTTAATGAGATGAGATCGAAAGAAGATTAGTGTTATATAAGATTACTCAGCCTATCCGTGATTGTTTACTGATAATGAGAAAACACCATTACCCCAACTTGACATCGATACACATCCCACACCCTTAGATTGTGTTTTATTTTTTTGAAAACCTAATTTTGGTTTAATTGTGATTACTTGATACCAAAACTATTTTCGTAAATTTGGTGAAATCATCCACCCATCTCTTTTAATTACTACAAATGAATTTCTTTACACTCTCAATTTAAAATTTTAATTCGTTTCATTATATAACTCTCTGTGGAATTCGACCATGACTCTTGTTAGGTATTTATTAATAACGACTGCTTATTCTCTTACTTGTTTAGAGGGTAGCTTGAGCGTTATCAAAAATGTCGTTGTTGCCGGGGAGGGATGGCTAATAATAAAATTTGTGAAGCTAGTTTGTAAACTTGTATAGTTGTAGTAGATTGTTGTTTAGTGGTGTTGTTTTTCTTTAATTTCATGTGGAACTAAGAGTGACAATAGAAGTGATGATGCAGTCATTTTGGGAAAAATGATAACATGAGAGATATGAACGATATGCATGTGAACATCATTAAAAGCACCGGAGCAATCCGGTTGCCTCCAACCACCGATAGAGCAGTGTTCCATGTGATCGGAACCATGATCCAATTACTTCAAATGCAAGGAATGTTTTGGGGCCTTGCTCATGAAGACTCGATGATCACCTCAGAAATTTTGTTGATGTCTATGGGCCATTTACCTTTTTGAACATTTCTCAAAAATATATTCGACTGAGGCTATTTCCATTCTCCTTAACTAGGGAAGTTAATAGATGGTTAGCCAAACTACCAAATGATTCTATCACATCGTGGGGAGAGCTGACTGACATGCTCGTTGAGAGGTTTTTTCCTCCCGTGAGGATGATCAAGCTTAGGGACAACATCCAGAATTTCAAGAGAGTAATTGGTGAACCTCTTCATGACAGCAAGCTGCGGTTTCAAAAATTGTTATTTTAATTTCAAAACTATGGTGTTCCAGATAATTTACTACTGCAATAATTCTATTGTAGACCTGATATAGTCAACAAAGGACTACATGAAAAAAAAGTTCAAGGTGGGCTGTTGAGGAAGCCGTATAAGGTAGCAACAATGTTGCTTGATTACATGATGAAAATCAACCGAGCATGGCATACTAGAGAGGATCAAGTAGCTTCTTTACACTTGAGTATGAACAAGGAACATATGGAGAAGGATCATGAGCATGATGAGAATATGGCTAAGATGATGATCCAACTTGACTTGCTATATAAACATGTCATGGGAAGTTGACTTAAGTTGGTAAATGTGATTGGTACAAGTAGCGGGCAGTGCTGGATGATGCCATGTTTGAAGAATTATATAATGAAGAAGAGTAATACTTGGGGAACCAAATGGGGCATTCTTATCCGAACTATCCTCGACCGAGTGGGAATCAAGGTTGGAATAAGGAAAGAGAAAATGGCTGAAGATATTACAGAGATCGAGGTGTAAATTAGCGAGATCGAGAACTTTAAAAAGATAGATACATTCCACCTCATGATCGACCCAAACCAAAAGAGCAAGATGGACCAGCGGTAAACCGATGGATGATATGTTAACAAGGATTTTCAATATGGTTTAAGGTTCGATATGGTGTTGAAGGATTTGAAAAATGACTTCTCCACCTTAGCTCAAATGGTTAATTCTCATACAATGTTAATAAAGCAACTCGAGACTCAGATTCGTCTACTCTCTATCCATCTAAATCCAAGGCAAAAGAGGACATTGCCTAGCGACACCATCCCCAATCCAAAAAATGAATGTTGATGAGTAAGAATTTGCAACACCTCGATCTTTGAGAAATGGATAAAAATGGCAAATGAGCAAGTCCACGAACACAAAATGGACCATGGAACCTTCACGAGACCCTTGCCTATCTTGGGCATCGTGAAGGACTGCCCAAGGTAGCAGCCAAGGTGAAGGTCACCTAGACAAGCCACTAAACGACCTGTGGTAACTTCTACGGTTCATTTAGTGGTCCATACAAGTCACCCATCAGATTTTCAGTTTTGGGTCAACTTCAAACGATCATATCTCTCAGTACAAAATTAATTAGGTGACCCGTCACCTATCAAATTAATGATCTTTGAGTCCTCTTTCCAATGCCACCAAGTTTGCCTTATTTCAACTTCGGAGTAAAAGGTTATGCCTGTTTTATTTAAGCCCTATTGGGTAGGTGCAACTTAAAGACCCACTAGACGGGACGTGAAGCATTAAACGGCCCTTGTAGCATTAAAGGACCCATGAAACTGGCCGTTTTGGGCACGGTTTTAGTTTTAAGAGTTGGGGTTATTTTGGTCTTTTCCCCTATGCGTTCGGTACATAAACTAGATCATTTTAACCTCTATTCCCAGCCTAAACTACGTCGTTCCACACAAAATTCTTTTGTTTTAATGAACACTTCAAGACATTAGAGAAATGTCCCAAGAGGAGAAAAGCTAGGGTTCATGCGTTCTTCAAGTTTCTTCGATTTCGCAAAAAAAACTTCATTCTTCAAGGTATGTAAGGCTATCATAGTGCTTGACTAGTTCGTCCTCATACCCTACATCTACTTTCAAATCAGTTAAAGAGTAATCTAGGGTTTCATCATTAGATTCAAGTATTCTTGAGATGAGTTGATATTGAGTTCTAACTTCTTGAGTTGTTGATTAATTGAATTCCTATTGCTAATCATTGAATTGTCATACATTGTGTATTGTGATTATTGAGTTGATTGTTCATGACTATTTTTCAGCATGAACCCATTTCTTGATTATTCAGTAAATTCTTATTAAGAATCTTTTAAACAAAACATATTGTTTAAACTGAATTTTAAGAAAGTAAAGAGCAGTTTGAGAAAAAGTATAAGGGAACTAAGTATTTTCCAAATGTTTTATGTAAAGAAAAAAAGAGTAAACTTTTTTTAAGAAAAGTTAAAAGAGTTTTCAGAAATATTAAGTATAAAGCAGTTACCTCTTAAAGAGGCCCCTTTTTGAGTAATTATCTCAACCTAGAAAATATTTTTACATTAAGCAAAGAGAAACCTTGTTTTCTAATTGAACAATGAGTTTCAGAGACATTTCAGAGTAGTTGCCTCTTTTCAGAGGATAGTTAGAGCAATTATCACAAATCAGAGAAAGAGTAATATTTTTATACATTTGAGCAACTATATATTTTATTGGGAGTAGTATTGAGAACCGATATGGGGGAGAATTTAGACAAGTCATAGCCCCTATACACCATGTCTTGCCAACATGGATATAGGATCATACTTTTTAGATGAATCCTTAGTGTATTCGGGCAGAGCTTAGTGGATCCACTTAGTTGAGGTGTTCAATAACCCGAAATGATATATGACAATTCTGGCAGTGTGGACAAGACGTTGTATCATTACTTAGCTCATAGTTATGGTTGTCGGTTAGAGAATCTTCCGATATAGTTAATGTGTATTTTTATATATCACTTATTATGTTGAAGTTCGGAGATGAGAAAGTATTTTGTAAAGTTAAATGATTTCATTCCTTTAATTCTTTACATTCAGTTGAGTTTATGTCATACCTACTGTAGTCCCTTCTTTTTGTTATTTCGCCTCAGATATATTACATACTCACACATTCAAATGTACAGATATCATTCGAACTGCATCTTTTATGATGTAGATACAGGTGTTCAGGATCATCAACACGCGTTTTGTTGAGATCACTTTGCGCTTTAGATAACTTTGGTGAGCCTTCTTGCTTTCCAGAGGATTTCACAATTATTTTCTTTCATTGTTGAGTTGCTGTGGGTCTTGTCCTGACATCTATCCTAGTATAAGAGGCTCAATAGATATTTAGAGTTGATGAGTCCCTCAATGTGCTTCTTTTTGTTTTGAGATCTTAAGAACTATTACTTATACTTTATTAAGTATCTAAAGACATTTATTTGAGTTGAGTTTAATTGAGACTATTGAGTTTAATTATATATTCAATGCTTCTTTATGCTTGAGTAAGTCTTCCACTAAATAGTCAACCATACCAAGGGTTTGCTTGGGGATAAAAAATAGTTCTCGAGTACCGGCCACATCAAGGGTGTAGGCTCGGGGCATGAAAAACTTTGCAACAGAGCACATATTTCAAGAGCCCTAGGGTCTCTATGAAGCCGTGTCTATAGAGTCCTTATTATCGGTGTGAAGCACACCACATCTATAAATGGGAGGCTATGATATTTAGGAACATTTCACTTTCTTCTTACTCCTGTTCGTGCGATAGAGTTCAACTCTATTAAAGTTTCTTCTAACTCGTGTTTATGCGTGTCCTTTTAGATTATGCCTCTAGGAAGAGATGTTCGAGGATGTCTTGCTAGGAGGAATGCTAATCCTTAAGGTCAAGAAGCTCCCAATGCACCAGAAGTGCAACCCCTCAGGGAGATGTCACCAATGCTAAATTCAGGAATGTTATTAAGATGCTAACTCAGGTTGTGGCAAACCAGGCTGGTCAACCAGGAGCGGGTCATCAGGATGTAACTAATAGATCTAAAATTTGGGAGTTCTTGAGATTGAATCCCTAGAGTTCATCTGTTTGAAGGTCATTGAGGATCTGGAGAACTTCATGGAATAGTTTCAGAATGTTTTTGAGGTCATGCGTGTTGTTGATACAAAGTGTGTGTAATTAGCCTCATATTAGCTCAAAGGTGTTTCTAGGATATGATATGATCAGTGGAAGAATAATAGGGCAGAGGAAGCACCACCTTTGAGTTCGGTTGTGTTTGAAGATGCCTTTTTGGAGCGCTTCTTTCCCCGAGAGGTAAAGGAAGCAAAGGTAAGAGAGTTTATCAATATGAAGAAGGAGTCTATGAGTGTGCAAGATTACAACCTCAATTTCACTCTGCTATCCCGCTACGCTCCAGAGATGGTGGCTGATATGAGAAGCAGAATGCGTTTATTTGTATGTGGGCTATCCTATTTATATAATAAGGAGGGGAGAGCAGCTCTGTTTATAGGGGACATGGACATAGCTAGGCTTATGATTCATGTACAACAGGTAGATGATTAAAAATTAAAGGATAGAGAGGATTTTCGCAAGAAAAGGGCCAAGACAACAAGTAATGAGACTGCCAGCAAAAGACTCGGAATGGGAATCGGTCATCTTTTGAGCAGAGGTCATTTGGACCTGCTCCATCTTCAGCTAGTGCACCTGCACCAAGGAACATTAATGATCATAAGAATCAGAGTTCTCAGAATTTCAGAGCTGAGGGAATTTAGTTTTAGGGTAGTGTCGCTTAGGATTTTTTGAGCCCACCATGTGCTAAGTGTGGTTGGACCCATCCAAGAGTGTGTCGTGATGGCTACAATGGATGTTTCAAGTATGGTCAGACGGGTCATTTCAAGAGAGAATATCCTAAGAACATGCAAGGTAATGGGGGCAATAGAGCCCAATCTTCTCCAGCAGCTCCAGCAGATAGAAATACCTAGAGAGGAGCTACTTTAGGAATAGGCAGAGGTACGAACCATCTACATCCTATAGCTAGTCACCAAGATAAGGAGAACTCACATAATGATGTTATTGGTATGCTTAAAGTCTTTACTTTTGATGTTTATACCTTACTTGATCCATGTATGAGTTTGTCTTTTGTGACTCCTTATGTAGACATGAAGTTCAACATTTCCCCCGAACAACATTTTGAGCCCTTAAGTGTTTCCACATATGTTGGTGATTCTATTCTAGCAAAAAGAGTCTATCGTGATTGTACCATATTTGTCAATCACAAGGAAACCATGGCTGACTTAGTTGAGCTAGATATGGTGGACTTTGATATTATTCTTTGTATGGACTGGCTTCAAGCTTGTTACGCATCATTTGATTGTAGAACTCGAGTAGTCAAGTTTCAGTTTCCTAATGAGACAGTTTTAGAGTGGATGAGTAGTTCAGCAGAGCCTGAAGATTGTTTTATTTCAAACCTTAAGGCTAAAAAGTTTGTTTCTAAGGGGTGAATCTATCACTTAGTCCAAGTTAATGACTCTAGTGTTGAGACACCGCCTATACAGTTAGTTCAAGTTATGTGTGAGTTCTTTATAGGTCTTTCCAAACAATCTTCCTGGAGTCCCTCCTGAGAGAGAAATATACTTCGGAATAGATATTCTTCACTATGCTCAACCCATTTCTATTCCGCCATAAGAATGGCTCCAGCTGAGTTAATAGAGTTAAAAGAGCAATTGAGAGATCTTCTTGATAAGGGCTTCATCTAACCAAGTGTCTTACCTTTGGGCACTCCGATCTTATTCGTGAGCAAGAAAGATGGTTTCCTTAGGATGTGTAAAGATTACCGCAAGTTGAACAAGGTCCACATAAAGAATAAGTATCCCTTCTGAAAATTGATGACCTTTTCGACCAACTTCAGGGTGCTTCTTCTTTCTGAAAGATAGACCTCAAATCTAGCTATCATTTGTTGAATGTGAGAGAAAGTAACATCCCAAAGACAGTATTCAGGACCCGTTATGGTCATTATGAGTTCCTTGTTATGTCCTTTGGTTTGACAAATGCTCCTGCAGCATTCATGGATCTTATGAACAGAGTATATAAGCAGTATCTCGATATGTTTGTTATTGTATTTGTTGATGACATTGATATATTTGAAAAATGAGGAGGACCATGCTAGTAATCTCAGAGTAGTCCTCCAAACTCTAAAAGATCTAGAGTTATATGCCAAGTTTTCTAAGTGTGAGTTCTGGCTTAAGTCCGAGGCATACTTAGGCCACATTTAATCTGGTGAAGGAATTTGAGTTGACAGTCAAAAGAAAGAAGCAGTGCAGAATTGGTCTAGACCAACGTCTCCAACTAACATAAGGAGTTTCTTGGGATTGGCTGGTTACTACAGAAGGTTTGTCGAGGGGTTTTCACCTATTTCTTCCTCATTGACTAAGTTGACTCAGAAAATAGCTAAGTTTCAATGGTCTAAAGCTTGTGAGAAAAGCTTTCAGGAATTGTATACTCGATTAACCACTGCTACAGTGTTGACCCTACCAGAAGGTACATAGGGTTTGGTTATTTATTGTGATGTGTCCAGAGTTGGACTTGGTTGTGTTATGATGAATAATGTTAAGGTTATAGCCTATGCCTCTGGATAACTTAAGATTCTCGAAAAGAACTACCCTACTCATGATCTTGAGTTGACAGCAATAGTTTTTTCTCTCAAGATATGGAGTAACTATATTTATGGCGTTCACGTGGATGTGCTCACCGACCACAAGAGTCTCTAGTATGTTTTAGTGAGAAGAAGCTAAATCTTTGACAAAGAAGATGGCTGGAACTACTCAAAGATTATGATATGATTATTCTTTACAATACAGGTAAGGCTAATGTTGTTGCTCATGCCATAATGAGGTTTTCCATGGGGAGTACTGCTCATCACTAGGAAGGTAAGAAAGTGTTTTCTAAGGAAGTTCACAGACTTCCACATCTAGGAGTCTGTTTGTTGGATTCTAGTGAAGGTGGGTAGTAATGATGAATGGGGTCGAATCAACATTAGTGTCAGAAGTGAAGGAGAAAAAAGACAATCATCCTATTTTACTTGAGTTGAAGCATAATGTGCATAATCAGAAAGTGATGGCCTTTGCACAAGTGGGAGATGGAGTGTTCAGGTATCAAGGTAATATTTGTGTTCCAAATGTGGATGTACTACTTGAGAGAATCATGGAAGAAGCTTGTAGTTACCGATATTCGATTCATCCAAGTTCCACCAAGATGTAGCATGACTTGAGAGAACTCTATTGGTGGAGTGGCATGAAGAGGTGCATTGCCGAGTTTGTTGCTAAGTGCAAAAATTACCAACAAGTCAAGGATGAGCATCAAAGGCAATGAGGTGTAGCTCAGAATATACCCCTTTAGGAATGGAAGTGGAAAATGATTAATATAGATTTTATTACTTGTTTACCGCGATCTCGTATACAACATGCTTTTATTTGGGTGATTATTGAAAGGATGACCAAATATGCCCACTTCTTACAAGTAAAGACTACCAATACAATAGAAGAGCATGCAAATCTATACATTCGGGAGATAGTCGGATTGCATGGAGCTCCCTTGTCCATCATTTCAATTAGAGGTGCTCAGTTTACCACACAATTTTTGAAGTTGTTCCAAAAAGGTTTGGGTTTGAAGGTGAACCTTAGTACCGCTTTTCATGCTCAGAGCCATGGTCAAGCAGAGCGCACAATTTAGACCTTAGAGGACATTTTGGGAGCTTTTGCTTTGGATTTCAAAGGTAATTGGGATGGCCAACTGCCTCTCATTAAGTTTGCATACATTAATAGTTACCATTGCAGCATTCAAATGGCTCCATATGACGCTCTATATTGGCGGAGGTGTAGATCTCCTATTGGCGAGTTTGAGGTTGGCGAAGCTGAGTTGATAGGACCAGCTTTGGTTCATCAAACCATGGAGAAGGTGAAGACAATTCAGGAGAGGTTGAAAACAGCGCAGAGTCATTAGAAATCCTATACTAATGTTAGAAGATGAGATTTGGAGTTTGAACTTGATGATTGGGTATATCTAAAAGTTTCACCCATGAAGTTTGTTATGAGGTTTTTTATGAAAGGAAAGCTCAGTCCACGATACATTGGTCCTTACAGGATATCCAAAAGGGTTGGTAATATAGATTATGAGTTGGAGCTACCATCCGACATAGCAGCAGTTTATCCAGTATTTCATATTCATATGGTAAAGAAGTGCTTCGATGATCCTACACTTATTGTGCCTACCGAGAGTATTGGAGTAAAGGAAAGTTTGTCCTATGATGGGATTCCAATTCAAATCCTTGATCGTCAGGCTCGCAAGTGGAGAACCAAAGAGGTTGCTCCAATCAAAGTCTTGTGGTGGAACCAACTTGTTGAGGAAGCTACTGAGGAGGCTGAGAAGGATATGAAGAAGGGATACCCTCACCTCTTTTCCTCTAAATCAATTTCACACCAAGGTACTAACTCTTTGTAAAGTACTCTAGAATGTTAATATGTTGAACTTTATGCTATTTGCATGTTTTTTGTGCTTTGTGTGGGTTGTTAGACACTTTCCCACCCTTTCATCCTTAGTTTGACCTCATTCGAGGACGAATGTTCCAAAGGGGAGATATTACAACACCTCAGGCTTTGAGAAATGGCTAAAAAGGGCAAACAATCAAGTCTACGAACACAAAATGGACCTGTGTACCCTTCACGAGACCTTAGACGGCCTGTTTAGGGGACCACAGCCAATCTTGAGCATCGTGAAGGACTACCCAAGGCAGCCAAGGTAAAGGTCACCTAGACTAGCCACTAAACGGCCCGTTGTGACTTGTACGGTCCGTTTCGTGGTCCGTACAAGTCACCTATCAAAGTTTATGTTTTGAGTCAACTTCAAATGATCATATCTCTTAGCACAAAATGAATTAGGTGGCCCATGACCTATCAAATTAAAGATCTTTGCGTCCTCTTTCCAATACCCCTAAGTTTTCCACATTTCAAGTTCAGAGTAAAAAGGGATGCTCGTTTTAGAGAAGCCCTGTCGGGCAGGTGCAACTACGACCCACTAGACTGGCCGTGAATCATTAAACGGCCCATGCAGCATGAAACGACCCATGAAACTGGCCGTTTTTGGCACCATTTAAGTTTTAAAAGTTGGGGTCATTTTGTTTTCCCCCCCTATGCATTTGGTACTTAAACTACGTCATTTTAACGCCTATTCTAAGCCTAAACTATGTCGTTTCACACCAAATTAAGGGCTTAGAAAGTGTTAACCTATTGTTTTATGTTCATTAACACTTCAAGACATTAGAAAAAGGTTCCAAGAGGAAAAAAGTTAGTGTTCAAATGTTCTTCATATTTCTTCGATTTCACAAAAGAACTTCGTTCTTCCAGGTATGTAAGGCAATCATAGTTTTGGACTAGTTGGTCCTCATGCCCTATATCAACATGCAAATTAGTAAATGAGTAACATAGAGTTCTATCCTTAGATATTAGTATTTTTGAGATGAGTTGATATTGAGTTCTAAATTCTTGAGTTGTTGATTAATTGAATTCCTATCTCTAATCATTGAATTGGCATACGTTGTGTATTGTGATTATTGAGTTGATTGTTCATGACTATTTTTTAGGATGAACCCTTTCTTGCGTATTCAGTGAATTCGTATTAAGAATCTTTTAAACAAAACTTTGTTGTTTAAATTGAGTTTTGATGAAGTAAAGAGCAGTTTAAGAAAGAGTATAAGGGAACTAAGTATGTCCCACATGTTTCATTCTTACATGAACAAAGAGAGTAGACTTTTTTGAGAAAAGTTAAAAGAGTTTCAGAAAAATTAAATGCAGAGTAGTTACCTCTTAAAGAGGCCCTTTTTTGCGTATCTATCTCAGCCTAGAATGTATTTTTACATTAAGCAAAGAGAAACCTTGTTTTCTAAATTAACAATGAGTTATAGAGACATTTCAGAGCAGTTACCTCTTTTAAGAGGATAGTTTGAGCAATTATCTCAAACCAGAGAAAGGGTAATGTTTCTATACATTTGAGCAACATTATATATTATTGGGTGTAGTATTGAGCACTGATATGGGGGAGAATTTAGACAACTCATAGCCCCCGTAAACCAAGGCTTGCAAACATTGGTACAAGATCATACTTTTTAGATGAATCCTTAGTGCCTTCGGGCAGAGCTTAGTGGATCCACTTAGTTGTGGTGTTCAATAACCCAGCACAATATAGGAAAGTTCTGGCAACGTGAGAAAGATGTTGTATCATCACTTAGCTCATAGTGATGGTTGTCGGTTAGAGAATATTCCAGTAGAGTTAAAGTGTATTTTTATATATAACACTTATTATATTGAAGTTCAGAGATGGGAAAGTATTTTTAAAGTTAAATGATTTCATTCCTTTAATTCTTTACATTCATGTTGAGTTTATGTCATATCTACTGCAGTCCCTTCTTTCACTTATTTAACTTATCTATATTACATACTCGTACATTCAAATGTACTGATGTCATTCGAGCTGCATCTTTTAGGATGCTGATATAGGTGTTCGGGATCATCAATAGGCATTTCGTTGAGATCACTTTGTGCTTCAGATAGCATTGGTGAGCCTCTTTGCTTTTCAAAGGATTTCACATTTATTTTATGTCATTGTTGAGTTGTCGTGGGTCTTTTTCTGACATCTATCCTAGTATTAGAATCTTCATATATAGTTAGAGTTAATAAGTCTCTTAGGATGCTTCTTCCCGTTTTGAGATCTTGAGAGCTATTACATATACTTTTTATTTATTTCCAGACATTTATTTAAGTTGAGTTTAATTGACACTATTGAGTTTAATTATATATTCAAAGCTTCTTTATGCTTGAGTAAGTCTTCCGCTAAATAGTCAGCAAGGCAAAGGATTCGTTTGGGAATCAAAAATAGTTCTTGAATGTCGGCCACATCCAAGGTGTAGGATCGGGGCGTGACAGAATTGTGTCGTGCCATGACATTAAATAAGGCACTTCTTGGGAGACAACCCAAGTTTTTCTTATTGCTTCCAATAATGTGTGAGTGCAAGTTAAAAAAGTCAAAAAGTTGAAAAGCATGCATTAGGCGATGTAGGTACCCAGTCGGTGATTCACCAAAATTGTTGGGCGGACATCTTCACGTTTGCCTTCTAAGCCAAGAAATTTTAAAAATGGTACAGTAAACATTGGTGAACAAGGACCTTATCAACGTTCCACCGATTTGAACGTCAGGTTTGGTATTCGTTAAGGACTCGTCGACTATCTTAAGCTCCTTTTGTGATTTGCCAAATTTGTTTCACTATGTTAATCGCAGTCCGCTGAGTGTTCCTGAAATAAAAAGGCCAAGAGTCTTTTTAAAATTTTAAAAGCAACTTTTTATCTTTGTGAGCTCTTTCATTTCCTAAAATCCCTATAGCCTAATTTCATTGAATTTGTGTTCTCATTGGCATGCATTCGTTTGTGTGAAGTGTATTTTTGTGCGTGATTCCCGACCCCAAGAGCCTCCTCCTTCAATTTTTACTTTGTGAGCTTCTCTAAGGTTGGTTTTTGAAGCTTTCATTAATTATTTTTCTATGTCTTGGTGTGTATGATATGGGTCTCATGATATATGATTGTTGTGTTTTTTAATTTTCTTGGGTGTTGCTAAATGCTATTTTTTGAACAGTAATCATGAGTTGGAATAGATGAAATTGTGCCTAAATTTGTTAAACTTGAATGTGAAGGTTAGATATTGAAATTAATGTGTTATAATTGTTAGGTCTTGCTTGAATTAAGTGTGGGTGAAGTCTGATTAGCCTGTGTTGTCTTGACGACTTGTATTTGTCCAATGATGGATAGGGTGACGTCTTTCTTAAGGGAAAATTGTCAGTTTGGGTAATACTTTGTGATAATTTTTGGATGTTTGAGTACCATGTGTAGAGTAGTTCTGGTTAGATTGTAAAATTGATTGGGTAATGGGTATTGTTACATGCAAGTGATAAATTTGTGAAAAATAGGCTTTAGGCTGAAAATTACCTATTCGACAGGCTAGTCTTAGCTCACAAAGGTGATTAGGTGAATCACCACGTAAGCCCCAATCACCTTCTGAGTTTTAATATATGACATAGGTACTTTCTCATTCGGCGGTCTTGTCTTAACTCGCCCAAACCACCTCAATGAATAGCTAAGTTGGAGTGGACATCACCCTTCTACATGATCCTTATTAGTTTTGCATAGTCACTTTCGGCGAACTTGTCTTAGCCCACCGAAACCAACTCGATGAATCAACAAGTTGGAGTTGACTCCGCATTTCATGCCTGAGTAAAATTAAATCATGTCCTGTCAACATCGGCCAGCTCGTCTGAGCTCACCTTACTTGTTAGGCGAATTGCCCTTCCAGCCGGTGAGCTTTAGAACTTGTTTTTAACTATGTTGGTTTTTTATCTTATTTTTAACTAACATTAACATAATCTTTGTTTTGAAATGTTGTGCCTTGCAGAAAATTAGTTGTGCAAGAGGCAGGTGAGTAGTGACCTCCGACTTCAAGTGCGACTCTCCTTCTCCACCTCCTAAAAGAAAAAGGGGAATTTCTATCAACAAGCCCTCTAAGGCTCCTCGGCAACAATCTACTCCACGCTCTTCTACGCGCGTGAGTGAAGCCCCAAAGAAGATGGTGGCTTGAAAAAGGAAGGATATCTGGTCAAAGATTCCACAGGCTTCTTAGTCCCAATAACCAACCTCTCGTGTTTTCTCCATTATAGCTCCAAGAGCCCTCACTTTGAGGTTGCGATGAGTTCAGTTGAAGTTGATATTTTGAGTCGTTGAGCCACATTGGCTTCTTATGGGGAGAGGTTGGAAAAACTCACTGTGGGAGTAGAGGCTTGAGAGAAGAGTTAGAGTAGTTCTACTAATTTGACTACTTCGAGGAGTAGTGTAGATGCTGTTAGGCTTGATGTGGACTAGCTGAGGTCCATGATTATTTCCATGTTTTGGGCTGACGTTTCCTTACCCAAGATGCCCGAGGTCATACCCCTTACTGAGCCAAAAGATGAGGTACGTACTAGAGTGGATGCGCACTCGATTGATGATAATGAGAGAGTAGAGGATGAGGATGGTATTGAGCCAGCTAAGAAGACATATAAGGATGAGTGTAGGAGAAAGGCTGGGCAGACGATAGCTGAGACGCTGATAGAGGTTCAAGACATTGAGGAGATGATCTTGGATGCTACATTGGAGAGATCTCTTCTAAAGACTTCCACATTTTGCACCAGTAGAGTTTCTTCAGACCACACTATTTCTACCACAGATGTGTAGGGCATTGATGCCCCTATTGATGCTACTGTGTAGCCCTCTACTTAAGTTTTCCTTGGCACTAATTCCTGAGATAAGGCCATCCCCTCCGATCCCCATGATCAGAGTACTTCACAGGAGTAGCCTATCAATCGGATCTTTATATCACCCTCCTCCTATACTTACCTATGTGCATTGAGGACATTGCTATTTTTTTTTGTGGGGTGAGGGCACTTGTGCCTATATTCTTCTTTTTATTGTATTTTGTTACTTCCTGTTTTATTTTGAGATATTTGTAGTATTTTTGTTTTTGTTAAGATAGCTGATGATTTTGATTCATTTTGTCTCTCTCTATCAATTGCCCTATGATTTTAGTGTTTTGAAATGATTGAGAATGCTTTAGTTTTCATTATTGATATTTGAGGATCGATTGTGTTCAATATCGATATCTTGGATAGTACTTATGAAGAGACATGATTTTTTTGTAAATGTTGCAAGAAGAAATCTGTGTGGCCCTACTTTTGAATGGTCTTTTTGATTCTTGTTTTGACTAGCTGTGTTTTGATATAAGCCTTACTATGAACATCTCACCCAAGCTTCTTGAATTTTGTTGAGATGTGCTAAATGATTGTGTTTAAATTTCCATGTGTGGTGAGATCCTACTTGAAAGCATGCTTGTTGATTCCTAAAATTTGCCTTGTTAGTCTAATTTTCCAGCCTCGATGAATGCAAGAAATGATTTGGGCCAAAATTTTGAGAGGAAATCCAAATGTTCTTACCTTTTGTGACTACCTTCTGAGGGTGTGCAACCATCTTGGCACCATTTGAGCCTAAACGATTTGTTGTCACACTTTCAAAATCTCTTGAGCAAAATTGTCTCTAACTTGTAACTTCTCACCCATAAATCTTTTTCTAAGCATTGTTTTTTTGAATAATCAACTTAAGCAAAAAGCCTAATTTGGGGGTGTGGGTAGGAAGGAGCAAAACCAGACAAGTAGAGAATGAAAAAAGAAAAAGTGAGACTCAAATTTGAAGTTTATTTAAAAAAGATGGAACCCCTCCTTATAGAAAAAAAAGGTTAGCAAAAGTTTGAAAAAGAAAATGAAAAAGAATGTATGATGAAATAAAAGGGGTGTCCAATAAATTGAGTGAAAGATTGAGCTTTGAGTCTCCAAGTGAAAAGAATGAAAAAAACTTGAGAAGAGGTGATGATGGGTACAACAATGTTTTGAAAAGGTGAAGTCACTAAGCCACATTGATCATACCTTTACCTTAGCCCAATTACAAGCCTGAAAAGACCCTTGAGATCTTACATGAACTAGGTTGTGTGATGATTTGAAAATATGAGCAAACCAATGGGATGAAGGTTGCATGTATTTCTCTTTCAAGGAGTGAGAGTTGTATTAATTCCTAACTTCTTTATTGATATGCTTTGTGAGCATGGAATCGTTCTTGATGTGAGGGCACTTGAATGCATTTGTTGAAACATTGTTTTGCATTAGAAAGAAAGCTAAGTGAGCTTGAGTTGGGATTGATACTAACTAGTCATCATTTGAAGCTTATTGAGCATGATTGAGTGTTGCATATGCTTGATAGTAGCCTTTTCGTATCACTTGCATATTAGCTCTCACTGAGAACTATCATAGACACCATTGTTGAACGGATTGTGTTCTTGATTTACTTGAGTACAAGCACAAGTTTAAGTCTGGGTGTTCATAAGTGGTAGATTTCCACTCATTTGAGGCCTTTTTAGCTCAACAATTAGCATTCTCAATTCCTAATTATGTCATATTATGATGATATTTTTATGCTTTGAAGCTATGAAGGCCAAAGGACAAGGCAAGGATGAATACATGAAAAAAGAGGACAAAACATTGAAAGGAGTGCAAACTCCCAACTGGAATCACCTAACCAAAAGGGCGAATCGACCAAATGGCGTGACCTCGCCTAAAGTGATAGTGCTCACAAATGAAAATAGTTAGGCTGACGGACTGAAAAAGAAAATGTTGACACGCAAAAATTGAATGGGAAAACTAGAAGACCATCATTGAAGGTGACAGATCTCAGAGTTTAAAATGAAACCTTAAAGGGTGAACAAGGTGGTAATTGGCAATCTGCCGAATGTGAAAGGCTGACTGGATCAAGTCAACCAACTAAGGTTCAAACACCAGAAGCCTGAACCAAATGAACGGTGAGCTAAAAGGCAAATGGCGATCCACCGAACATGTTTGGCGAGCCCTACTGATGTCGCCAAGTTTGTCACGCATTGATTTTTTGGCAAATTTTTGGGAAACTATAAACAGTCGTAAAGTTAGAAAAAATATATCAGTTTGAGAGTTAGTTTTGAGAGAATTAATCTTTTTACCTTTTTAAAATATTCTTAGTTTTTGGGGTTTTCAATTAACATTGTAATTGAAAATATGAGGTTAAAAATGAAGTGGGTTTTTAAGATTAATGCTTAATTTCAATTTTACAATGGTTGAAATCAACATGGGTATACTCTCTTTTCCCTTTTTTGATGCTTAGCTAAAACCCCAAATCTAGAGGTGTGATTATGGGGTTGGGTGTTGATTTATTTTTGTGGTTTTGTGTCTTGCTCTGTTTTGTTGTTGTAGATTCATGGATTTAAGCTAATTAGCATGGGGTTAATTTATGGGTTAAGGTTTCAAACTTAATCCTAGACTAGAATTTGATTGATGCTCAAAAGTGATTAATTGAAGTGGGTAATTAGATTAATACCTGCAATTCAGATTTGTTTACTTAGTTTGTTTGAAAGTGAAATTTTGTTTCCATTCTAGTTACCAAACCTACTCGGAAGAGTAAATCTAGTATGGTATTGGGTTGATTATTTATGCACATAGATAAGGCCGAAAGGAGATTCTATGATTTAATGCTATTAGATTAGTGTTATTTAAGATTATTCAACCTATCCATGATTGTTTAACGATAATGAGAAACCCTTATTTTAGTTTCTTTGTGATTATTTGATACCAAAATTCTTCTTGTAAATTGGGTGGAATCATCCACCCATCTCTTTTAATTGCTGTAAATGAATTTGTTTACACTCTTAATTTCCTATTTGTATTACTTGCATTATATCATTCTCTGTGGGATTCGACCTCGACTGTTATTGCCTATTTTTAATGCTAATGACCGCTTATTCTCTTAATTGTTTTGAGGGAAGCTTAAGCGTTATCAGCAAGCTCATTGGATGAACGAAAGTCCAAGGGTGGTTAAAATATCTTTATTGGAAATGCATTGATCTATTGGTAAACTAAGAAGGAACAGATTGTTGCTCGCTCATCGACCGAATCCGAATATAAATCACTCGCTGATGCTGCACTGAGCTCACGTAGTTGCAGTCCTTGCTCTTTGAGCTAAAAATTCCGCTTCGCACAACTCTTATATTATGGTGTGACATTCTTGGTGCAGCCTATTGATAATGCTCAAGTTTCCTCCTTAAAACTAATTAAAAGGGACAACGGTCGTTGTCATTAAAACCCAATGAAGAGTCGGGTTCGAATCCCACAGGGAACAGTCTATCATAGAGAATTCGTATCAAGAAAATTTGATTGTAAAATTACTCAATTGTAATTGAAAGAACAATGGGTGGATAATTTCACCAATTTAATAAAAAAAAATTGTTATCAGTTATCATTATTAAACTAAAATTTTAGAGAATTCAAGAAATAGAAAGAAATTTAGGGGAGCGGGGATTTGAAATTGATCTCACATAAGAGTGATTGTGCTGCTCTATAGTGATTAACATTCATGAATAGGCTAGGTCATCTTGAATTACACTAATCATCTTTAGATCTCAATGCATCGATGCAAAGAATCTCCTCTCGGTCTCATCTACAAGCAAATCTAAACAACCTAATACCTTACTCTATTCTCTCTTTCGATGAAGAAATAGGGCAAATAGATCTGACCCATAACCTCTATTTTCAAGGAAGATACAAACATCAAACCTAAATTGCTAGTATTAGACTAATTACCAAATCCAATCAATCTCTTTCAAGCATGGACCGGAGATCAGAAGTAGGAATTACGTTTGCAACCTTAATCCATAAATTAACCCCATGCTAATTAGCTCAAATTCATGTATAAACAGCAGCAAAGCAGAGTATAGCAGAATATCCACTACATTAAATCAATACCCAACACCATAATTGCACCCCTATATCTTGAGTTTTTAGACACCCATCATAAAAAGTAAAGAAAATATACATTCCATGAAAGCAGCCATGGGTAACAAGAAATTAAGCAATTACAAGTAAACCCACTTTGGATTCAACTTCAATTTATCAAATTCAAGAGAAAAGTTGAAAACCCCTAAAAGCTAGAAAGTGTTCTTCACAAAGATTAAGTGTTTTCCCTCTCTACAACTCAAAACACTCAATTCTAGATTAAAATCCAAAATTTGAACACTGAACTCTATACTTTCTCTCTCATTTGAGCAATTTATAGTTTCCCAAAATTTGGCCTAAAAAGTTAATGATCGTCTCCTTCGACGATGTAAGTCAGGCTCGCCGACTCTGTTCGGTGAATTGCCTCTGATGCTTCTGCTCACCTTTTCATGATCTAGGCTTCAGGTGTTTGAACCTCAATCTTCGAACTCGATTGTGTCAGCCTTTCACATTCGACGCATCACCGCGTACCATCTTAGTTCATCTTTCAAGCATTAAAGTTTCCTCCTTGAACTTTCGCTTTCGGCAACGATCATTAAGTTCTCCCTTCTCATTCAGTGTATCACCTTATTTGTTGGAGTTCACTGACCTATTTCGATAAACACAAGTGCTATGCACTGTTATTTTGGGCGAGGTAGGGATCACGGGCGATCGCCTTTCTTTTTTTGGTAATCAACAATGTACAGTTTGCACTTCTTTTTGCATTTTTTGCCACTCTTTCAAACATTAATCCCTGCCTTGTCCATTTGACTTCCTGGCTGCAAATTATAAACATATCATCAGAATAGGACCAAATTAGGCATTGAGAACACTTATTATTGAGCTAAATAGACCTCAAATGAGTGAAAATCAACCACTCATCAACACCCCCAACTTAAACTTTTGCTTGTCCTCAAGTAAATCAAGAACACAACTAGCTCAATAATGGTGTCTACAATAGTACAAAATGAGAGATAACATGCAAGTGCGATGACAAGACTATTCTCAACAGCATGCTACAATCAATCATGATAAAAAACCTTCAAATGATGACTAGCCGATTTCAACACAAGCTCAAGCTCACTTTAGCTTGTTTTCTAATGCTAGAACATATTTCATTAAATGCATTCAAGTACCCTCACATCAAGAACGATTTCATGTTCTCAAAAAGTAAATCAACAAAGGAACAAGGAATCAATGCAACTCTCACTCTCTCAAAAGAGAAATACATGCAAGCTTTGTCCCATAGGATTGCCCATATTATTTATCATCATACAACCTAGTTCATGCAAGATCTCAAGGGTCTTTAAGGCTTGTAATTGGATTGAGGGTTATGGTATGATCAATTTGGCTCGGTGACTTTGCCTTTTCAAAGCATTGTTGCAATCATCTTCACCTCTTCTCAAGTAATTTTTCATTCTTTTTCATTTGAGAACTCAAACTTTGATCTATTACCCAACTTATTTAGAACCTCCTTTATTTCACTACTTCTCTTTTTCATTTTCATTTTTTTCAAAGAATTTTTCATCCCAATGACTTTTTTTTATAAGGAGGGATTGCTACTTTTTGTAGAAAACTTCTAAGTTAAGTCTTATTTCATCTTTCTTTTCCCTTCACTTGGCTTTCATTCCTCCTTCCTTCCACACCACCAACTTAGTATTTTTGTCTAAGTTTGCTATTCTTACATAACAATGTTTCAAAAAGGATTTTAAGTGAGAAGGTAGAGACAATTAGGTTCAAGTGGCTTTCTTTTGGTTTTGCCAACAAATGGGTTAGGCTCAAATGGTGCAATAATGCATGCACACCCTCAGAAGGTAGTCACAAAAGATTAAGGGCATTTGGGTTCCCTCTTTGAATTGTTGGCCAAGATCATGCCTCACATTCACCATGATTAAAACAATTGAACTAACAAGGCAAATTCTAGGATGCCATACACATGTTTTCAAGTAAAACTTTACCACAAATGACACTTCGAAATACACTCATTTAGCACATTCCGAAAATATCAAAACCAAACGTGTGATGTTCATTGCAAGGCTCACATCAAAACACAACTAGTCAAAAAATAATTCAAAGCGATCGCTCAAAAGTGCAACCACATCGATTTCATTGTTGCAACATCAACACTCTACATCATGCTCATCATGAATACTATTCAAGACATCGATATTGAACATAATCGATTCTCAAATAATTATGAATGAAAACTTCAAGCATTTAAAATTTTTTAAACTCATGGGGGTTTCAAATTCAATAGAGAATGAAGTAGATACAACAGACGCACTCATCCAAAAGGAAAACTATAATATAAACAAAAGCAAAGTAATACAATCATCCAAAATTAAAAGTAATAAAATATAAGCAAAAAGGGGAATATTGGCTCAAAATCCCTCACCCCCAAAAAATATGTGATGTCCTCAATGTGATAAAAATAAAGTATAGGAGGATGGGAAAGAAAGATCCCGATTGACATGATAAGTTTATGGAGAACTCTTATCGGGAGTCTTTGTAGGGGAAGCATCAACCTGGGCATCAATGTCTACCATTATGATCATCGTAGGCAGCAGTGAAGACTCAACTGGAGCATAAGTGTCCGTCTCAAAAATATGAGGGATGGTAGAATCTAAAGAGACTCCACTAGGACAACCCGCTGAAGTCTCCAGAAGAGATCTCTCCAGGGCTACCAAAAAAATGACCTTATCGGTCTCCTACATCTCAATAAGAGTATGCACTATCCCATGCTCATACTCCTTACATCTCTGCTCCTCATGACCAGTCTCCTCTGCCAACTCGTCCTCGGCCCTCTCAACAACATCATCTTCAGCCTCAACACTCGGAGCTATCTCAGGCTGCACAATGGAAGTAGGCTCACTGCTAGGCATCTGGGGTGGCTCAGTGGCTGGTGCATCTTGTAGAGGTACATCACCCAACAGCATGGTGAGGTCCATAGATTGCAACTGGGTCACCTCTATTCGCAAGGTAGCAAGCTCCTCTCTAATGGTGTCTAGTGCACCAGAACTACCCTTGCCCTTTTCTTCGGCCTCAAGTCTCGCTGTGAGGTTGTGTAACATAACACAATCTCCCTATAGTAGCCCCTTACATATAATCACCCTCTCTCTCAACGAAGCCAAGGCTCTCTCCATCGACCTATAAATAATCCCGGGCATGTCCGTCTCAACCTGTGCGGCTCTAACATCTGCCGACCGGGCAAGGTTTCCTATCTGATAAATCATAGCTTGGGTCAAGGGGGATTGGGTGATAGGAGTTGGAGTAGGTCTCACAGTAGAAACACCAACAAGTACAGAATAACTAGCAGCAACATGAGTAGTGGAAACATAAGCCACAATGGTAGATGAGAATATACCCTTAGTTGCTAGTGTGGTGGGATCAACCACGTGCATCATGTCTGGTGTTGGTGGATCCCTTCAAGCGACATCCCATAAGAACTCAGGCTCAATCCTTCGGAGGTCACTTCAAGAAGTTAGGGTGACCCTCACATCTGTAGCTACCCTAAAACGGACTCCTACCCTTGCACACAGCTGCGTAATCAATACAGGAAATGGGAGAGAGGTCTACTCCTACCTAGCCCTCATCAATATCTCATTGGCTATAATTGCACCAACATAAATGTGCTCCATGTCAATGATAGTACCCGCCAACACCGCCTTCGAATGGCGAAGGATCGACTCATTTTGTGACGGCATTAAATTACTATTGATGAAGCAAAACCAATATCGCGCTACCACATTAAAATCCTTCTTCTCGATCCGGGCACCATCAGCCATACAGGAGGGAGAAAATCATAAATCATGGGAGATAACTACCCTTTCAATGAGTCTTAGTCATGTCACATCCGAAATGAATACAGATCTGATTGAAATGTCGGTACCCCTTATTTAACAATAATTGCCCAAGCAATGCATTATACTTTCTTTCCTTGCACCTCTACTTCAAGCTGCTTCCAAGATGCACCTTTCCTTTTCTTAGGGAGGGACTGAGCATAGGGAGTGTAGAACTCTCACACCCAAGATGCAATATGGGGGTTTCTTAGCTTTATGAACCCCTAAACCTTGTGGAATTGAATAGTATCCCAGATAGCTGGGTAGTCGCTCATGACTCCATCTCTGTATAGTCGTCCCTCCTCAAGAATAGTCCTCTCTCCAGCACCTTTGAGTGTACTGAGAGCTCTTGGAGCATTAATTGAGAAGAATCTAGGAGTAGGTTCTTGTGTAGAGGAGGGCTGCACTGATTTGTATCTAATCTCTATCCCTTTTCTCACCACCCTCTTTTTAGATTGTACCCTCTCTTGGGTAGGTGCTTGTGGAATAGTGGATTGCTGACGACGAGGGGCTTCATATTGTTCATTTCTAGAAATGCCCAGTATCTATTTAAAGAGGTGGAGGGGAGTCTCTTTCTTACTCCGCGCCTCGTGATACCAGTTTCTTACCTTTGGTTCGTGCAATAATCTGCAAAGCACACATTCAAACATAGTATTTGTGATGGTTAGTTAAAATCAATCATAGTTCAAACCGAGGTCAAACGTTATCCTGAGGCTCGCCTAAAAGGATTGGCGAGCTCTAGTGAGCTTGCCTAATTCGACAGTGGAAAAAATCTTGGGAATCAGGCACAAAAGGCTGAGTCAATTCCCATTCTGCGATTCACTGAGTCGATTTCGATGGGCTAAGACAAGTACACCAAAAATGATAGTGTAATTTGAAAAGAAACAGGCATCAAAGGCGATGTCCTCTCTCACTCGGTGATTCGCCAAGTGAATTTTTGTGGACTAAGACAAGACCACCACTTGGAATAGTACCCAAGGTCATATATATGCTAAAGAAGGGGAGTTGGGTCTTCTTCGGCGATTTTACTAACCTCCTTGGCTTGCTAAGACAAGCCTGCCAACCTGGAACTATTCATCCCAGTGTCTAATTTTTACAGCTAAAACAAACATACACAACAAATACTAGTTCCGCAACATCATTACAACCCACCTATATGCCTATCTACCCATGGGTACTCAGACTTCCTCTAAGTATTGCTACGTATTGCTCAAATTGACAATTTGTCCTTAAGAAAGTAGTCACCCTATCTATCATTGGGAAAAACCATGCAATTGGGTCAAGACTGGGTTAATCAGACTTTACCCATATATAATTAGGCTCAGACCAAGCAAATAAATCAGTTCAATTTCAAATATCAACCACACAATAAAGATTAGTATTCTTCAGGCACACACAGACAAATATTTCATAGGAACCTTTCAATATGCACAAAACAAAGCTACCCAATGAATTTCAACAATTAATATCAACTAATGGCTTCAAGCGCACACCCATATTGCAATTTGAAGCATGAAATTCTTTAGAGAAATCAAAAAACAATCTTAGTAGGAAGCACAAGTTGAGAAAATTAAGGAAATGGGCTTGGGTTGTTAGAAAATGCAAGCAAAAGCACTCCTCGACATTTGGAATCACACACAAAGGACTCACAAACACTCAAATGATGCAATGTAACAAAAATTAAAGGAAAAGGATTCAAAATATCAAAGTGATTTCTTTTTGAATTTGAAAAGATCCTTGGCCTTTTTGTAATAGGCCCGTTTGGTGATCTCAAGTAACATCGTCGAATATGTTAGGCGAATCATCAATTGGAGCTCAAGCTCACCTAACATGCCTGTATGAATACCAAACATGAATGGTTATTCGGCGGACATGACGAAGTTCGCGTAGTGCACTAATTTAGCGAATAACCACTAAGAGCTCAGATCGCCTAAATTGAGAGTGCACTTTTCCACATGTTAAAGATCAAAAGGTTGAAAAGAATGAGTTCGCACAACTTCTTCGACGTATCGCAGTTTAGGTCTTGGCATTGCCTAATGTTCCTCTTTTTAACCTTTCAACCTCTTCTCAACCAGCACTCACAATGCACATTATTGAAAGCAATAGAAACAAAAGAAAAGACTTGGGTTGCCACCCAAGAATCGCCTTATTAAATGTTGTGGCATGACATAGTTCTCAATACCATAACATTCATTTTTAAGATTAGGGGTGGTGTCACTAGGCAATTCTCCCTTTTGCCATGGATTGAGATAAGTGAAGATCTGGCACAATTGGGTCTCCAGCATCTTGATAGACAAGGAATGAGAAGTCACTATTTCGGATAAAGTGAAGAAGTCATTTTTCAATTCCTTCAATAGTTTGTCCGATCCTTCAACCTTGTTAAAGATCCTTGTAAGAATTTCTTCGGTGTGGTTTCCATCAGGCCTAGATGGGTCTTTTTGTTGTTCACGATCATGGGGGGCCCATACCTATATTTGTCAACCTCCCTATCTCTCCAATTTCAACCTCACCAATCTTTCAAACCACTATCTCTATCTATGTTCCAACATTGGTTCAAACCTTGTCTTTGATAATTGGTGTGAGAACACCCCATTTGGTTACCCAATTATTGAACTTCCTCATTGTATAATGCCTGAAATTTGGCATCATCCGAGAACTGCCTACTATTGATTCCAACTGCATTTACAGACTTAAGTCCACCTCCCATGACATGTTTGGAGAGCAAATAAAGTTGGATCATCATTTTTTCCATGTTTTCATATTGTTCATGGTCCTTCACAATTCGTTCTTTAAACATAAACACATGTAGAATAGGCACTTGATCTTCCTTTGTATGCCATGCTCAGTTGACTTTGGTCATATCATCTAGCAACAACACAACCACATTTATGGTTGTCTCATTAATCCTCCTTGGACCAAATTATCAGCCACATCTTTATTGATAGAATCAAGGCTAAAATAAAAGTATTGTAGCAGCAAAGGGTCTGGAACACCATGTGTTTGACATTGCATGAGTTGTTTCTTGAACCTCAACCAAGTTTCATGTATAGGTTTACCACAAATGCACTTGTAATTTTTGATCTGAATTTAAAGTTTAACCATCTTCGCGGATAGAAAGAATCACTCTAAGAAAGCATCAGTCAATTTATCCCACGAAGTGATAGAGTCATTTAGCAATTTTGACAACCATCTTGAAGCTTCACCCGTTAAAGAGAACGGGAATAACCTCAACCTTTCAAACTCTTGAGAGATGTTCTTGAACACAAATGGTCAACATACCTCTACGAAATTGTTAAGGTGTTCATGGAAATCCTCATGGGCTAGTCCCCCAAAGATTCCTCTTAGTTGGAGCAATTGTAGCATTCTTCCAGTTACATGAAACACAGCCCTACTGACTGTGAGAGGTATCCGGATGGCTCCCGTGGGCTGAATAATATTCACATGTATATTAATAATATTTACATGCATATAGTTCAAATCATGCATGCTATCATTTTATCCGTACTAACTATCTTGGTCAATATGATGGTGAGTTACTCTGTAAGACTTGCAAATCTGGCAACAACAACACAAAACAACAATCTTGCACAATTAAAAAAAATTGCAAACAAATTTCTCAATCACCTCTCCCCGGCAACAGATCCATTTTTGATAACACTCAAGTGTTCTCCTAAAAGCCAATTAAAAGGGAAATTGATATTGTCAATAAAAACACAATGAAAAGTCAAGGTCGATCCCACAGGGAACGGTATATCATAGAGAATTCATATCAAGAAAATGGGATTGTAAAATTTCTCATTTGTAAAAGTAAGAACAAGTGGGTGTGTAATTCCACCTATTTAATAAAAAGCTTTGGTTATCGATTATTACAATTAAACTAAAATTTAAGAGAATTCAAGAATTAAAAAGCAATCTAGGGGTGTGGGGATTGGAAATGAATCTCACATAGGGGTAATTGTGTTGCTCTATAGTGATGAACATTCATGAATAGGCTAGGTAATCTTCAATCACGCTAATCATCTTTCAATCTCAAATCATATATGTATAGAATCTCCTTCCGGACTCATCTACAAGGAAATCTAAACAACCCAATACCTTACTATATTCTCTATTTCGATGCAGAAATAGGGAAAATAAATAGATCTGACCCATAACCTCTATTTTCAAGCAAGTTATAGACATCAGACCTAAATTGCTAGTATTTGACTAATTACCCACTCCAATCAATCTCTTTCGAGCATCAACTAGAAATCGGAAGTAGGAATTAAGTTTGCAACCTTAACTCATAATTTAACCTATGCTAATTAACCCAAATTCATGTATGAACATCAACAAAACAGAGATAGCACAATACCGACTACATTAAATCTACACCATACCCCATAATTGTACCCCTAGATCTTGGGATTTTAGCCACCCGTCATAAAAAATTAAAAAAATATACCTTCCATGAAAGCAGCCATGAGTAACTTAAAATTAAGAAATTACAAGTAAACTCACTTTGGATTTTACTTCAATTTATCAAATTCAAGAGCAAAGTTGAAAAACCCCAAAAGCTAGAAAATTTTCTTCACAGAGGTTTAAGTATTTTCTCTCTCTACAACTCAAGACTCTCACTTCTAGAATAAAATCCAAAATCTTAACTTTGAACTCTCTACTTTCTCTCTCGTTTGGGCTATTTATAGTTTCTAAAAATTTGGCCCTAAAACTCAAAGTCGCTTTACTTTGGCGATGTTAGTCGGGTTCACTAAGACCGTTTGGCGAATTGCCTTTGGTACTTTTGCTCACCTTTTCATGCTCTGGGTTTCACGTGTTTGAACCTCAGTCGGCGAACTCGATTGAGTAAGCCTTTCACATTCAGTGCAGCGCTGAGTACCACCTTAGTTCACCTTTCAAGCATTTAATTTTTATCCTTGTACTATAACTTTTGGGTATGATCAGCAAGTTCACCCTTCACATTCAGCGTATCGCCTTATCTTTTGGAGTTATCTAACCTATTTTGAATCAACACAAGTTTTATGCACTATCATTTTGGGCGAGGTTTGGATCACTAGGAGATCTGCCTTTGTTTGTTTGGCAATCAACAATGTATAGTTTGCACTTCTTTTTGTATTTTTTGCAATTCTTTCAAATATCATTCCATGCCTTGTCCATTTGCCTTCCTAGCTGCATATTATAAACATTTCATTAGAATAGGACAAAATTAGGCATTGAGGACACTTATTATTGAGTTAAATAGACCTCAAATGAGTACAAATCTACAACTCATCAACTACCTCTCCATCAATCCAATTTTTCATGCCCGCACAAAGCATGTGGATATAGATTTTCACTTTGTCCGTGACAATGTTGCTCGCAAAGATCTCTGTGTTCAGTTTCTATCCACCAAAGATCAACTTGACGATGTTCTTACCAAGCATCTTGCTTCAGCCTTATTTGAGTTTCTTCGCTCCAAGCTGAATGTCATTCCTCCACCTTCAACTTTCAAGGGGAGTATTGGAACTACTCTTTTGAATCCTTTAAAGAGTTTGACTCCTACGTCAACTAGTAATCCTATGGACAAGGGATACCTTAGTTTTAGTATAATTAGATCTCCTAAGTCACATATAACTTATCCTACTACAACTGTATAAAAATTTGGTAATATACCTAACACATTGAATGAGCGACATAAATAATATGTCCTTTGGTTCTTGCTATTTATATCACAAAATTAACATGGGTTATTTTTCCTTACCGGGCATGGTTCATTAACTATTTTTTGCTTGAGGTTTATTGTTAGCTGATTGATTTTACATTTCTCTATTTTCTTACTACCCATGCTTGCTAATCACGCTTAGTGCCTCCATTGGGCCATGATCTCTCAATGATTTTATTAGCAGGCAATTGAAAATTGTCTTTGTGAATAGTAGTTAATTTTATAACCTTTAGGAGTTTTCTTTATACCACTATTCTTCACGAAGGATTAATTATTTCTTTAATTTTTTGTTTGAGTCTTTTTGTGTCAAACCTGGTTTGTGTTTACTTAAGATAGATTGAGACGTTACTTTCTTAAGGTAAAATGTCAAGTTTTAGTCTTTAGTTTGAGTCTTTTTTCTCACTTCTTGAAAGCACGACCACAAAAAAAAATTGGCAAAGGATAATTGAAAATGATTTTTAAAATGAGGGAATAATGGAATGTGAAGCAATTTCTTGTCATGGGTCTTACCTTTTTTTTTTTGACTTTTGTAATTAACAAGCGATTGTGAATTCCATTGTGGTTTGTCTAAAGTCATCTAGTTCAATTAATTTTGAGACTAAGTTGACACCTTGTTGGGTTTTGATGCCTTGTATGATGAGGTTTTTGATTAAATCTTGTACATGTATATAGTCCATAACTTGGCCCAAAATGTGTGTAAAGGCAAAAATTAATATATTTCTTGGCTTGAAAAATGAACCTAGGCCCTTTTTACTAGTCACATTACCCAAAATGTTTCTTCCTTTAATGTTGATCATAGTCAACCCCATTCAGCTAGAACCTATTTCTTTGATCTCAATGATGCACACCTTGACCTTTTGAATCCTCTTTTTAGGCACCCTCGTCTTCGTAATTGTTAATGATGAAAATATAGGTTAAATTCCTATGTTTAGGGGAGAAGAAAAGAATGAAATTGTGATGTTGGAAAAAATCTATATTTGGGGGGTGGGGGGTTTGAACAAATAAAATACAGGAGAAATAAGCTAAAAATTGTGAAAAGCACCATAAGCTTTTATTTAAAAGTGCTTAGTGGGGAAAATATCCAATCTAATTTCTACAACTATGAGTGCCTACAAATAACTTACCAAAGAGACCACAAAAGAACGAGAATGAGTGTACAAACCTTGAGGGTTGAAAACTGAAGAAGAATTTTTCACAAAATTTAGCGGTTTTTGTTGAGTTCTTGAGAGAAAATTTGGTGTTTAGGGATGAGTTTCGTTAATTTGGAATGAGCAAATTTGGAGTTTTACCTGAGAATCAGTGCATACCAACCACTGTAAATACATTCTCAGTAAAATCACACTACAAAAAAGGGTGGACACTAGTCATAATACAACCATACTAACATGGAACTCTAGCAAGTCCAACTCCAAGGCCTTGATCACACATACACAAGAAATATTCTATTAAGAGCTTATCAATGATCAGGAAAAGCATGCAATCACACTAAGAGACCAAAGCAGTAAAATTTAAGTTATAAAGCACATAGAAGCATTCTAAGGATGCTAGAACGGCAAACAAGAGTAAGGCTAATCCTAATCTATGACTTAACAGCTCAAAAACTAGGCTAATATCTCAAAATAGAAAACAGTATAATTGAGGATAATACAAACCTAAAATTTCATCTTAAAACCTTGCTAAAGATCAATGCTATGCAATTCATATATAATATAACTAAGCCATTGATCAATCTGAGATTTTGACTCATTTGAGGCATTTTAGTTCAACATATAGTGTCCTCAATTCCTATTTATGCACTTATCTGAAAATATTTTGGTGTTCTGTAGCTGTGAACACTAAAGGACAAGGCACGAATGAATCTATGCAAAAAAGGCCAAAAATACTAAAAAGAGCGAAAACTCTCCGCTGAATATTGCCTTAGACAGTTGGCAGATCGCCCAATGAGTATGGAGCTCGCCTAGAGTGACATTGTTCACTTCTAAAAATATTCAAGGCAGGTCGGTGAAGTAAAGTGTAAATGGCGATTCACCGAAGTGGTTGGGCGACATAAAAATCCCATCTTCTAAAGTGAAAGAAGGCTGGACCAAACTGAAGGTAAAATAGGCGAGCAGGTGGTAATTAGTGATTCACTGAACGTGAACGGCTGAGTGAATAGAGTTTGCCAACTGAGGTTCAAACACTTGAAGCCTGAAGCCAAGAAAGGGCGGGCTGAAGAACAAGACGGTGATCTATAGATCAAGAAGACGAGCCCGACTAACATTGCCGATTAGGTCGTGCGTGGAATTTTAGAATAATTTTTAGGGAAATTATACATAGCCTAAAGGAGAGAAAAAAATGTATCTTGAATCTTTCATCTTTTTTATTTTTATATCTGTAAAATATACTTTTGAATATTGGAGCTTTATTTTTTTCTTAGTTTGGGGGTTTTGAACAATTTATATTTGACAAGTGTGGTTTCAATTCAAAGTGAGTGTTGAAGATTATGGCTGATTCTCAATATTTTGATGGCTGAAAGCACAATTGGTATAATTTTTTTCACTTTTATGATGCTTGCAAAAATCTCTAATTCTAGGGGTATGATTATGGAGTTGGGTGTTATATAATTTAGGGGGTCTAGTGTCTTACTATATTTTTTGCTATTTATTCATAGATTTAAGCTATATTGCATGGGTTCAATTTATAGGCTACGGTTGCAAACTTAGTCTTATTTTAGATATTTAGTTGATGCTCAAAACAGATTAACTGAAGTGGGTAAATAGCTTAATACTTACAAATTTGATTTGATTGATGTAGTTTGCGTAAAACAGAAATTATAGTTTCATTTCTAACTGACAAATCTGCTCGAAAGAGAGAATTTCTAAGGTATTGTGTTGATTTTTATCTTTACATGGATGAGATAGAAAAGAGATTCCATGATATGACAACTTGAGATTGAAAAATGATTTGTGTAAAATTACCCCGCCTATCCATGATTATCTAGCATTGTTAAGAAAGTACTTGCACCCTCTTTTTGACGTTGATACCGACTCCCACACAACTAGATTGTGTTTTACTAGTTTAAACCCTGTTTTTGTTGAATTATGATAATTGATTTCAAACTCTTATTTGAAATTTGGTGGAATCATCCATACATTTGTCTTAATTGCTAGAATGAATTAGTTTGCATCTTAATTTGATTACTGAATTCTTCAATTTAGATCACTTCGTGAGGGATTCAATCCCGACTCTATTATTGGTATTTATATTACTAGCAATTGTGTACTTATTTTATTATTTTTTTGAGTAATTTGAGTGTTATAAAAAATTTCACCGTTGCTGGGGAATGGTGGCTAAGAATTTATTTTGTGAAGTTAATTTGAGAACTTGTTTGACTGTGGTTGAATACTTTTGCCTTCGGTGTTTTTGTTGTACCTCATTTGCATGTGGAAATATGAGTGTAAAAGGAACTGACGATACTAGTCACTATGGTAAAAATAATAACAGTGGAGATATGGACGACATGGATGTTAATGTTGTCGAGAGCACAGAATCAATCCGGTTACCCCTACTACTAGGAGAGCTATGTTTCATGTAACCGGAACGATGTTGCAATTGCTTCAGAGGAGAGGTATGTTTCACATTCAATAATATTTCGCAAAAGTATATATGTTTGAGGCAATTTCCTTTCTTCTTAACGGGAGAAGCATCAAAGTGGTTGGCCGAATTACCACAAGATGACATAAATTCATGGGAGGAACTAATAGAGGAACTATCTGAAAGCCTCTATGGTTTCCTGCTTCAAAACTTGGTTGTCAGGACTTGGAGTGAAATCAGTTCTATTTTCAAGCAACCCCACCAACACTTAAGGGCTAAAAATGGCGGATTGGAAATGGAGCTAGCACTGATTTCTGGTTCCACTGTTCCTTAAATGATTTTTCCTCCTTCAAAGATGGTGAGCTTCAGAGATAGCATTAAAAACTACAAGAGAGTGGATGGTGAACCTCTCCATGAAACTTCGTTGCGATTGCAAGAGTTATAGTTGCAATGCTCGACGCATGGTGTCCTAGAAAACTTGTTGCTTCAATATTTCTATCGTAGCCTTGATAAAGTGAACAAAGGGTTCCCTGAACCACTCATTCAAGAAGGATTAATGCAAAAACCATTTGATGTGGCAACTATGTTGCTTGATAACATGGCAAAGAACAAAAGATGTCACAAAAATATGGCCAAGATGATGAACCACTTGTTTTGTTATCTGAACATGTCATGAGGGGTGGATTAAAATCGGTGTGAACGCAATTTGTTTAAGCACTGAAAATGCATGTATGATGCAAATTTTGAGGCATTATATAATGAAGAAGTGCAAAACATGGGAAACCAAATGAGGGGGGGGGTTCTCATACAAACTATGTAAGAACATGTGGGAACCAAGGTTCAACTAAAGAGAGGAATAATGGCCGGAGAGATTGGCAAGATAAAGGAGGAAATTGGAAGGATCGTGAGGTTGAAAAGAATAGGTACATACCACCTCATGATCATCCAAAACCAAAAGAGCAAGATGGACATGAGGGGATTTGAATTGATGAAATGTTGACTAGGTTCTTCAACAAGGTTAAAGGTTCTAATAAAGTGTTAATAGACTTGAAAAATGATTTCTCAACTTTGACTCAAATGGTTACTTCCCACTCCATTTCAATGAAATAGCTGTAACTCAAATGTGTCAAATCTCCACTCATTTAAATCATTGGCAAAAAGGGACTTTTCCTAGTGATTCCATCCAAAACCCCAAGAACGATGTTTGATGAGTGAAAACTACGTTGTGCCACAACGTTAAATATGACACTTCTTTGGAGGCAACCAATGATTTCTTTATTGTTTTCCATAATATCTATTGTGAGTGAAGATTAAAATGAAGTCAAAATTGAAAAGGACAAATTGGGATGTGAAAATACACATTGAGCATTCCACCTAGTTGGCTTGGAAGGTATATTCACTCTCACTTTCTTAGCAAAAATTTTGAAAAATGGTTCTGTCAAATTCGGTATACAAGTACCTATTCGGCAATCAACTAAGTAACTTTTGGCGAGTAACATCGGGTCCTCTGAATTGAACTCCAAGTTTTGTTATTTGTCCAGGAATCATCAGTGAGCTTAAGATCCTTTTGCAAGCACTAAACTCATTTGGTGCCGTTAGTCACATTCCGCCTTGTCCGCCTGCCAATAGAAGGCCAAAATTCTTTTCTCTTTTAAATGATAATCTTTTAACATTTTTGAACTTTTTAACTTCATATACTCTCTACACTTAGTCTAAATTTCATATTGTGACCTTAATTTCTTCCATTTAAATTTGTGGAGTGTGTGATTACGGATAATTCTCAACCCAAACGCTCGTTCCCTTTTTGTTCGGCGAGTTCTTGAGTTTTAAGGTTGGTTATCGGGTTATGATTCATTTTTCTTCTTGCTTTATGTTTTTAATGACCCATTAGATCTTGATTTTTGTAGTATGATATGTGAAGCATGTGGGTACGAGTTTGAATAATAGATTGATTGTTACACATTATTTGTACTTGTTGCTTTTGGTTCTCAAAGTGCTAAAATTGATTGTGTGGGTTAATTAATTGATAATTGCTTGAATCTTTGTTGTATTTCTAGTGTGAATTTTGTACGGGTAAAGTCTGATTAACTCATTCTTGTCAAATAAGCTTGAATTTGCCCAATGATGGATAGGGTACTACTTTCTTAAGGGAAAATAATCAATTTGGCAATAGCTTTATGAATGTGGGGGAAGTCTGAGTACCCGAGGGTTAAATTGAAGTATGGATAGCATGTAAATATGTTAGGATGTTGTTTAATTTTTGTGCTTAATTTTTACAATAGGGTGTCTGGCGGAAAATCACCTTTCTGGAGAGCTTGTCATGGCCTACAAAGTTTGTTAGGCGAATGGCCGAGTAAGACCCTGATTACCTTCTGGTCATGAATTTGTGACTTGAGGCACTGTAACTTTCAACGAGTTTATCTTAGCTCGCTAAACAATCTCGGTGAATCACAGAGTTGGCGCTAACATCGATGCATGTGTTAAAGCTTTTTGACACTATCACTTTCGATGAGCTTGTCTTAGCTCATCAAATAATCCTGACAAATCACCGAGTTTACGAGGACATCAACCTTCATGCCTACTTTGAACTTCTTTTGCCATTGTCGACTTTAGCGACCTCGTCTAACATGTTACGCAATTCACCTACCCACTCGGCGAGCCTCAAGAGAATTGTTTCAAAAGTTAATTACTTGAATTTATTTTCAACTAACCTTCACTTGATGCTTGTTTTGCAATGTTTTTCCTTAGAGGAAATGGCTAGACCTAAAGTTTTTGTCACTTCAAGGGCCTCTTCTTCACATTTTGACTCTCCTTCTCCACCTCTACTAAAAAAGCAAAGGGGATTGGAAATCAACAAGTTGATTGTGCAATAAAGAGTCGCTCTGTGCAGTTCTAAGCATGCGAGTGAAAAGAAACAAAAGAATGTTGTTGTTGCTGAGATTGAAAAGAAGAGGACATTGGTCGATGAAAGCACCTCTTTCTCTGCTAACCCTGAGGAGCCTCCACTTTATTATTGTTGTATCGAAGACAATGCTGATAATGTAGTTGAGAGTACACTAACACCTGTTAGTGTTAAGAAGGTGGTAAAAAGATACAAGAGTGCAATCTGCTCTAAAATGATACAATACCCTACTTCCTATATGACATCAAGGGTACTTCTGATCATCACTCCAAGAGCACTTAATAGGTTGAAAGCTGCTGGTGAGAATACTATCTTGGAGGAGCACAACCTATCTATTGACGTGGTCATGAGTGACTACCTAACAATTTTGGAGATGATCAAATTTCACAGGTTTGAGCAATTCACTAGAGCTCGACCTCCTTATGTCCCAACGTGGGTCCGTGAATTTTATGAGGCCTATACCAAGGCACTCCAAAAGAAAAGGAAGGGCATGATATGGAGACCACTTGAAGAAATTGAAGTTTGGGATAAGATGGTAAAGTGTGATCGGACGACGATTAATGATATTTTGGGCATGGAAGGGAATAAGGCTAGGATGTACATGCTTTTAATGAAGCATAAGCTTGATGATTCTAAAGGGTTGTTGACACCCTTGATTTATGATATTACTCCCTCATGGTTGTCTGATGGGGTCAAAATTGAGAAATAGGATATTAACATGGTGGCTCATTTTTTTGGACTAATTATTAATAACCTCATACCATCGCAGAATGAATGAACCCTTCATCACCAAAAAGTGGTATTGGTTGGAACAATCGTTGATTTATAAGAGGTGAATGTGAACTGTATAATTGGGGGAAGAAATGCTCATGTGGGCTAAAAAAGAGCAAACTTCATTGCCCTTCCTTGTTTTGATCAATCAGTTATGCGTGGTGGCTGGATTTCCATTTAGAGGAAAGACAAATGTGAGAGTTACTCCTGCCTCGTCTAATGACATTCATAGAATTGAGGTTAATTATTTGAGAGATGACGTAGCCAAAAGGAATCCACCACAACCTGACACGACACTCGTAGTGGACCCTACAACCCTAGAGTTAGACATTTCTCATCCCACTCCTACTGTGGATCCCTCAAGTATCGCTCTTACTTTGTCTGTAGTTGCTGGTTCTGCTACTCCCCCTCCTCCTATTGTAACTCCTCCTACATCTTGGCCTCCACTGACTCAGGCCTTAATATATTTGATTTGACACTTTGCATATTATATGAATGTTAGGGTGTCTTGCTTTGAGAGGGAGGTGCCATGTTTTATTAGTACGACCATTGAGACTGCTATGTCTCCCCTACTGGCAGAGCTTTTGAGTCAAAGTGTACTATTGACCTCTAATAAAAGAGACTCGATAACCTTACAACTCCAGTTGAGGAGTGTGAGAAGAATGAGGGAGGTTCAATTGAGATGATAGAGTTAAGAGGTGACATACCTACATTGATGTTGGAAGTGGATCAGCTGAAGCCCATGGATATATCAATGCTATGGGGTGATGTACCATTACTGGAGATCCAGCAGCTGCACCTCCGATTGTGATCAGAGTAGATGTGCCTTCAGTGGTAGCTGGGCAGCCAATTGTTGATGGGACTGAGTAAATGAGAGAGCATGCCGATGATGAGGGCGATGAGGATTCCACTATAGAGGCTGATGAGGATGAGTTCATGTGGGATGATGAGCAGGTGAGAATGGATGAATTAGTTAAGTTATAGAGAATAGAGGAGTCAATTGTGCATGCTACATTTGAGAGATCTTTCGTGGAGACCTCCGAGTTTGGCACTAGTGCGATCTGTCCTTTGGACTCCAATCCTTCTCCCGATGTTCTAGTCATTGATGTCCCGCTAAATGCCACATTCACTACAACTCTACTTGATGTGCCAGGTACTAATGTCCTAGTAGATGCTACTCTTATCGAGCCATAAGAATTGAGTTCTTCGTAGACTTAGCCTGACTGGTGAGCTTTTTAGTCATTTCATTCTCGTACTTTTATTTTTGTGTTTAGGATATTACAACTATCTTTTTTATGGGGTGAAAGTATCTGTGCCTATTGCCTTTTTGGAATTGTATTTTGTTTAATTGGGTTAGATTTTATATTTTAACACTATATTTTTATTGCATTTGATTTTTGAGTTTTGGACATTTTATTCTCTCTATCAATTCCAACGAGATTTTTGGATTGGTGAAATGATTGAAGAACTTGTGCGTTCATTGTTGATATTTGAGGGTCGATCGTATTCAATATCGATGTCTTGGATAGTGCTATTGGTGTGAAATGTGTTTGTGTTGATGTTGTAAGGGGAAATCTGTGTTGCTTTACTTTTGCCTGGTCTTTTAGAATCTTGTGTTCACTAGCTGTGTATTAATGTGTGCCTTGCAAAGAACATTCCATGCAAGCTTCTTAATTTTATAGAGTAGTGTAAAACAATTGCGTTTGAAGTGCCATGTGTGATGTGATCTTACTTGAAAGCATTCTTGTAGATTCGTATAAATTTTTTTGATAGTCTAATTGTGTAGCTTTGTTGAATGCAATAGAAGACCTTGGGAACAAATGTTGAGAGGGAACCCAAATCATCATACATTTTGTGACTACCTTGTGAGGGTGTGCCACCATCTTTACACCATTTGAGCCAATACAATTTGTTGTCAGCCTCATTGAAGCCTCTTGAACCAAATATGTTCCTACTTCTCACCAAAAAATCATTTTGAAGCATTAATTTGTTTGGATAACCAACCTAGGCCAAAAGATTATGTTGGGGTGTTGAAAGGAAGGAGGAAAGAAAGCCATGTGAAAAATAAGAAACAAAAGTTAGACACAACCTTGATGTTTGTTGCAAAAAGTAGAAATCCCTTATTTTAAAAAAGTGATCAAAAGCATAAAAATGGATTGAAAAAGAATGTTTTATGAAATAAAAGGGGTTTCCAATGTTCTGAATAAAGAATTGAGGAGTGAGTATCCAAATCAAAAGTATGAATACAAATTGAGAAGAGGTGAAGATGAGTACAACAATGCTTTGAAAAGGTGAAGTCAATGATCCAAATTGACCATACCTTTGCCCTTAGCCACCTTACAAGCCTGAAAAGACCCATGAGATCTTTCTAAAAATGGTATATGTGATGATTGGAATATATGGGAAAACTTATGGGATGAAGCTTGAATGTATTTCTCCTTTGGAGAGTGAGAGTTTGTATTGTCACGACCTAAAGTACCCCCTAGACGTGACATGGCGTACAAGACCCCGAGAGGCCTCATACAAGCCACTTAGCATACATAATACAAGATCATAGAGTTAAAAGAAAACAATTCCATATCAAAGGAGTATAAGGAAATAGAGGAAGTCTACATATAGTCTAAAAAGCCATCTAACATAGGAATGAAAAGAACGTTGGGACGTAACCCAAAGAGGTCGTTAAAGAAAATTACATAAAAGTAAATGCAGTTACGTCCTCGAACATATGAGGACTCACAAAATTCTCTGAGGTCTCTATTATAACGAACTAGCCACGAGAAGACGGAGATGAGCTGGATCCTACACTTATAAGAAAATGTAGGCAAGATTATGCGTTACTACAAAAATTTACCAAATATGATAACCATGCACAAAATAATTTAAACATGCAGAAAAGGACATTTTCATAACATGCAATGATCTAGCTAAACCAAGAAAAAAAGGTTAGAAATCATAACTTATAAATCATGATCAATGCAAGCTAACCATCTTAACTTTACTTGAGAAATACCTTAAAAGTTTCTTTAGTTCATTTTTGTGGGAGTTAGCCTTAAACCGACCTATAAGACCACGTGAGGTATCAACATGGAATCCGGTGTCAACCCCACACCGAAAAGAGGTGTCCTACTTGCCAATGTAAGACCATGAACTTCTAATGTGTTTTTCAATCAGGAACTCCTCTTGATGTGTAGAACCTGATTTTCAACTAAAATTTAAGTTTTTCCCTTTTCATTTTGGAGGTTACTTTTGGATGATTTTAACTCCGGTTCTTCAACCTTTCAATATGGGTATCGTTGAACTTCTTTTGATGAATTCTTTCCATTTTTGATAGTTGGGGATCGTTTTGGAGTTGGTATTTGAGGTTAAAGCTCTGGTAGAGTGTTCGGGTGAAGTTTTCGACCTTCGAGGTAGGTTTTGCTGTTCTTCTTTGAGACTGGGATTAGTTAATTGATTTTTCTTATGTCATAGGCTTTGGGATGGTATCGTAATATGATTTGGGATTGTTGATTTTGTTGTGATGCCAGTGTGGGGGCTTGAGTATATTGTAATGCCCTTGTGGGGGCTTTAGTATATTATGTTGCCAGTGTGGGGGCTTGTTTGTACAGTTTAGCCCGTGTGGGGGCCTTAATTATTACTCTATTTTCTTTGTGAGCATGTGATTCATGAGTTGCCTGTGAGAGAGGCTTGTTACACTATTTGACTTATAATGCCCGAGAGAGGGGTTGAGTTGGGGATTTTACCATACTTTGAGAAATGAAATGCTTTTCTAAATGGTGCTGACTTATTTCAAATGAACACTTTCCCATTATTTTTATATGAGTGTGTTTAACATGATTTGGTCGAGTTTTGAGAACTTTGAACCTTTCATTACATGTTGAGTTCATTATTTCCTCTATGCCATATGTGTTGTTATGCATTCATCCTCATTCATCATATCATTGATTTTGGGAATTGTGAAATGTGGAGATTCTTTTTGAGAAAGAAAATGAGACACTTTTTATATCCTTGACTATGAATTACGTGGCAAGTTGATGAGACTTTGAGATTGTGATTTGGTATATGGACTGCGAGTCCTCCATGGGTCTTTGTCTGAAGCCTTAGCTCGATAGGGTGTATACGACAGGTTGTGTGACAGCCTTGATTCCACCGTACAACATAATCATTGCATCATCTTATTGCATTGCATCAATCTTTGGTTTTGTGTCTTAACTAATGATCTTTGATATTATTATGGCTTATGTGTTTAATTTACTCGCGCCGTTCTATATAAACTGGCGGCACCGATGTTGGAGTTGGACTTTTCTGTATGCAAGTGGAAGCGTTCCTTAGTATTTTTCATAAGTTTGATTAATTCCGTATACTCAGTCGGTAAAACCTACTGGGTCATGTGAATTGTACTCCCCTACTTTTGTATCCCTTTTAATGCAGATTCTTGTCACGGTACTCCTCGTGGCAATTGATTATCTAGCGAGCAGGTTCATTTCGGATTAGTGGTGAGATCATGTGCTCTGGATCGCCATTGACTCCATCTTCCATTTCAGTTATTACTTTTATTTGGAGATTTATGATGTACTTATATTCAGGGATTCTTTTAGATGCTCTTTACACTTATGACACCAGGTTTTGGGAAATTCTTCGTTGTTATTCTCTTCTTTTCAGTTGTGGCTTGACTTCCTCTTTGGGAGTCTCGTATGTGTTTTATCTTTCGGCTTACACATCAGGGTGGTTTTGGGATGTGTGCCATCATGACCTTGGTTTTTGGGTCATGACAATGACAAATTTACCCTTAGCAATGACATCACCCATTCAATTATAGAGCAATTTCATGTACTACATAAACACAATTGTTTGATAAGACATCACCCAAACCAAAAAAATTTAAGCTAACTAAAGTAGATTTCATATGCTAAACATAGTTATCAAGCATTTATACTTCAGATCTAGCAATTATAAATACTAAAACTTATTTTCAAGACACAAATTTCTAGTTCAAGCAACTGAGTTTTGAAGTAAAACAAACTAAAGAATGAAATTCCTAGCACTTTACCACATTATGAAGCTTAAAATCATGAAATTAGAGTAACATACTAGGTTTTCCAGATGTGAATAAGCAAAACAAAGAGCTTCAATGGTGGTTGATCAACTTGGACTCAAAAACTTTCCCAAAAAGAAGGTTTCAAAGTTTTCAAGGAGAGAGTCTGAATAGTTTGAGGGAAAGAAGGTAAGGAGTTCATATAAAGATTGGGGAAAGTGTATTGGCGGTAAGCTTGGGAGGTTGAAGATGAAGGGTTCAAGAAGGTGGATGCCTGTGGGAATAGAGGTTGAGGGGAGTGTATAAGGAATAAAGTAAACGATTTTAGGATTTTTGGGTTTTGGGGAAATGAGGGTAAAAATCTGGTCCTTTAAGTGCTTCAAGAAAAAAAATTAAAACCTCACACATATACCAAACATGCGCTTTATTGGCGACAGGCCAACCAAAATTGGTGAGACATCGGTAGTAGCACAGAACCTGCAAATTTGAGCAAGTCAAATAAGTCATACAATTCTTTTCCTTGCACTTTACAATGGTCAAGTGATGGTTCAACGATAAAGCACAAAATCAAACAATTATATCTTAGTCATCCAATGGGGATATATGTTTGACTGGCATAGTACAATAATCAATCGGTGTTACGTCGATGGATTATATGCTCAATTATTTAGCTCCTTTACTTGGCATCTTTTTTCACTCCTAAAACAGAACAAAAACAACAAAAGTGCACAAAAAAGATATAAAGAAAAGTATTTTTGTTGCCTCCCAAGAAGAGCTTGATTTAACATCATGTTAAGAATAAAGTACTTCACGACTACCTAATATCGGGTGAAATTTCCCTTTCTCATGGATCTTTCATTATCTCATCCATGGATTCCTACACAGATACTACCCTACGTTGATCAGGTGGCTTTGTAGATATGCCTACCTTAAACATTAACAATTCCTCATCCGCTCTAAATTGGAGCTCTCCAAGCTCCATATCAACAATTTCTCTGCTTGTAGCAAGGAATGATTGGCCAAAAAGAATAGGCCCCTTCAGAGCCACATCGCAATCCAGCACCAGAAAATCCATAAGCAAGATGAACTTGTCTACTTTGACTAGGACATCAAATAGTATACCAACCAGTTTGCTGATAAAAAATCAGCCATAAATAGCCTTAAAGTAGTGGTCTAGGGCTTCTCGAGACCCATCTTCTTGAAAATTAGAAGAGGCATCAATTTGATACTATCCGTCAAATCACACAAGGCTTTGTCAAATTTTTGCAACCCAATGGTGTAAGGAATGGTAAAAGCTCTTGAATCCACTTTATTTGTTACCAATAACAGTCCATCATAGTGGTGCAGTGGTGAAACATTTCAATTGTACTCAAATTAACTACCCTCTTCTTTGGTAGTAACTCCTTCATAATTTTTTAGTACCCGATCGTTTGCAATAGTGCATCAACGAATGCAATCTTCACATAGAGTTTGCTAACCTAATATACAAATATTTTGAAATGTACATCTTTTTTCTTCTTTATCTCCCTTTGAGGATAAAGAGGGGGACACCTAGGTTCATCACCTTTAGCGGATTTATCCCCTATTTCTTCTTCAACATCAACTATCACTTTAGGAGGATCATCCCCCTTTTCTTCACAACCATTCACATCATCCTCCTTTGACAATTCTTCATCAATCACAATGTGGAAAGGTGCACTAGTTTCTACCCCATCATTAATTCACTCACTAGAAATTTCCTTTGGCATTAACTTGGTTCCATCAAGCACTTTGCCACGCCTTGTAACTATTACAATATAATGGCCATCATTCTTCGGGTTTAAGAGAGTATTACTTGGGAGTGTTCCTCTGGCTTTTTGATTCATTGGAGTTGATATATGGTTAATTTGAGTCTGAAAATTCTTGATTAAAGTAGAGTGAGAGCTAACGGCTAAAAGCAAATTCTAACAATGCCCTTGAGTTCCTAGAACACATTCTCTATAAACTCAACTCTCTTTAGAACTCGTTTCAACATCCCTTCAATCTTTGAACTAGCCGAGTTACTCAGAGTTTCTTGGTTTTGAGGAGCATCAGATTTTTACTTCATTCACATGCACAATTATATTCCTAGTACCAACCAACCCACAACCTCCCAAAAAGTTTACCAATTTGCCCTTAAGAAAGCCGCCAACCAATCTATCATCAGAGAACCTCATGAATCTATCTAGGGTTGGCTACTCAGACTTCACCACATCCAATACAAATCAAACACTCAAAAGCAATATATGATTTACATTTAAGAAAGTCATCACTTTATCCCTCATCAAGCATTATCAATCCATATCTCAATTATCTAAAGAAAAAATAAAGAAGCTATAACAACAAGAAACAAATTAAGCAGCTAACCCAACATAATATATCAAAAAGCTCGACAAGGAAACATCATCCACAAATCCAAAATAAAACCATCCATCAGAGTATCAAAAAAATCCCGACAAGGGCACATAGATCCAAAGCATAAACAAAGTAAACCCAACAAGGGAGGCACCCCCAACTAAAAATGCAGTGGTGTCCTCACAGCACAACAATCTAAAGAGAATACGAGGGCTCCCTAGAATGATCTCACTTAGAATCAAAGGTGTCGGAGTCTCAAAGTACATCATCAGTGTCATCACTAGACCTGTAGAATTTCTAGAGCGTATCCTTCATCCTGTTCAGAAATTCGGTCTTCTTATTTTCATTCCTCCTCTCCATCCTTTCCATCCTGTCCTTAAGAATTTGCTGATCATGTATCAATTTTGTGAAGGTGGAAGAAACAGTACCTGAGGTCGAGGATCTCTCTCTAGGGCCAATAGAAAGGTGTCCCACTAACTCCTCAATATGAGAGTGGATCTGTGCATCCAAGATGTGCACTTGTCCTGATATGTGGACTAAGGCAGGAGGTCCTCTCTAAAGTGGCCCAATAGAGGTGGAAGTGGTGCCCTTGCAAAGTAAAGCACTGCTCTCGGTGAAAGTACAAAATGCCGGATAATTAACATCAATCTTTCTCTTCTTATGCATATGCTCGGGTTCCGTCTTCTTGACTGGGTGAATCCGCTTCTCTGGATCTCGCATGCTATCTCTATCCTAATTGTCTACACCAGGTACCTGGCACAAATAAGTGATCAAAGAAGGAAAAGGGAGACTTTTTGTACCTTCAATAACAACCTCTTGCATATGTTGCACAATTAACTTGCAAGGTGAACTCGGTGGACTCTATCTGAGTATTTGTTCTCAATCCACTTTTGCCTATTACAGTTATGCCTTCTTCCCGTGCCCATGCAAGGTGAACTTCATGTCATTATCGAAAAGGCCATAATATGCATTGTTCCTGATGGGATCAAAATGTATTTGCTTGCCCCGAACTATGACTATAAAGGCAGCCTAAAAGTTAGATTCGGTGGCATTGGCATAGATTTTTCTCACCCATTAGTAATTAGCCTTGAAAGGCTCAGCAATCAAGCACAACCAACCGCTAGTCTCTAATCAGCCATAGAAACCAGGGATGCCCTCGTCCAAGTTATCCTAAAGTATACCTCTCTCCTTTATGACATTCTTTGTGACAAAGAGGTCATACAATCAGTGGCACTTGGTGGACACAAACTGCTCATCATAAAAAATCTCATCCCCCAAAAAATTGTCTTGAATTTGTTGTTCGTCTTGGTTGATGTTGTCGGCCATGCTTTCGCAAATTTAGTACCTATACAAGATGCAAACATGTCAAACGAATGCAAAGGTACGTAAAGCATTGTATTATTTAGCAATTAGGCCAAAGAAATGAGTGAAAAAGAAATTAAGGGAGTGGGGGCAAAGCTACTATTTTCGGCAGTGCTGACTGCCAGGCAGATGACTTATTGCGATCTCCAGATAGATTCACCCGATCGCGAGCCTCACCTTTTCAAGTCATCAAGATCGTAAGATGAGACATCGCGATCATTGTTTTTTCAAATTGTTCACATCGCGATCGCAGGATTAGAAGTCGCGATCGCCAAGAGGAAACTCAGCCAATAAAAATATTCACTTAGGTATTTCATCGAACAGGTTATGGGCAACCCATTCTCATGCAACTTTCAAAAAGTTCAAGCTCTCTTCTTTCCCCACCAATCATTTAGCACTCATACAGTACACTAATAAACAACAAACTCCACAAAATTATGTTCTTTCAACAACAATCATGATTAAAATATAATGGTGAAACTCAACCCTTTGGCAACTACTTACCACTTTAAAAAATTAATCAAGAAAGGAAGGGAGGAATCATACCTTGAGTGAAGAAGAAACTCTTAAAGGAGGTCTTGCAAAAGATAATTGATTGGAGCAATTGAATTTACAGGGGGAGAAGTTTTTGACTCATTTTTAGGGGATGAATGGTGCAATGAATCTGATTTTTGAACATTTGCCCTTTTAAATTCACGCGCTTCATCACGATAGCGCCGTGTAGCCTCGCGATCGCTACTAGTAGCTAATTTACCTTTTGTGAATGCGGCACCAATCACTTGCAATCGCGGACCTGGTGATATAACACATCGTGATTGCGACCAGAGGCTCACGTGATCGCGATGAGCAACTGAGTGCCAAAATCTCTGAAGTTACTTTCCATTTAGGCGATGGCAGGGGAAAAAAGGGTGATCCACCCAACCTCTTAAGTGCACCTGGGCATCCAAAGTTGCGTGAACTCCTATTTTTGAAGGTGTTTTCACCCCAACATACAATTCCAATCAATTATGTGCATCCAAAGCTATTGAAAACACCACCACGAGATTTTGAAATTATGAGGGTTAGTTAAAAAGACAAATTAAACCTAATCTAAAAATCAAAAGCACAAAATAAAACTATGCTTGATACCAATGGGTTGCCACCAATCAAGCGAACAATTTAACATCGTGTCGCGACGCTAGGCACATCACCCTTTATGTTTCCACTTTGAGGCGATGAACCATCTCCCCAACTTTAGATCATAATCAATCCGGAGAGCGTAGGGTGGACAAGAGAGAATCACACATTTCACCTGATCTCTCTACTTTGAAGACTTGAATTTCTTATTCAATTTTACATCATTTTTCTGCTTTGGAACCTTGGGAAAGAGTGAGGATGAAAGGGTCATTGGCCCACTTGATTGTTGCTTTGCACGATTTGTGGCCCTCAATAGTGTGACACCCTCAACTTCGCATGAACCAAAGTTTCCATTTATGATCTTTTTGGATTTTTCTTGCAACTCTAGTATCATGCTAGCTATTTTGGCTTCATGGATTGTTATTGCTTGGGTTGGTTGCACGAGCTCAAGATATTTTCTATATCCACCTTCACCTCTTTGCTTGGTTTTGGTTTTAACCATTCATCTCTGAGAATTACTTGGAACGTCTCATCACACAAAGCAAGGTGAAAGTCATGAGACTCTTCTTCGCACTTTTTGGCCATTGAATAGTGAGGAGTTTAATTTAATCCCTTCTGATTTCTCTCACCTTAGCCCTAAGAGTTGCAAGTCCAAACTCAAGATCGACCATGCCATAGCACCGAGCTAGGCCCCTTTTTCTGAAATCTTTCTATTTCTATAGAGAGAAGGACTAGGGCTTTCTTGCCCCAACTGAGCTTTTTTTCCACGTCCCTAAGCCTCCATTGACTTATTACATTTGATTCCCTCAAAAGACATGGGTCGGTTGTGGGCATACCACTCCGAAAGATTTAGTGATCAAAAAAAGCCATAGAAACAAAAGAAAAGATAATAAAGACAACTATTCACAATTTAGATAGAAACAAGTAAACTAGAAATCCTAAATTAATTAAATACGCCTAATTGTTCCCTAGTAACTGTGCCATTTTTGATAATGCTCAAATGACCATCTAAAACAAGTCAAAAGAGTAAGCGGTCATCCTCAAAAAAATACCTAACTAAGAGTCGGGGTCGAATCCCAAAGGAAACAATGTAATGGCAATTAAAGAAATGAAAGCTAACTAGGTACTAGTTTGAATCTAAACAAGCAAAATGCAAAATTATCAAATATAAGGCAATTAATCTAAGTAAACTACGAATGGGGTTAGAGACGATATCAAGCAAGGGATGTATGAGAATTGGGAAAACTTGAGATTCAATCAATACGCAATGATCCACTATAATTCAATCCAAGATCAATCACAAATAGGTAGGCTAGAACATCATAATTCAACCCTAATCTCCTTTCAGTCTCAAAGGGTTATATTACGATATCTCATTTCGGTCTAAATCATATCGATACAAAACAACAAACAACCTTAACTTAGACCTCTCTTTCAAAGATGCCTTGCACCAACAATGCAACCCTAAACTTACATCTTTCGATCTCAAATTCAAGATTCAAAGTCACAATGCAATTATCGATCTAATTCTCTACTCCAATCAATCTCTTTCGAGCATCAATCGAAGATCGAAAGCTGAGATTGAGCTTGCACTCTTAACCTATAAATTCAAACATAAAAACTATATTGAGCCTATTTCATGAAATCAACATGGAAACAAGGAATTACAAAAGCAATAGAGTAATTAATCAGACACAAAAATAACTGTCTATTTCTTGCACAAAAGTCCCAATATCATACACATAATCACACCTACATTTCTAGCAATTAAGAACAAGGAAATGAAGAAGGATAAAAGGAATTTACTAAAATAGAACACAATCTCCAAATCCACAAATGAAATTGAGGCAACTTGCCTTTAATGTCTCAACCCCAAATCAAGATCTACAAATTATTCTTCAAAAGTTTAGCTAAGCTATTTAGAATTCTCTATAATTCTATATGGGATGTTGCATACTCTTAACAATGACTGCACATGAGTATTTAAAGGGTTTTCGGAACAGATTTGGTGAAATTCCAAATCTGCCCAAGCGCCAGGCAGTTTGCCCATCGCGGTCTCGACATCTAGCTCGCGCAATCGCTGGGAGCAGGGTCACTGGGTCATGCAATTGCGACCCTTGACCACGCGATCTCGAGGTTCAAATAATATGTGCAAAGGGATCGCAACGTCCTCATCATGCGAACATGAAGAACAATTTCCTGTCAGTTCTACTTTCTTCTAATTTTACCTCTTTTTGCTCTAATTCCACTTGGTTTCTTCAAAGATCTTCTAAATCCATTCTCCATTTCATTTTCCTGCATATATGAAGAAAACCACATTAAAAGCACCAATTCTAAACTAAAGCAAGCCAAACTAACTAAGAAAAGAGCCTCAAATGAGTGGAAATTCACCACTCATCATATGTCCCTTGGATTCTCTCGAACTCAAGGACCCTTTCAAACAAAACACCAACATTAATTTAGTAGATAGACTACCCCTAGCTGATCCCTATCTCATATTATTAAATGAGAAATTATTCAGATTATCCCATCCCTTGCTCAGACCCATAGAGTAATTTAAACAAGTCTTCATTAATGAGTCTTAGCAAACTCCATTTTACTTTTCCAAGCTAAAACAGTGTTAGAGAGATCAATCAATGTTTGCAACCATTGACTTTTATATTAAAAATTTAGAACAACAATGGATCCATGTAACACAATAAATTTTAGAGCCGATTAATCAGTACCCATTTTTGGTTTTACCTGCTATCTAGCACAAACCTCTAGCTAAGTATTTAGCTGCTCATAAAATATGAAATAGAGACAATACCCATATAGAAAATTTCATTCCAAGCTAAATTGATTCACAAAATATGAAATCCAAGCTTACAACAAATCTGAGGTTTTTTACACTGCATGCTAAGGTCTTCACTAAACTCTATCAATATTTTCTTTCAATAAAAAATCTCCCTTCTCTAATATCCCTAATTAGGAACATGATAATGGTACATAATTGCACAAATCCCTTTTCTATGATTGAAACCTTCAAAAGGAAGAACTACTTTTAACAATTTCAATTTTGTCCTTCAGCTTCCATATTTGCGTTAGATTGGCAGAGAACCAATCCGATTACTTCCTCTCACCACCCTTCAGTTCTCATTGAAGCAAATATGTTGGTACTGGAGAATCACCAATCAATCATTATATCACACCAATTGTAGCATCAATACTGAGGCAATCTTGCTCCTTCCAAGGAGGCATTTAGAAAGTGAGACGCCTATTGGTTCCTATGGGATGCTATTCCTTCACCGGTGTGTTTCATTGGTTTTCAGCTTTAAATCCATAAAATTTGATTTTTATAAGGAATATATGAATAAAATAGAACTAGGGCCTAAAACCCTTTCAATTAGAATTAAAAGATAGCAATAATTTAAAATTTTGAGTCAATTAGTTGTTAAAATACCGACTCATCAAGGGCCGATGGGAAGTACTAACGATCTACCCTAGCTACCTCTTCAATTCTAGGGACTATGTATAACCGGAAACAACCCCTAGCTAATTTGAAAAAGGCCCTAGATGCATGAACTTGTTCAGCTTGTCGCATGTGATGTATGAACACAATGAACTCCCCACAAAGCGCAACCCGCAGACACAACCCTACTTAAGTAGAATGGACCCAAAGTCTTGAATGCACATAATAAAAACCCTATGATGTCTGACTTGAACCCAATCATATGTGGGCACCACAATCTTCCTTAGAACCACTTGGAACCTGAGGTGCTAGCACCCTAGGTCCGATTGTCGAAAGCGATGATGATCTTTGCTAACATGATACCTACCCCAGGGTGAGATGCTATCACTAATGTAATGATGGTTGGGCCTCTTAGCACTACCTCAATAAGACTCAAGACACGCCTGCTCTACAACCCTCACATAACTAACAACTTTGGGAAAAGTATATCCGGCTGGTATCAAGTACTTAGATGCTAAATTGATTGGAAAATTCAATCCCCTGATGAATTCTTGGCTGAAATCTTGCTCAGTAGGAAACAATGTGGGAGTAAGCCCGTACTGCTTGAGAAACCCAATCACGTACTACTTGAGAAACCCAATCACATACTCAAATTGACAAAGAACAATGATGGAGACATACCAATCCAACTGTAGGTTGAGAACCACATGATTCACCAAAGAGCATATCTGCCAGCGGTATATCCTCAAAGGGAGTAAGGATTCCTAACATTGTATCAAAAAGATGTCAAGGTGAATTCTAATAATGTTTGAGCCGGGGCTACCCACAAACTCTCTAGATGTTGCTGAACATTTCAAACCTCAAAGTTTGTGCCTTGTAAAGGCTATCTAGCTTGACCAAGAACCTAAATCGTTGTAGTATGTGCAAATGCCTCATACGCATCCATCAAATACCTCGTGCCATCCATCAAAGAATGAGTGGATTCAAAGGAGTATTTAGACGTTGATCGAATCATATTCACACCATAAGGAATCAAGAATGGAATTTCATAAGAACACCCTATAGCCTCTCGAAGACTAGATACAAATGTCTACACACCAATCCATAGGACTCTACTTGGAGTTTTATCTCGTATAAGCGATATCGGTCAACCTAGAGCTCAAATATAATTCTGTCATGACCCAATTTCTCCAGTAACAATGGAAAATACTATAAAACACTAGTAGGATAGCCAACCTATAACTAAAAATGATGGGTGTAAGGGTTGAAACAAAGCTGAAGAAAAAATTTAAAAGAAATAATAAGAGAGAAACAGAAGAAAACCAGAAGATATATACAATAATGAAGATCCCTCCAAGAATCTAGAAGTAAAAATTACAGAGCTACTAAATATAAAGTACAAGTCCCAAAAGTAGACGCAAAATAAAAAGACTGTCTGAAAATACAAAAGAATAGTAATCAAAATATAGATGGAGATAGGTAAAGTCTTGAACGCCATGTGCATTCCCTAGCCTCCAAATCTTGCAACAGCAGTGTCACGACCCAAGCCTAGGGCCTAGATGTGACCGGCGAATGGGGAACCCGAAGGAACCCCAAACAAGCCTCATAGCGTATCATTACACATCCTTGGTCGCGGAAGCAATTAAATGACCATAAGCGATAAGCATAATCAAGGGGGAAATCGGGACTAAGGGAGCAAGGAAAAAAAAAAGAAATGATACATAAATACCATAGATGAGTCAAGCTCAAGCATAATACACAACTTGTCCAACACCACCTCTAAACATGAGTACTTAGCGGGGGCCAAGACAAACTACCGGGCTCACCCTCATAGTCAAAACATAACTAGAAAGGAAAAGTTTTATACATAGCAAAAGATCATGAGCAACGTCCCCGAAATGGAGGACTCACCAATAACCACTATAGAAAATCGTACTAGCCACGCGGAGGAGGATGGTCAAGCGGTGCTCCGGTCCCTACATGGTGACATCATGTAGGCATAGAGTATGCGTTAGTACATTTGAATGTACTAAGTATATGGGATGCAATGCAATGCTACATTAGATGGACATCATAGGAAAAATGCGTAATCATACCCAATAGATAGCATATTAATGAAATGATATGTATAATGATGCTTACATAAAAATCATATTTAGTGGGACGTAGTACATGTGTGGCGAGTGACCATCAATATAGTATTTCCAAGGCCTACCACCCCCTTGGAGAGGCGAAAGAGGTACAAACCCCTCAATATGGTTACACGGGCCTACCACCCCCCGAGCTAGGGACCAAGGTACAAACCCCTCGATATGGTTATACAGGCCTACTACCCCCCGTACTAGGCAACCAAGGTACCAACCCCTCGATACGGTTATACGGGCCTACTACTAGGCCCCCTCGATACGGTTATACGGGCCTACTACCCCCCGTACTAGGCAACCAAGGTACCAACCCCTCGATACGGTTATACGGGCCTACTACCCCCCGTACTAGGCTTGGTCGACTCACAACACTTATATAGAGAAAATCATATACATGTGTCCATTTCATCATCATTTCAGTAATTACATAACCATCCGACTCATAGGACGTACCTTGGACCTTCCCTTTCCTAAGAATTCTATAAATGGGCATTTTATCAAACACAAGGTGGGCAATTGTTCATGTAAATGAAATCATGTATTTCAAGAATACTAAGTCCAACCAATTCAAAAATCCATATAAATCAGCCCACCAACAACATACATATATATATCAACCTTCATAATTTGATCATGGAAGCATGTAAACCATAAACATCACATAATAATTCCATTTCATGATAATATGCAAAATGGACCATAATAGGGTGTGTAGTAGTAATTCCATAATTCAAGAGTTCATAAATAATCATAAGGACCCATAAACTTGAAGTAGAAATAGAGGATAAATGGTTGGACTTGTGGAAAGGAAGGTTTCCACAATCAAACCCACATACCTCAACTTTGGAGAATCCTTGATGAAGATTGGAATGGAGAATCGAAGCTTGAGATTGAGTCTTGAATCCGGAATTAGAGCTTGAGATGTTTGAATTTGGTTGATGATCTTGGTGGAATTTTTGGAGAGGGCTTAGAGAGTGTTCTTGGAGTTAAGAAAAATGACTAAGTATGGGACATATCCCCTTTTTATAAAAAACGTCTCCAACCCGCCTACAAAAAAAAGCTCACTGGAAATTGCAAATCTGCACAGACAGGTTTTACGAAAATGGTCATAACTCCCTCATCCTAACTCGGATTAAGGTGAAACCAAGTGCGTTGGAAAGCTAACTCAAAGAGCTTTAATTTGATAGGTTGCAGCCTTTCCAGTTCCTTGTTTGCTAAGAGATATGCCCCTTTAAAGTTGACCCTCCAAATCGCAATTTTTGCGATTTTCGAATTTTGATACGGTTGCTCTAAAATTCGGGTTAGACCCATTTCCCACTCAATTTGACCCGACAAATAAGAATATGAAGTCGAATTTCCGAAATCATGCACGGATTTTGAGATATATGGAAATTACAATTATAGGTGTTTCCGAAGCACATTTTCGGGCATTTTTGGGGTCGTTTCAAGCAGGCTCAATCTCAGTGCTGATAAGTAGTGCTCGGACCTTCATTATGACACAGATATAGAGTGTAGTATAATTAAAAAAACAACAGGTACTTAGTAGGCATAATAAGCTGACTGAGCAAGAAAAGTAACGCATAAGGAAATTCTAGAATATAAACATAACAAAGGTCAAGAAAGAAAAGCGGAAAGGAATGGACATTAGTGTAATAAGAAAAGAAAGGAAGGAAGTAAAATAAACTAAACCTAACCAGACCCCCATAAGCCCTAAGCATACACTCGTGCGTAAGTTTAGCTAAAACTCAAACACACCCCAAATGCCCGACAGCTATAAAGAATAGAATACACTCGTGCGTAAGTTTTAGTGGAAAAGTACTTCTAAAAATTGTGTTCTAGATACACATGTTTTAGAAGTTACCAAATGAAAATTACAATTTTATAATAGACAAAAATCAACTTTCTATTTATAAGCTAATGCATGTATTTTAAATTTTCAGAGTAAAATCTTAACTCAGAAAAATATATTATGCATTAGCAAGAACATCCTTGGATAATAAGCATAAAAGGTAGAAGATTATCTTAGAAATCTTTCTACTAATCTAAAAAGAACATGAAGCTACTTTTGCATCCAAAAGACTAAGCTAAAACCCATATAATAGTATGAAATAAGCTTATTATTTTTAATATGTCAGTTCTGTAATGTAAAATAATCTATAAGGAATGAACCTTTATTGCAAAACTTTTTAAGGTAAAAAAAGCCTATGTTGCGTACAACGAAAATAGAACTTCAAAGAATATCAATGAGCCTTCATAATCAGCCAGCCTCAATTGGTAACCCTTTAAATAGTACCTGAACCGATGTGAATAATGAGATCTCGTACGTGATAACGCTCAAGTTATCCTCAAAATAAGAAAGAGAATGAGCGATCGTTAGCAATAAAAATACCTAACAAGAGTCTAATCGAATATTAATCAAACAGAGAGTGATATAATGCATGGAATTAAATTAGGAACTTAAGAGTATAAACCTATTCTTTGTAGTAATTAAAAGAGATGGGTGGATGATTCCACAAAATTTACTAAAAGATTTTTGGTATCAATTATCACAATTAGACTAAAATTAGGATTTCAAACAAGTAAGAGACGATAGGGGTGTGGGGATTTATATCGATGTCAAGTAGGGGTACTTGTTCTTGCTCAATATCGCTAAACGAGCATGGATAGGCTGGGTAATCATAAATGACACTAATCTTCTTTCGATCTCATAGTATCAAATCATAGAATCTCATTTCGATCTCATCTATGTGAATCACAAATGAACCCAATACCTTACTAGAATCCCTCTTTCGAGAAGATTTGACAACTACAATTGAATCACAATTTCTCTTTCGAGGAAACTACAACAATCAAATCTAAATTGCAGGCATTAAACTAATTACCCACTTAAACTAATCTTTTCAAGCATCAATCGAAGATCTAGACTAGGATTAAGTTTGTAACCTTAACCCATGAATTAACCCCATGCTAATTAGCTCAAATCCATGAGTATAAAAACAAGAAAATAGAGCAAGACACAAGACCCACTACAGTAAATCAACACCCAACCCCATTATCACACCCTTAGAATTAAGGTTTTAGCCACGCATCATTAATGTTAAAGAGAATATACTCATTATGATTTTAGCCATTGGAGAGTTGAAGTTAAGCAATAATCATCAACACCCACTTCAATTTGAACTCTTAGATATCAATTACAACGTTGTTCAAAAACCCTCTAAAACACTCAAAATATTTCTTAAAGGGTAAAAAAAGACTAATTTCATGCAAAGTTTCTCTAAAAATCTCTTCTAAAATCTTGTATGAAAATTTGATCTAAAAACTAATTACATTTCCCTCCCCTTTGGATTACTAATATTTTCCCTAAAATTGTTTCGAAATTTCGTGTGAGACCAGTTCGGCAATGTTAGTCGGGAACACCTAGCATGTTTGGCGGATCGCCATTTTCTCTTTAGCTCGCCCTTCCTTTTCTTTGGGATTCAAGTGTTTGAAGCTCAGTTGGTAAACTTTCTCGGCTCAACCTTTCACACACGGTGGATTGCTAATTACCACCTTGTTCTCCCGTTGAGCCTTCATTTTAACACAGAGATATGTCACCTTGGGCAATGAACTTTCTAGTACGCACATTGATTTCGGCAAATCGCCATTATTGTTTTTAGTTTGCTGACCTACCTTGAATATCAACCATCGTAAACACGGTCACTTTCTGCGAGGTCTGGCCTATTGGGCATCTATCCTTTGTGTAAGGTGACCACGAGATGGGAGTTTTATACTCCTTTTATTGTTTTTGGCCTTTTTTTATATATATTCATCTTTGCCTTGTCTTGCAGCCTTCATAGCTGCAAAACAACAAAATATCATCAAAATAGGACATAAAAACGCATTGAGGACACTAATTGTTGAACTAAACATGCCTCAAATGAGTTGAAGTCTACCACTAATCAACACCCCCACGTAAGCTTTTCTTTGTCCTCAAGTAAATCAAGAACATAATTAGTTCAACAAGGATGTCTAGAACAATTATCAAATAGGAGTTAACATGCAAGTGTTATCACAAGCTTACTAACAAGCATATGCAACACTCAATCATGCTCAAAAAGCTTCAAATGAGGACTAGATGGTATGAATCACAGCTGAAGCTCACTATTGCTCCCTTCTAATGCAAAATCATGTTTCAACAGAATTCATAAGCCCTCACAACAAAAATCATTCCATGCTCTAACAAAGCCTAAAACCAAGAAGTTAGGAATCAATACAAATCTCTCTCCGAAAGAGAAATACATGCAAGTTTTATCCCATAGGTTTGACCATATTTTCCATTCATCACACAACATAGTTTATGCAAGATCTCAAGCGTCTTTGAGACTTGTGATGGACTTGAGGGTAGTTGTATGATGTATTTTTGTTAGTAACTTCACCTTTTTAAAGCATTGTTGTACTCATCTTCACTTATTCTCAAGTTCTTTTCATTTTTTTCACTTAGAGACTCAGATCTCAAATTTTTTACACAATTTATTTGACACCCCTTTTGTTTCAGCCCAACCTTCTTTTTCATTTCTCTCTCAAGTGTTTGCTCCTCTATTTTTTTATAAGAAGGGGTTCCTTCTTTTTGATAAAAATCTCATGGTTGAGTCTTACTCTTCTTTCATCTTTTTTTTCCCTTGGTTTTCTTTCCTCCTTCCTGTCCACACCCCTTACTTAAGATTTTTGCCTAAGTTGGCTATTCCAACAAACCAATGCTTAGAAAAGGATTTATGGGCGAGAAGTTAGGGACATATTTTGTTCAAGAGGTTTCAATAAGGTTGATAACAAACGTTTTAGGATCAAACGGTGCCAAGATAGTTTCACACCCTCACAAGGCGACAAAAGTATGAACATTTAAGTTCCCTCTTAGAATTTGTGCCCAAGATCATTTCTTGCATTCACCAAGTCTAAATAATTAGACTAACAAGGCGAATTATAGGAATCAACAAGAATGCTTTCAAGTAGGACCTTACCACACATGGCACTTCAAACACAATATTTTAGCACGGCTCTACAAAATCAAGAAGCTTGTGTGCGATGTTCAGTGCAACACTCACATCAAAATACAGCTAGTCTATAAAAGAATCAAAAAGATCATTCAAAAGTAAAGCCACAATGAATTCTTCTTGCAACATTAACAAAAATATATTTCACATCATGAAAACTATCCAAGACATCGATATTGTACACAATCAAACCTCAAACATCAAAAAGGAAAACACAGGCAATCTCATGCATTTCAAAACTACAAAATCATGGGGCAATTGATAGGGAGACAAACTGAAATCAAACCAACCAAATATTATAATGAAAACCAAAATATTAAAAATATCTCAAAATAAAACTGAATTAAAAAATACAATCAAAAAGGGGAATATAGGCACAGGTACCCTAACCCCACAAAAAATATACTAGCAGTGTCCTCAATGCTATTAGATTAAAATTATGGGATTAGAATGATTGAAAGGTCCCCCTGACAGACTATGCCTTTGAAGAAATCTGATCCTGATCTCAAAAAGGATGGCATCAACTTGGGCATCAGTACATGGTGCATCTGAAACACGTGGTAGAACAATAGTATGAATCGAGGCATTAGTGCTCGACACATCGGGAGGAGGAATGGTAAAGTCTTAAGGATAGACCCTACTAGTTCCAACCATGGAAATCTCCAGATGACATTTCTAAAGAGTCGCATTCATAAGCGTCTCCTCTATAGCCTGTGGCTTCACTATAGTCTCAACAATCCTCTGCTCATCCTCTCTCTAGAACTCATCATCATTAGTCTCCTCAGAAGAAGCATCACCAGTATCATCAACAACTCCCTCATCAACATCATATGATGACTACTCAGCTACCCCACCAGGTGCATTAACTCTCATCTCTGTATAAAGCACAACCTCAGGCATCTAGAGCAAGGGAACCTCACCCTAAAGCATAGAAAAATGAATGGATGTCAGATGGTCCACATCAACCCTAAGGGTAGCAATGTCTCCTTTCAAATTAGTCAAATTAAGAAAGATACCCTCACTCTTCTCTCTCTCCTCTACCCTGGCTGTAAGGTTATCCAACCTCTTCCCATACGAAGCTAGAGTAGTCTGGTGTAGAACAACCTCAGCCCTAACAAGGCACAAAGCTACCTAATAGCCTTCTCAATCATCTTCGTCATCTCTATTTCAATCCTAGATGCCCCCACATCCGTAGGATTGGCAAGTTTTCCCATCTGATATATCAAGGCTTGAGTCAATGAGGGCCTGGGTTTAAAGGTAGGTACAGTAGAGGTGGCAGTTGTAGAAGAAGTAGGAGGAAAAACCAAGGGCTGAGTGATACCTGAGGACTCCATCGAAGGAGCAGGACAAGCTGCGTCAGTCTCAAGGGTAGTGGGATCTACTATCAGAGTGGTGTTTGGTGGTGGAGGCTTCCTCATTGCTGCATCATCTCTCAAATAAATTGCCTATATCCTTCAATTGTTGTTGGAAGAGGAAGGGCAGCATGGACATATGTCCTCTCTAGCTTCACACCACTGTGTGATAAGGACTAGGAATAAAAGGGAGGTTTGCACCTGATGTGCTATCATGAGCATCTCCTTTACAATAATGACATCCATATTAATCTTATCCTGATCAATAATGGTACCAACCAAGACCGCCTTCGGATGCTGGAGGATTCACTCATTTTGGTATGATATTAGGTTGCTATAGATGCACCTGAACCAATGCCAGGCTCCAATATTTATATCTTTCTGTTCTATCTTCATTCCATCAACCATCCACATAGGAGTAATATCTACTATCAGAGGTTCCAACTAACCCTTCAATGCATCAAGATCATGATGCATGCATAGCTTGAATATCTCATCCCTATTGCCTATTACGCCCATGACATCATTTATGGCACCCGGGTGGTATTGCACTATCTTTGCTTGGACTTCCACCTTATCCAAGGGTTTCCAAATGATGCCCTTCCACTGCATTTGCAAGGCCTTTGCATAGGCAGTGTAGAAATCTCGAACCCAAGAAGAGACATAAGGGAGTTGAGCTCTTGTAAACCATTCAAACCCATGAAACTTTATGGTGTCACAGATGGCAGGGTAGTCTCTCATCACCCCATTTGTGGACAATCACAACTCCTCTAAAAGTGTATGTTCCTCCACTGCTTTGAGCCAATTTAGGGGTCTTTGAGCTATTACGGGGAGCATTCTTGAGGAGTGGGATTGTGGGTTTTATGGCAAATTGGACCGGATGTACGTCTTTTTCTTGGACACAACATTTTTTGGTTGCTCACTCACACGCGAAGAAGTGCACCATAGTGTCTTGGTGTTGCTCATATGGCTCATTAATTATGATCCCCCAAAATATTTTAAGAGGGGTGGTGGAAGAGACTCATGCACAGAGTCAGAGGATTCCACTCTCTTTCCTTTAAATTTACTCATTTCCTGCAAGACATGAGATTTCAAAATAACGATCGGGTGAAGGTTAGTTGAAAAGAAGTTCAAAAAATCACAGTTAAAAATATATTCTGAGTCTCGACGAATAGAAAGGCAATTCTCCTAACAAGTAAGGCGAGCTCACCAAAGTTGAAAGAACAAAAAGCAATTTCACTCAAGCATGAAAGGTTGTATCAACTCCAACTTGGTTATCCATCGAGTTTGTTTCGATGAGCTAAGACAAGCCCATCAAATGTGACAGTGCAAAATTAATTAGAAACTTGCATAAGAGCGACGTCAACTGTAACATTGCGATACGCCGAGTTGTTTTCGATAAACGAAGACAAGCCCATCAAATGTGGTCATACCTAAGTCAAACAATTCAAAATAAAAGGTGATTGGGACTTACTCGGTGATTCACCTATTCACCTTTGTGAGCTAAGACAATCCCACCGAACTAGTAATTTCATCCCAATGACAAATTTTCAAAATTTAAGCACTAACATGTAACACTACTAGTACCCAATCAATTTCACAAGTCACCCACATGCTATTCTACCCATGGGTACTCATACTTCCCCATAAATTCACAAATCATTGGCCAAATCGACAATTTTCTCTTAACAAAGACTTCACCCTATCTATCATTGGGAAAATACAAGTCCAATGGACAACACTTAGCTAATAATACTTCACCGAAAAAAAGTTCAAGCAAGACACATTCAAATTATCAACAAAATGTCAACATTCAACCTTCAGAATCAATTTTAACAAGTTTAGGTACAAAATCACCTATCCTAGTTAATGTGAATCATTCAGTAGACTGCATTAGCATAACCCACACACATTAAATAGCACAACAATAATAACAACACAAAACCCAGTTCGTACGCATCAATTTTTAACAAAAATAACAAGGATAGTTTTGAAACACCAATCTCAAATGCACACACACAGCAAAAATGAAGGAGGGAGGGTTTAGGATCAAGAATCTCAAACAGATACACCCTCCAAGAAAGAAAATCGACTCACAATGAGGACACACTGGTATTTAAGCAAGGGTTTAAAGTTTTGGAAATGAGAATGCATCAAAAAGATCAAAGGTTGCCTTTTAAAATTTGAAAATACTCTTGGCCTTTTTATGTCAGGCACGATTGGTGGTCTACGACTAATGTTGATGAACGTGTTTGGCGAATCATCGAAGGAGCTTAAGCTTACCGATGAGGCCTGAACAAATACCAAACCTAAAATTCAATTAGGTGGACTCGATGTTGTTCACCTAGTGTCATTCGGCTAATTGCCGACTAGGTCCCTATTGATGAGTGGTAGATTTACACTCATTTGAGGCCTATTTATCTCAAAAAATTAGTTTCCTCAATGCCAAATTATGTCATATTCTAATGATATTTTTATTATTTATAGCTATGAAGGATAAAGGACAAGGCAAGGATGAATATTTGAAAGAACAGCCAGAAGTGTAAAAAGAAGTATAAACTCCACATTGTTGATCGCCTAACAAGAAGAGCGGATCACCCAATGGGTATGACCTCACCCAAAGTGAAAGTCCACAACACTTGAATTAAGTGAGGCAGTACAACGAACTCTAAACAGAAAGGCAACACGCTGAATGAGAAATGCAAAAACACTAACCATCGCTAAAGGTGAGAGTACAAGGATAAAAATTTAAGTCTTGAAAGGCAAACAAAGGTGGTTCACGGTGATATGATAAATGTGAAAGGAAGGCTCAAACAAGCTTGCCAATTGAGGTTCAAACACCTGAAGCCTAAAGCAAAAGAAAGGCAACCTGAAGAGTAGTTGGTGATCCGCCTAATGCGATCGGCGAGGCTGACAAATGTCACCTAATGGTTACGCACTGAGTTTTTTAGCCAAATTTAGGGATTATAAATTGCCGAATTGAAAGTCTGAAATTAGTTAGAAAATTTTGAATCCTGTAAAGACAAAAATACTTGTATTTTTTGAAGAACACTTTTAGTTTTAGGGTTTTTTCAAATTTTGTTCTTGAATTTTTCAATTTGAAGTTAAAATACAAAGTGTGTATTGCTTGTAATTGCTAATTTCATGCTACCCATAGATGCTTTCACGAAATGTATAATTTATTTATATTTTGTGATGGGTGGCTAAAACCCCAAGATCTAGGGATGCAATTATGGGCTAGTTAGCATGGCGTTAACTTATGGGTTAAGGTTGCAAACTTAATTCCTACTTCCGATCCCCAATTTATTCTCGAAAGATATTGATTGGAGTGGATAATTAGTCTGATACTTGTTATTTATGTTTGATGCCTTTAACTTTCTTAAAAATAGAGGTTATGTGTCAGATCTATTTGCCCTATTTCTTCATTGAATGAGAGAATAATGTAAGGTATTGGGTTCTTTAGTAATGTGCATAGATGATACCAAAAGGAGATTCTACGAAATGATGCTATGGGATCGAAAGAAGATTAGCATCATCGAAGATGGCCCTGCCTATCCGTGAATGTTCATCACTATAGAGCAGTACAAATACCCCTTTGTGACAATGATTTTTAATCCCCTCACCCCAGATTACCTGTTAATTGATTAAATTTCTGAAATCTTACCATAATTTCTACTTTTGAAATCAAAATCTTTTCATATTAAATTTGGTGGAATCATCCACCCATTTTTATTATTGCAACAAATGAACTAATTTACGATCTCAATTTCTTGTTAGAATCTCTTCCCTTGTATCATTCCCTATGCAATTCAACCCCGACTCTTAGTTAGATATTTTTATTGACAACGACCGCTTACTATTTTAATTGGTTTTGAAGAGTAGTTTCAGTGTTATCAAAAAGTGTGTCATTGTCGGGGAAGGGTTACTAAAAATTCCATTTGAGAAATTAGTTTGTAAATTTGTTTAGTTGTGTTAGATTGTTGCTTGGTGTTGTGGTTTTCTAATTTCCAGGTTAAGAGAATGAGTGACCACGATAGTCACTACACGCAAAATGACAACATGGGTGATTCGAATGAAATGCATGTGAACATCATTCAGACCATAGGAGCCATCTGGATACCTCCCATAGTCGGGAGGGCAGTTTTTCATGTAACCAAAACAATGCTACAATTTCTCCAACTACACGCATTGTTTGGGGGTTTACCTCATGAGGATCCCTATGAACACCTTCGAAACATTGTGTAAGTATGTGTTTATGTGTGTTTTAGAATATCTCACAAAAGTCCATAAGTTTGAGGTTACTCCCGTTCTCTTTGATGGGTGAAGCTACATTATGGTTCGCGGGATTGCCAAATGATTCTGTCACTTCTTGGGATGAGTTGACTGAAGCTTTCTTGGAGAGATTCTTTCCCCAATCGAACATGTTTAAACTTTGAACCCAAATAAAAAATTTCAAACGAATCATAGGTGAACCTCTACATGAGACTTGGTTGCAGTTCAAGAAATTATTCTTGCAATGTCCAACTCATGGTTTTTCGGACAACTTCGTGGTGCAATATTTCTATTGCAGCCTTGATTTAGTTAATAAAGTTGTGGCTGATCAATTGGTCCAAGGAGGATTAATGAGGTAACCGTATGAGGTAGCAACGTTATTGTTAGACGATATGATCAAGGTTAACCAGGCATGGCATAGAACAGAGGACCAGGTGCTTATTCAAAAACTAAGCATGAGCAAAGAACAAATTGAGAAGGACAATGAACAAGATAAAAACATGGCCTAAATGATGACCCAACTCGATTTATTGTACAAACATGTCATGGGAGGTGATTTGAAAATAGTGAATGCGGTTGGAACAAGTAGTGGGTAATGCCCAGAGGATGCAAATTTTGAGGCATTGTACAACATGGAGGTATAATATTTGGGAATCAAAATAAGGGGTTCTGACCCACACTACCAACGACAAGGTCGGAATCAAGGTTGGAACAAGGAGCGAGATAGCTGTTGGAAATATTAGAATGGTGGAAGCTCGAGAGATAGAGAGGTTGAAAAAGATAAGTATATTCCTCCCAATAATCGTCCATGACCAAAAGAATCATCTAGTCTAGAAGGAAACCGAACTGATATAATGCTCACAAGGATCTTCAACAAGTTTGAAGGATCCGACAAGGTGTTGAAAGAATTGAAAAATGACTTCTCCACTCTATGTAGAACAGTGACCTCTCACTCTGTGTCTATCAAAGAGCTGTAAACTCAGATATACTAGATCTCCACCCATCTCAATCCAAGACAAAAGGGAATGTTGCCTAGTGAGACCATCCCAAATCCCAACAATCAATGTTGAGTAAATGAGAATTATGTCGCGCAACGACGTTCAATAAGGTGCTTCTTGGGAGACAACCTAAGTTTTTACCTAATTTTATTGCTTTCAATAACCTGTGTTGTGAGTGCAGGTTTAAAAGAAGTCCAAGTGTTGTGAAGGAAACAATAGGCGATGCAAAAACCATAACAATGATCCACCGAAGACGTTGTATGGACTCATTCTTGTCTACCATTTGAGATGAAATTGTTGAAAAGTGTAGTGTCAAACTAGGTGATCAAAGCTCCAAACGGTGATTCATTGACATACACTATGTGCACTCGATCGAGTCTGCTGAATCATCTTTCAGGTTTGGTATCCATTCAGGACTTTTCGGTAAGCTTTAGCTTTATTCAGTGATTTGCCGAACACACTCGGTGAATTTTTCATGACTGCCGAACGTGACTCATATAAAAAAGCAAAGGTTATTGTCATTTTCAAAAAGAACAATCCTTTGCTATTTCTTAAACCCTTTCTTTCCTTTCACCTACAATAGCTTTTTTAGTGTGTGAGTGTCATTGTGTAATTCTCAAGTGCTTGGAGTGCATTATTTTTCTTGATTAGTCACCAAATCCCTAACCTCCCTCATTTGTACATACTTGCTTCTATTTGATTTTTGTGTTCAATTTCTATCTTATGATATTAGCTTTGAAATGTGTTTTGTGTGTGGGCTAATGGCCATTTGTGTTTGTTGCTAGTTAATTTCATTGGGTAATGCTATATTGCTGAAATTAAATGATGTCCATATGTTGGATAGTCGAAATTGTGCCTAAATTGCTAAAATTGAATGTGTTGGTTATTTGTTGAAATGCTGGGACTTGGTTGAATTTGATGTGAGTGAAGTCTGAGTAGCCTAGTGTTGACCCAATTGCATGATTTTTCCCAATGATAGATAGAGTTTTCTTAAGGGAAAATTGTTGATTCGAGCAACACTTTGTGATTATTAGGGCCAAGTCTGAGTACCATGGGTAGAAATGCATGTGGGTTGATTGTAAAGATGATGGGGAACTTCATATTGTTGCATGTGTTAGTTCGATTCGTGAAAATAGGGACTGGGCTGAACACCACCTATTTGGCGGGATTGTCTTAGCTCACCAAGGCGGTTAAGCAAATCAATGAATAAGCCCCAGTTCACCTTCTTGAGAAAATATGTGACCTTGGGTACTTCACCATTCTGTGGACTTGTCTTAGATCACCGAAACCTACTCGGTGGATCACCAAGTGGGAGTGGACATCGCCTTTCATGCCTGTTTCTTCTAATTTTGCACTATCAATTTTGGTGAACTTGTCTAAGCCCACCGAAACTAATTCGGTGAATCATCGAGTTGGAATTGACTCTGCCCATCATGCCTTATTTCTTTAATTTTTTGGACTATTAATTTCTCGAGCTCACCGAAGCTCGCCCATCCTGTTAGGCAGACTGCCTTTCCAATAGGCAAGTCTTAGAATAATTTTTGAACTAGGCTTTCAATTGAGTTTGATTTATACTAACCTTCACCCGATCTTTGTTTTGAAATACTGTATTTTGCAAGAAATGAATAAATCACATGGCAAAAGAGCAGTGATCTCTGACTCAAAATGTGACACTCCTCCTCCCCCTCGAAAGCGACAACAGGGGATAGATCTTAACGAGCCATCTAAGGCTCCTCAACAATAGAACACTACATGATCTCCTACACGTGTAAGTAAGAGACCGAGGAATCATAAAGCCAAAACGAAAATGAATAACAAAGACAAATTGGTGATGCCCCTTTAGGATCTGATCTCAGCCTTATCTATTCTCCCTATCATAGCTCCAAGAGCCCTTAATAGGCTTAAGGACGAAGGAGAATGCACAATTCTTAAGGAGCGAAGGATCTCAATAGAAGGGGTCATGAGTGCTTACCCAGCCATTTGGGAGACTATCAAATTTCACCACTTTGAGGAGTTCACAAAACCCAAACACCAATATGTGCAAAAATGGGTGAGGGAATTCTACAAGGCCTACACAGAGACCCTGCCTAAGAAGAGAAAGGGCATAATCTGGAAGCTCTTACAAGAAGTTGAGTTCCGTGGCAAGAAAGTGCAATGTCATTTCGGTGCGATAAATGATATTCTGGGCTACAAAAGCAACCCAACAGACATATTCAAGCTTCGAATGAAGTTCAATTTCTATTTCCACAAGAAGTGGTTGGCACCACTTATTTCAGACACATCTCCTCGATCCATGAATGTTTGAAGGAACAAAAATTGAAAAAAAGGACATGAAAGTCATAGCCCGCTATTGGTTGGGATTCATTAGCAGCAATTTAATGCCATCCCAGAATGAGTCAATGCTTTGGCATTCAAAAGTCATGCTAGCTGGGTGCATCATTGATCAGATAGAATTTAATTTATGGTTGATAATTGTGGAGGAGATGCTTATAAAGGCCAAGTAGGAGCAGACATCAGTCCCATTCCATGTCCTTATTTCCTTATCACACAACTCTGTGAAAAAGCTGGAGTTCTTTTTCGGGGGATAACATATGTGTGGATCACCCCAGCCTCCTCAAATGAGATCAGAAGGATTAAGGCTGACTATCTACGGGAGGATGTGGCTCGAAGAAAGACGCCACCACCAGACACCACGTCCGCTATTGATCCTACTACTTTGGCTTTTGAGGAAACTCCATCTGCTCTTTCTGTGGAGCAGCCAGGTGTATCTCCACTCCCTGCTATGCCTTCTTTTTCTGCCACTACTGCTGCTGCTGCACCTATCCCTGTTCCTATATATCGTCCCCCCTTGACCTAGGCCATGATCTATCAAATTGGCAATCTTGCCCAGTCTAGAGATGTGAGGGTGGCGAGGGTCAAGGGTGACTTGCCTAAATCTTTGGAGATGGCCATTAAGAAGGTTGTAGATCCTTTGAGTGATAGGGTGACTTAGTACAAGGCATTGATTGAGTCACATGGTGTATGGTTGGATAACCTCACTACTAGATTAGAGGCCCGAGAAGAGGCCGAGGGTATTTCGGAGGTGCTTGATTTTATGAGAGTTGAGCTTGACACTTTGAGGACAAATGTAGATCAGCTAAGGTCTACAGATATTTCGATGCTTTGGGGCAATGTTCCCCTACAGGATGTACTTTCCCCTATGCCATAAACTATGCCTAGCAGTGAGCCATCTCTGAGTGTGTAGCTAGGTCGAGAGGATGAAAGAGTTGTTGTTGATGCTGCTGATAATGTTGTTGTGGAGGATGAGCAGGCCAATGGTGATTTTGCCAAAGAGACTGAAGAGCATAAGCTTCGGAGAGAGGAGGATGAGCAGAGCACTACTTTGGCACTGACATAGATTTGCGAGACCGAGGAGAAGATCCTTCAGGCCACATTGGAGAGGTCTCTTTGAGAGACCTCCGCAGTTGGCATCAGTGGAGTCTCTTCAAACTCCACCACACTGATGCCCCAGATTATGCCACTCCATAAGAGACTCATGATGAGAGCTCTCAACGGGTATTGCCTATCAGGGGGACATTTTTACTTTTCCTCCCGAACTCATTTATCTTATTTTCACATTGAGGACACTGTTGTTTACTTTTTGGTGGGGTAAGGCACTTGTCCCTATATTCCCCTTTTTATTGTATTTTGGTTATTTTCTACCTTTAGTCTTGGATGATTGTAGTATTTTGTTTCTATTTTTATAAAAGTCTTTCATTTAGTTTTTTTTCTCTCTCTTTGTCTCTTTCTCTCAAAATTTTCTCTTTCCCTGTGAGTATCAGAAATCGTGAAATGCTTGAGTTTTCATTGATAATAATTCAAAAATCAATTGCATTCAACATCAATATCTTGAATATTACTCATGATGAGCATAGTTTAAAGTGCTTGTTTTGCAAAAATGAAATCGATGTGGTTGCACATTTGAGTGATCTTTTCAAATCTTGTGTTGACTAGTTACATTGTGATGTGAGGCTTGCAGTGAACATCGCACGCAAGCATTTCATCTTTTCGGGCTGTGCTAAATGAGTGTATTTGAACTGCCATGTGTGGTGAAAGTTTACTTGAAAGCATGAGAGTGGAATCCTAGAATTTGCCTTGTTAGTCTAATTGTCTAAACCTTTTTAAGTGTATGGTATGAGCTTGGGCAAAATTTTTGATAGGGACTCCGAATTTCCATATCTTTTGTGATTACCTTGTGAGGGTGTGCATCTATTTTTGCACCATTTGAGCCTAAACCATTTGTTGACAACCTTATTCAAACCCCTTGAGCCAAATTGTCCCTACCTTCTCACCCAAAATCCTTTCAGAAGTATTGGTTGGTTTGAATAGCCAACTTAGGCTAGAAGCCTAAGTTGGCAGTGTTGAAAGGAAGGAGGAACAAAAGCCACGTGAAAGGCAAAGAAAGATGAAATGAGACTCATCTTTGAAGTTTGTTACAGAACGAAGGAACCCCTCCTTAAAAAAAGAAGGAAGAGATACATTGTAATGAACAATGTTGAAAAATTGAAATGAAAAAGAGAGCTGGTGGAATAAAAGGGAGGTTCCCAATAAAATGATCGACAAGCCAAAGTGTGAGTTCTTAAAACAAAAAGAATGAAAAGAACTTGAGAAGAGGGGAAAATGATTGCACCAATGCTTCCAAAAGGTGAAGTCACTGAGCCAAATAGACCATACCTTAACCTTCAGCCCCATTACAAGCCTAAAAGACCCTTGAGATCTTGCATGAACTAGGTTGTGTGATGATTGGAAAATATGGGCAAACCTATGGAGTGAGTCTTGCATGTATTTCTCTTTTGGGAGAGTAAGAATTGCATTGATTCCTTACTTCTTTATTGATTTGCTTCATGAGAGCATGGAATCATTCTTGATGTAAGGGCACATAAATGCATTTGTTGAAACATGGTCTTGCATTAGAAAAGAAGCTATAGTGAACTTAAGCTTGAGTTGATACTGGCTAGTCATCATTTGAAGCCTCTTGATCATTACATAGTGTAGCATGTTGTTGAGAGTATTCTTGTAATCGCACTTGCATGTTAGCTCTCATTGAGAACTACTTTAGACACCCTTGTTGAGCTTATTGTGTTCTTGATTTACTTGAGGGCAAGCAAAAGTTTATGTTGGTGGGGTTGATGAATGGTGGATTTACACTCATTCAAGGCCTACTTAGCTCAACAATTTGGATCCTCAATTCCTAATTATGTCCTATTCTAATGATATTTTTATTATTTGCAGCTATGAAGGCTAAAGGATGAGGCAAAGATTAATATTTGAAAAAAAGGCCAAAAGTATAAAAAGAAGTGTAAATTCCACATTTTTTATCGTGTAACAAGAAGGGCGGATCGCCAAATATGTATGACCTCACCCAAAGTGACAGTGCACAGTACTTTAATTAATTGAGGCAGGTTGGGGAACTCTAAACGAAAAGGCGACACGCCAAATGAGAAAGGCGAACACACTAACCATTGCTAAAGGTGACAGTACAAAGAGAAAAGTTGAAGGCCTGAAAGGTGAACAAAGGTGGTACTCGGTGATACGCCGAATGTGAAAAGCAGACTCAAACGAGCTCGCCGACTGAGGTTCAAACACATGAAGCCTAAAGCAAGAGAAAGGCGAACTGAATAGCAGTTGGCAATCCAAATAATGTTAACGGCGAGTCCGACTAACATTGCCTAATGGCCGAGAAAAAGGACTCAAAAATTAATTATAAAATTCTAAATCTTGTAGAGAGAGAAACACTTTTTCTTTGTGAAGAACACTTTTAGTTTTTGGGATTCTTAACTTTTGTTCTTGAATTTGAAAATTTAAAGTTGAAATACAAAGTGGGTCCTACTTGTAATTTCTAATTTCATGCTACCCATGGCTGCTTTAATGAAAGGTATAATTTCTTCACATTTTGTGATGGGTGGATAAAACCCCAAGATCTAGGGGTGCATTTATGGGGTTGGGTGTTAATTTAATGTAGTTAGTATTGTGTTATGCTCTCTTTTTCTACTGTTCATACATGGATTTGGGTAAAATTAGCATGGGGTTAACTTATGGGTTAAGAGTGCAAACATAATTCTTACTTTTGATCTCTGATTGATGCTAGAAAGGGATTGATTGGAGTGGGTAATTTGCCTGATACTATCAATTTAGGTTTGATATCTGAAACTTTCTTGAAATTATAGGATATGGGTTGGATCTATTTGCCCTATTTCTGCATCGAAAGAGAGAATATTGTAAGGTATTGGGTTGTTTAGTATTGAGCATAGATGAGACCGAAAGAAGATTCTATGAAATGATGCTATGAGATTGAAAGAAGATTAATGTAATCGAAGATGACCCGGCCTATCAATGAATGTTCATCACTATAGAGAAAAACAAATATCCCTATGTTACATTAATTTCCAATCCCCACACCCCTAGATTAACTATTAATTGAGTGAATTTTTGACATCTTAGTTTTATTTCTACTTTTTAAATCAAAATCTTTTCATACAAATATTATTTCTACAAATGAAATAATTTATGATCTCAATTTCTTCATAAAATTTCTTCCCTTGTACCATTCCTTGTGAGATTTGACCCCGACTCTTAGTTGGATATTTTTATTAACAACGACTGCTTACTCTTTTAATTAGTTTTGAAGAGTAGTTTGAGCGTTATCACCTATATGCTAAAGTTGACAGTACCATTTTGCAAAATTCTTTGCTTAGAAGGTGATCATGAAGATGTCCTCCCAACCCTTTTGACTCATCGCCCACTTGGTACTTGCATCGCTTAATACATTATTTTTTAGCTTTTTTAACTTCATTTCACCCCGCACTCACAACACATTCTATTGAAAGTAATAAAATGAACTTAGGTTGCCTCCCCAGAAACCTCTAATTTAATGTCGTGGCACTACGGAGTTCTCACTCGCCATGCATCATTCTTGCGGTTGGGGATAGTGTTATTAGGCAATCTCCTTTTTTTCCCTGAATTTAAATGGGTTGAGATTTGACACATTTGAGTTTTTAGCTACTTGATTGAAATAGAGTGAGAAGTAACCATTTGAGTCAAAGTGGAGAAGTCATTTTTCAAGTTTTTCAACATTTCTTCGGTCCCTTCAACCTTTTTGAAGATTCATGTTAACATATCATCGGTTCGGTTTACCTCCGGTCCATCTTGTTCTTTTGGTTTGGGATGATCTTGAGGTTGAATGTATCTATCTTTCTCAGCTTCACGATCTCTCCAATAGCAACCTTGATCTCTCCAATCTTTCCAGCCATTATCTCTTTCCTTATTCCAACCTTGGTTCCCAACCGATCTAGGATAGTTCGAACGAGAAACCCCGATTTGATTACCCAAGTATTGCACTTCTTCATTATATAATGCCTCAAACTTGGCATCATTTGGGCATTGTCCACTGCTTGTACCAACCGCATTCACCGATTTGAGTCAACTTCCAATGACATGTTTTGATAGCAAGTAAAGTTGGGTAATCATCTTAGCAATGTTTTCATCATGCTCCTGATCCTTACCATTTGTTACATGCTTATACCAAAATGTAGAGAAGATACTTGATCCTCCCTCGTATGCCATGCTCGATTGATCTTAGTCATGTCATCAAGCAACGTCGTTGCCACATCATACGGTTGTCTCATCAGCCCACCATGAACAAGTTGGTCAGCTTACCCTTTGTTGACCGAATCAAGGCTACAATAGAAGTATTGCAACAGTAAATTATCCAGAACACCATGTGTTGGAGATTGTAGTAACAACTTTAAAATCGCAACTAGGTCTCATGAAGAGGTTCACCTAAAACTATTTGACATTTGTTATGTTCTCCCTAAGCCTTATCATTTTTGAGGAAGGGAAAAATATCTCAAGGAACGCTTCGGTTAGTTCCTCCCATGAAGTGATAGAATCATTTGATAGTTTAGCCAACCATCTAGTAGCTTCCCCTGTTAAGAAAAATGGAAATAGCCTCAGTCGATAGATTCTTGTGAGACATTCTTAAAGACGAACATCCCACAAACATCAACAAAGTTTCAAAGATGTTCATGGGGTCTTCGTGAACACCGCCCCCAAACATTCCTCTCATTTGAATCAGTTGGAGCATAGTTCTAGTCACGTGGAACATAGCTTTACAAGTAGTAGGCGGTAACTGGATTACTCACGTGCTTTGAAAGACGTTCACGTGTATGTCGTTCATATCTCACATATTATCATTCTGCCCATAGAGACTAATATTGTCACTTCTATCTTCGCTCATAGTTCCACTTGCGAATAAGGAAAAACAACAACACCAAACAACAATCTACTACAACTAAACAGTTTAACAAACTAACTTCAGAAACTGAATTCTTAGCCATCACTTCGTGACAACGACAACATTTTTGAAAACGCTCATGATACCCTGAAAACAAGTAAGAGAATAAGTGGTCATTAGAAATAAAAATACCCAACAAGAGTTGAAGTCAAATTCCATTGAGAGTAATGTAATTCAAGGAATTTAACTAGGAAATTAAGAGTGTGGACCTATTCATTGTAGTAATTAAAAGAGATGGGTGGATGATTCCACCAAATTTACTAAAAGAGTTTCGATATCAATTATCACAACTAGACTAAAATTAGGAATTCAAAAATGTATGAGACAATCTAGGGGTGTGGGGATTTTTAACGATGTCTTGTAGGGGTACTTGTACTTGCTCAATATCGCTAAATAGTCATGGATATGCTGGGTAATCCTAAATGCCACCAATCATTTTTCGATCTCATATTATCAAATCATAGAATCTCTTTTTGGTCTCATCTATGTGAATCCCAAATCAACCCAATACCTTACTATAATCTCTCTTTTTAGCAAATTTGGCAACTAGAAATGAACTACAACTTCTCTTTTGGGAAAATGAAAGCAATCAAACCTAAATTACAGGCATTAAACTAATTACCCATTTCAACTAATCTTTTTCAAGCATCAATCGAAGATCTAAACTATGATTAAGTTTACAACTGTAACCCATGAATAAACCCCATGCTAATTAGCTCAAATCCATGAATATACATTAATAAAATAGAGCAAGACAACAGACCCATCATAATAAATCAACACCCAACTCCATAATCAAACCCCTAGAATTAGGGTTTTAGCCAAGCATCATAAAAGGAAAAGAGAGTATACCCATTATGATTTCATCCATTGGAGAGTTGAAAGTAAGCAATAATCTTCAACACCCACTTCAATTTGAACCCTTAGATGTCAATTACAAGGTTCTTCAAAAACTCTTAAAAAGACTAAGAATATTTCTCAAAGGGTAAAGAGACTAGTACATGCAAAGTCTCTCTAAAAATCACTTTTAAAAATTGATATGAAACTTTGATCTAAAAATTGATTAAATTTTCTCTCTCCTTTGGACTATTTATAGTTTTCCAATAATTGGTCCAAAGTTCCATCCACAACCAGTTAAGTGACGTTAGTCGAGCTCGCCTAGCATGTTTGGCGGATCACCATTTTTTCTTTCGCTCACCCTTCCTTTGCTTCATGCTTCACGTGTTTGAACCTCAGTTGGCGAACTCGATCGAGTTAGCCTTTCACACTTGACGAATTGCCAACTACCTACTTGTTCACCCATTAAGCCTTCATTTTAACTCCGAGATATGTCGGCTTCGGCGATGGACTTCCCTATTTACCCATTGATTTTGGAAAATTGCCATTGCTATTATGGTTTACCGACCTGCCTTGAACATCTTCCATCATGAACACTTTCACTTTGGGAAAGATCTGGCCTATTGGGGGATCCTCCCTTTTGGCTAGGTGACCACCTGTTTGGAGTTTTATACCCCTTTCAATGTTTTGGTCTCCTTTTCATGTATTCATCCTTGCCCTGTTCTTTTGCCTTCATAGCTGCAAAAAATCAAAATATAACCGAATAGGAAATAAATAGACATTAAGGACATTATTTGTTGAACTAAAAAGACCACAAATTAGTGGAAATCTACCACTTATCAATGTTGTCTTCTTTTTTTTTTCTCTTTTTACTCTCTCCTTTCAATTCTGTTTCTCGATTTTGCTCTCTTCGTTTTAACTTTTTCTTTTGTCTGCCAACTCCTTTTTCCTCTCTCTTTTCAATTTTAACATTTTCACTTCTTCTTTTGGTCACCGGTTGGAAAGCTATGCTAAGGTTAACATGAGTGCCTAATTCCTCCCGAAAGGTCCTCTAAAAGCTTGAAGTGAACTAAGAACCCCCATTTGAGATAATAGTCACAGGCGCACCATCAAGGCCAACCATCTCACGAATAAAGATACAAGCCAACCTCACGGCACTGAAAGAAGATTGAATGGAAGGACATGTGTTGTAAATCGATCAATGATGACCTAAATGTTGTCAACCGCTCTAGAAATCTGAGGCAGTTCCACATAAAAGTCCGTAATGATGCAATCTCACTTACACTCTAGAATGGTTAATCTTTTAACTTCACCACCAGGCCTCAAATGCTTTTCCTTCACTTGATGTCAACACAAACAACGGGATACATTGTATGAAATATCTCTCCTCATACTTATCCACCGGTAGTGCTACTTCAAATCATAATACATCTTTGCGGTGCCTGAATGGATAGAATATCGGGAATCACGAGCCTCATAAAGGATCTACTAGATCAAGTCCCCAACTATTGGAACACTAATACGACAAGAAAATTTCAACATCCTGTCTGAATCTATGGTAGCCTAACCAGCATCACCCTCCAACACTCAATCCTGATAAACCACCAAGGTCTCATCCTCAAACTCACGACCATGAATCAACTACAACAAGGAAGACTAAACTTCCACAAAGGCCAACATACACCTAGAATCTAAAATATCCAACCAAATCAACCTATTGGCTATGGACTGAATGTCCAAAGCCAAAGGTCGTTCCACAATAGACAAGATTTCTAGACTACCCATACTCACTGCTTTCTGGCTCAAGGCGTCAACTACTACACTTGCCATGCCCGGATGGTAAAGAATATAGTAGTTGTAGTCCTTTAGGAGGTCAATGTTGTAGCCTCGAATTAAGGTCCCTTTGGCTTATACTCTACTAAAGACTATTGTGATCAATTTAGATCTAAAATAAAACCCCATACTGGTAGTGCCTCCTGATCTTAAGCGGAAAAACTACATGTGCCAACTCTAAATCATGAGTGATGTAGTTGCGCACATGCATAAGCTATAACCCAGCCCTGCTTCATCATTACATAACCCAAACCAACATTAGATGTATCACAAAACATAGTGAAGCCCTCACCCTTAACAGAAAGATTCAATACAAAAGCATTTGTTAGTAACTCCTTGAGTTTTCGAAAGATCATCTCACGTTCCTTAGATCACTCAAATGGAACATCAATGTGAGTGAATCGGGTCTAAGGTGCTACAATGCTAGAGAAGCCCTCGAAAAACTCTCTATAGTAGTCCACTAAACCAACAAAGCATCTGAGTAACTGAAGTGGTCCTAGCCTAATCACGAATAGACTCAATCATCACCTGATCTACTATGATGCAATCCTTGGATGAAGAATTCTTACGTGGTCCAAGGAAATTAAAGGTCCGCTTCCACGAATTTTAGCTATATTAAATCTCTTAATATCATAATAGCTTATGTAGTCATGATTCAATTCATGTCCATCTTGATTGATTTCTCATTTTTTGGATCAGATTGTAACAATGGAGAAGTAGAAAGAATGCTTAAACTCAAGTCAAAACTCATACTTTAAGAACTTGGCATAAAGTTAATTGTCTCTCAAAATCTAGAGCACAATCCTCAAATGTTGCTCATGCTCTTTCTTGCTCTTTGAGTATATAAAATATCATCAATGAACACTATGATGAACAAATAAATATAAGGCATGAGCACCCATGTAATCAAGTTCATAAAGGTGGCAGGGGCATTATTAAACCCAGAACACATCACAAGGAACTCATGGTGACCATAACGAGTCCTAAATGAAGTCTTAGGGATGTACTCTACTTTAATCCTCAAGTGATGGTAGCAGGACCTCAAATCAATCTTTGAAAACAATGTGGCACCCTCAAGTTCATCCAATAGAACATCAATACAAGGCATGGGGTAATGGTTATCCACCATCACCTTATTGAGCTGCATGTAGTCAATACACATCCACATGGATCCATCATTCTTTAAAAAATTGACTAGGAAACCCCAAAGTTATACACTAGGCCAAATGAATCCCTTAGCCAAAAGATCCTCTAGCTGAACACTAAGCTCCTTGATACCTGCGGGGGCCCTCTGATACGGTGGAATGTAAATAGAATGAGTATCCCATTCAAGGTCATTTGAAAAATTAATATCACGCTCTCGGGGTAGGCAAGCAAGGTCGGTAGGGAACACATCGAAAAACTCACGAACAAGAAGCACGGACTCAACTGAAGAAACCATCAAAATCACATCGCGCACATAGGCCAAATGAGATAGGCAATGGCTAGTCACCATCCACTACGCCCGAATAAAAGAGATAACCCCAACCAGTGTGTGACTAAAATAACCCTGCCACACGGCTATTGGAATACCAGGCATGTCTAAGCTAACGATCACAGAAAATCAATCCACGAACGCACAGTAGGGGGATAAATAATACATGCCGAGAATCATATCAAAATTGATCATATCAAGCAATATAAGGAGAACTCGAGTGTGATCCCCCTCGATAGTCACAAAACAAGATCGAAATACTTGATCCACTACTAAAGACTTACCCACGGGGTCGACATACTCATCGGTGATGCCAAAGGCTTTGAACTCATACAAAATGTGAAGCATAATATATAAATACATATAAAAAATTAGAGCCCAAATCAAATAAACCCGAGGTGCGCTGATGGCATAAGAGAATAATACTTGTGATCACTACATCTGTTGCCTCTGACTTGGCCCTTGCTAGAGCTGTATAAAAGTGGGCTTGTCCACCTCTACCCTACCCATCTTACCTACATCTTGACCTACCTCCTCGGTGACCACCCCAACCACCCTGATACTCTCGACCCTAGCCTTCGCCTTTAATCGGATAAGGTGTTATTGGGGCTAGTCGAGCTGCCTGTGGAGCTGGTGCAATAATCCTATACATGGGATGGTCTCTAAATAAATTACCAAGCTCCTTACAATAATTGCAACCCTGTGAAGATTGACCCGTAGAGTAACGACCACCATGGCCTGAAGCACCTATATGTGACCCATCGTGACCCTAACTTGGGCCGGCATCACCCCAGCTATACCGATATCCTCCGAGTCTTGTAGCAAGGAATGAATAGGTTGGTTGGGCTGACCCTACTAAAACTGCTGGTGGGGCCTATCATAGAAGTCCCTAGCCCTAGAATGGGACCCGCTATAGACACACTCATGCCTAACTCTCTTATCACTTCCTTCATGGACCTCATGATGGTGCTCCTAAATAGTGCGGCCATGGTCAACTATATCAAGAAATGAATGGTCCACTGATATAATAGACTAGGTCTCAACTTGCAACTGGAGTCTGAAACCTCTATCAAAGCACCAAATTATCTCCTCCTCAGTACGTACTATCTAAGTGGCATGTATAAACAACTTGTGAAACCTTGCCTCATACTCAGACACAAACATAGAGCCCTGCTCCAACCTCAAAATCCGTTCCCAAAGTCTATCTCCAACACTATGGGGAGTGAACTTAGCCAAGAAAGCTATAGAAAACTCAGTCCATGAAATCAGACTGGCCTAGTCTCAAAATAAGAACCCCAAAACTCTCTAGCTGACCCATAAAGCTACTAAGCAATGAAGTAGGCTCCTGTCGATTCCACCATGCCCAATGTATATAGCTGCTCGTCTCAAATAGTGAGAAACTAATGGGGGTCCTCTCAAATTGACCTAAAAAATCTCTGATGTGAAAGTTTCAAAAACATTCTAAGGATCTTCTGCCCCTCTAGCAGCATAGATTCAGTGGCAATCACGGGTTGTGCACCCCTAAGGTTGTACCTGAACCATAGGTGCCTCTATTTCAGGCTAACCCTTTGGCGTTTGTGCATCTGCATATGTAGTAAGGTCCTTCTGCATACCCCTAAGAATGGTAAAAAGTTGTGCAATGACTGATTAGTGATCGGAAGCCATAACTGGTCCAGGAGGTGCATATATTGTCCTCGTCCCCACCAACTACGGAGGAATATGAGCTGCCCGAGGATCCGCTATCGGCTCTAGAGCCCTTTCTTTATTTGGGCTTGTGTTGTAGCCCTAGCACACTTCAGCACTCGTCCTCTATTCCTAGTTGGGGCTCTACCTGCACGCCCAGTGGATCAACCCCAACTGCCAAGCAGAGCGTATGAGCCATCCTGTAAATGAGTTGAACAAGTGAGATTCCATGAAACTAATAAAACACACACTGCACGAAAGTGATATAAAAGAGAGGATATTCCTAACGGCACCTTGTACCCTCTAAAATATAGGATATGGATGTCTCTGCACTGATCCACAGAACTCTACTATGCATTAGCTTTGTATAAGTGAGACTTGTGAACATAGCTCTAATACCAACTTATCATGAAATAATTTCTTAAGTCATGATAGCAACTACTACAATGAACGAGTAGGTAAGCTAACCCATGAACATGAACAATTAGTAATTAGTCTAAGGTTAGAAACAAGTGGAAGCGACAATTAAATAACAAAAAATAGAAGAACATGTAGAAGCAAACAAATATATATATACAATAAAAGATCGCTACTAGAACATTGAAGTCACAAGTACAGAGCTTCTAAAATAAAAGACTACAAATCTGAAAAATGGACACAAAATACAAGGCTTATCTCAAAATACATAAGACAATAAAATATAATATATATCGAGAAATGTAAGTTCAGGAGGCCATGTGCTCACCCTCAACTCTTAACTGAAGCTGAAACCGGCTTGAATCTCAATGCCGGAGTGCGTCGCCTCGACCTCGAACCATTAATAGGCCTCCAAAGTAACCAATAGGATTTACCCAATATTTATCTATTCCATAGAGGATAAAAGAGCCCGAATCATGGATTCTGGGTCTAGATCAGATTCCCACACCTCAAATCTATGACTATAATAGATGTCAAAAGATTCCAAGTTATATCATCATCACATGATCATCATGGAACAACATCCACTCTCAAAAAATCAGTACAATGCTCCAAGCCGAACCAACTCTAGTCTAAAGTCACAAGGTAAAGCCCAATATTTCAATCACAAACCACGTGGTCATAAAGAGAAGGAGAAATGGATAGAAGGTCATTAGGGCTGAGTCAACGCCTACTCTAAGGCTAACTCTATTAGACCCAAATCTTCTATACCAATCTTTAGGGAGAAAAAGCTGCCTAAAATGACATCAGAGCAAAACTAAGGTGAAGCTGCTCCAAATAACACAAGTCTATGGAAAGTACTAGTTTAAGCCTATAAGGACAAATATGTTCAAATCAAAAAATAATAACAACAACCAAAGTATGCCACAAGAAAAGGATGATCACAAATAGCAACCGAAATGCCCGAAAAGCCCGATAAAAGCCTAAAACATGGTTTTTAAGTAATTTAACATGATCAACTTGGTAGCCACGCAATATTCACACATATTAGCATGCTTTCACATAATCAATATCAATCTTAAGAACAGGATATCGTAGCCTACCTCTACGAATAACGCGCGCTCTAAATCACGACTCTTGAGAATTTTCCGTGTGAATTATCTTCAAACATTGCCACACTATCAATTATAAAATTACAATGTTAATATGATCACTTAGACACTAAAATCACATAAAAAAAAGACGATTCCATATTTAAGTCAAAATGGGAAATTTGGGATCCATACTGGAAATTCTGGAATTGACTCTGTTAAACGGTCAAATAGACCTACCCAATCATCTGGCCCAAAACGAAACACAAATAAGGGCTCTAAATGCAGCAAACAACAACATGCAACATGAAACACCATTAAAGCTGAAAACAAGGGCTGGGAAGGTTCTTGTGGGTTAAAAATACCTCAAATCGACACTCTCCGAATACTCTATCACATAGCCCCGAGCTCTCGGATTGTAAAATGCTTTGAATAACTGAATTCAAAGTCCCACAGCTCTCACAATAAAATGTACAAACTTTATGTGGGAGTTGATCGCGTCAAATGTTCAGATTGATGCAGGTGGTGCAAAAAAAGTCACTAATGCAACTTAAGTGGATGGGGCAAGAAAGGTAGGCCGCGGTAAAGCGAGTCCCTGGCCACTAAAATGGAGGTCTATTAAGCAATGCTAGGGCCACTTAAGTTTTAGGCATGAGTTGGCCAGGCTCGCTAAAGTGATGCTTGGGCCACAAAAGCGAGAACACCAGCATCACGCACCAAAAATTTCAGCTAAGCCCCCTAGGTTCCGCTAGGTTGCTCAGGATTGGTTCGGAATCCGATCAAGAAAATGAGAAATGTAACCCCACTAAATTTGACATTCAGGAATCAACAGAGAAATCAAAACTTTTTAGCAAGGTTGTCTTAACAAAAAGTGGGTCCTAAACCCAAGTTCCATTTAAATTTTTAAAAACGGCTTAAAATTATCCCATAAGCCTCATAATCCGCAGGAAGGGTCATTCTAGACAAAACCCGACATTCTAGAGCTAACAAAGACATCAGAATTGCATTTTGAGGCTGTCTTTGTGAACTTTTAAATGAAATGAACCATTCAAATTTTAAAAGCTCCAAAACACATAAACTTTCATAAAAATCAAACGAACAACCGGGTGATTGAATTGTGAGTCAGCAACATGTCATAAATCACATGGGATTGCTATAGGAACACTCTAAATGACAAAAAGAAGGTATTTACACAGAAATGACCTAGAGAGTCATTACAGAGAGTAAATCGTAGAAGAGAAGGGCAAGTTGAGCTAAGTTATTGCCTAACAATGGATCATATTAGGAGACCCAAATCTGTTATATTTGTCTATAGGGAGCTAAGCCATTTGAAGCAACATCAGAGAGAATCTAAGGCCTATCGACTCTAACCAAGGTAAGTATATGGAATTCATTAGTCTATGCCTAGACTAAGTCCAAACATGGTCAACATCAACAAATTAACACACACAAAAACAAACCATAATGTAAGGATGATCTCATATAGTAAAACCAATACCCTAATATTCCCAAAAAACTTGATACATAGCCTAAAACATGATTTCTAGGAAAGTAAGCATGATCAAGTAGATACTCACCCCAAATTAAGACAAATCAACATACATTTACATATTCAAGCTCAATATGAAGGACAGAAGCCATATCCTACCTCAAAAGAAAGTTTTGCACGCCCTAAATCACTACTCTAGAGCATTTCCATTCAGTACAACCTCCGAATGATACAACTCTATCAAAAATAAAACAAAAATAACAAGGCACTCATTTAGACACTGACAATACATTAAATGGAGATGAACTAAAATTTGAGTCAAAATGGGAAATGTGGGACCTATTCAAGAAATTCTAGAATAGACTCCGTCAAAAGATCCCATTTAGCTCTCTGAACTTGTATCACCAAATGGGACACAATTCAGGGCAGGGAATAGACCACAAACAATACATGCGAAAATAACCAATTTAAAGACAAAGAATTGAGGGCTTGCAGCCTCTTCAGAGCAATTTTTACCTCAAACGAAGGTTTCCCAACAATCCCCGATAACACCACTTTGCAGCCACCAACTTTTCAAACACCCCGAATTTGCAATCACCCCAAAAGGAGCTCTACGACATAAGTTATCACTAAAAGAAATTTCACAAAGGCAGTTGATCGTGTCTGGCATTATTTTAAAATACCAGACAAAAATGCTCATCGTGATCATAGACAGTTGGAACTATGATGGTAGAGGTCAACAACTCTGCCCTTTACAAATGTTGTGAGGCTCTAGGGATCACGGAGAGCAAGAATCTTGGCTCCGCGAATGTGGAAAGAGGCCCATGTACGCAACGACAAAGGGGTAGAGCCTTAGAAAACACAGCCAAGGCAACACGTTCCCAAAGGCCATTAAACATGGACATCATGAACGAGGCCATGAGCCCTGTGAACTCAAAGAGCATTGAGGCCTGCACCTGTATATGCATATCTACTGGTTTGGACAAGTCTCAAAATCTCAAACGAATAGCTCGGGATTCGTGTAAAACCCTGTTCGTGCAAATGAAATATGTTACACAACCAAATTTGATATTCCAAGCTCAACGGATTAATTGTAAATTCCAAACGAGTCTATCTCAATAAAAGAGGGTCCAACACCGAAGCTCTATTTTAAGCTGAATTCTAAAAGGAGGCTCAAGTTCGGCCCATAAGACTCGAGATACGTATGAAAGGTTTCTGCTAGGCCAAACTCAACGTTCTGGAACTAATAGAACTATTAGAATTTAATTTTGTAACCGTCTTCATGAACTTTTGACATAAGTTAACCATTCAAGTTTAAGAAGCATCAAAATATGGAAACTTTGAAAAAATCAAAACGAACGACTAGGTTACCAAACAGTCAATCCCAACAAGTCATAATGATGTGGGGGCGCTATAGGAACACTCTAAACGAGGAAATGAAGGCATTTATAGAAAAATGACTAAGAGGGTCATTACATAGAGTTTTCCTTTTTTGTTTTTTAATTTTGGCCTCTTAAATATATATATAATATTAGCTAACTATTAGGGATTGACAAAAATATCAAAACAGCTAATAGGTAGATTAAAATAAAATTTTATACAAAACATTGAAAAATTACTAGATTATTTAATAAAATTTGACCTAAAAGAAACATACTTTTTTTAAATATCTTTTTATCTAAAAGCTACAACAAAGCATATCCAAAAAATGTGACACTATTATTTTAGTTTTTCAATTTTTTTAAAACTATAAGTTATTAAAAAAGAAATAAAAATCTAAACATTTAATTTAGACCTAAAATAATAGACATTAAAATTGTGTAAAACATCTGATTCGATAAAAAATTACGTCTCTACATTTATATAAAGTGAATATTTTAAATTATTTAAGACTTGAGTGCAAGTATTGCCAACTTTTAGACTTTAAATGATTCCATCACAAATGGTGTTTTTTTCCTTTAAATACAAAATTTGTGTCTAGAAAACAAATTGAGTTTTCAAAATGATGTTTAAGCTTAGAGACCACAAAAACCATGAAAGGAGGTGGTTTGAATAACTTACGGAGAATAATATTTCCAAAAATAATAGAAAAAAGAGAAAAAAGTAGAAGGATCAAGTGCACTAAAACTATTTGTTGCTATGTTGTTCTCTTAAGCTAATTAATATCATCTTCAGTTAGTTGATCTACTATTGTTATAATCAAATTAAAGTTCATTTATAACTTTATACATGACACAATTTTTCAAGCGTTAATGGATGTGTTATATTAAATTACAATAATATATAATTTAATTGAGTTTCAAACAATTTAATTGAAACAAAAAATAATGTAAAATATATGAAATTGTACTGATTTAAACAAAAAATAATGGAAGGACATCTAAAATTGAAAGCTATGAATTTCCCCCAATAGTAGATACATTTAGAACATACTACGCCAGAGGACGAATGTACAAATGTTTAGGAAAAAGTTTGATGTACAAATCACACTTTCAAAAAAAGAAATCTAACCTCTAAGAGTTAAGGAGAATCATTAAAATATCAAGAATGAAGGAACATAATTAATCAATCTTTTTGTCGTTCCTCCGAGCATGCTAAAAGAAATACATTTTATCAAAGAAGGCCAAACAAACCAAAAATACCAAGCAATATAAGCCAAACAATATGAAGTAAAAGAAGGACTTGTCCTGAAACAGGTGCAGACCCTACATTCCCGACCTCACAAAAACCTAGTTTGGCGACATGTACACTAGCACAATGTGCATCAGCGCAACCACACCAATAAGTTTTACCATCAACCCCGCATACAGGGTCCGGACGAAAGCACTTAACTGGACAGGAACAATGATCATCTATCATCAAGGGGCATATTTCTTGGTTATCGTGTTCAGAAGGTAATCGCAATGGATTGATTAATTCGTCTCCACGAACAGTAATGGAGAATGAAATGACAAAATATAGCAAAGTTAAAAGGAGCAGATGAAATGGGGATATTCTGAATAAGAGCATGCTTAATTTTTGCGATCTCGCCTTATTCCCCATTTCACTTGCTCCTAAGGTTATTCACAGAAATCCCTCCAAAAGGATTGCAATAAGGGGATTTCCTGTATCCAATTAAATTAATTTTCTTTCTTCTTATTATTTTTTATGTTTACAAATGTAGTTTCTTGTTATGCGATTGTCCATTTCAAGGCACATCTTGTGTTACAATGCAAGGAACACGGTATTCATTATTTTCCGTTCATTTGTTTTCAATAAGGAACATTCAAAATAGTTCATTAACAATAATACCACTTTAATATATTATTTTTAAAATAATTCAATGTGTTTAAATTTTTTTATTAAGAAAACCTATCCGTAAACCATTTTATTTCTTAGAAGAAAGGCTGAATAGATAAAAACCTCCTTGAACTTGACAAATTATTTTATTGCATACGTAAAAATTATGTTAGCCTAACTACCCCTTATGAACTTGACAATCTAATAGTCTCGACCCTTCATAAATTTTTATGTGGCAAATAGAGTGATTAAACTCTCTCTTCGGCGTATGGGAGAGGTGAAACATTGAAAAATTTTCTTCCATGTGGGACACCCTTCAACTATTCGTTGTTATAAACTAATATAATGACATATTTTTTCTATATAAATCTATTAATCTCTGTTTTCTAATACATATTGCATATTTTATCTCAATTTATTTTCTTTAGATAAAATAATTATTTGTTTCAACTATATATTTCTTCTCGTTTTCTATTAAAATTTACATAACATAGTTAAAGCATCATTTATTTTATCATAATAAAAATATTATTTAAAAAGAGTAATGAAGTTTAAATGACGTATTTTATAAAATAAATAGAATTGTAGGTTTTTTTTGCAATGAGTTTTACATGAACTGTGGATTCTTCTTTTGTCGAGAAATATTCGTTTAGAATTTTATAAATAGAATATGTAAAAGTTAAATGATTATAATATCATTATCCTTTCTAAAAAATATAATTAAAATATATATTCTAGTTTCTTTGAAAAAGTTTGTCTTTAAAAGATAATTTAAATAATTGGTGAACATAAAACGGTTTAAATATATGTATATTTAATTCTAAAAAGTGACACATGGATAAGAAAATCCACATGGTAGTGTTTCAGTCACATTCTATGGGTTGTTAGCACCGAAGGGGTCGTGACTATTACATTGTCAAGTAGAGGAGGGTAATTGAACAAACATAAAGTTTTGGTGTGCACTAAATAAAACTCACCAAGTTAAAGGGATTTTTGATCTATTCGACGTACAAGAAATTAAATGAAAATCTACCATATCCAAATGGACTAAAATAAAAACTATTTTACAAACATAAAAAAAGCACCAAGAAGTAGAAAAAAAAGTTCGGAAGCAAGAAGTTGATCAAACCTAAAAACTCTAATACAAGGGGAGTGTCGGTCTTCTAGAAGAGTATCTGAGAGTCATCTCCAGGTGGTGTGAAAAGTCTTGAAAATATTTGTAATGATCCTAAATGTCAATTTTGGTAATTTTTGTTAAATGAACGTTTTATCCCTCCCGAGAGTTGCCACGAGTCATGTTCGGATGATATCCGATATTAGTTTTGCGGAAATTCTTGTTAAGTTGTGGTTTTTGGAAAAATTTGAATTCTAAAGGTTTAAGTAGTAAAAATGTGGTTTTTGAGGTCTTTCGGAGTTTCAGAACTCAGATGGGAATTCCGTCGATTCCATCTGTTCCGAAACGTGGAAATTGGTCTAGGAGAGTTGACGGAAACAATTTTGGAGCTATATCGTGGATTTGAGGTCTTAAGTTGAAAAAATAGTGAAATTTTCATCATAGGGTTGACTTTGGTGAACATTAAGAGATCGAATGCTAGAATGTGGATTTTGACGATTCCATTGGATTCGAAGAACGATTTTAGGTCTAGGGGTGGCCTTGGTTGAATTTTTAGAGGTCCCGAGTTTGTTTTGTGTTTTTAAAGCTTGAGATAGTTTTATTGAGTTTTATGAGGTTCTGGGTCAAGGAGACCTCAAATCCGAATTCCGCCGGTTCCATTGAGTCCTGAACGTCAATTTTAGTAGGGTTTCATATCTGGTTTGTGTGCACGAGGTTTCGAACGAATCCTAAGGATCCATTCGGAGACTTGTTGAAATTGCTGATTTTGTTGTATCTGGTGCAAGTCATTTTGGCCTCCGCGTTCGCGGAGGGATGTTTCTCGCGTTCTTGAAGGGTAAGGCTGGTGGCTTCCATGTTCACGGGGTGTTTCCCGCGTTCGCGGTGGGTTGGGTGTTGAACCTCCGCATTCGCGGAGCCTTTGGCGCGTTCGCGGATGGTTAAGGAGTTGGTCTCTGCGTTCGTGAGCTAAATGAGCCGCGTTCATGGAGAAAAAAATATGGCTAAATAGTGTAAAGTCGAGAAATGTCCCATTTTCTCCATTTTCATCATTTTTGAGCTTGTTTTGGCGATTTTGGAAGAGGGGCTTTATGTGAATTAATGTGGGTAAGTGATTTTAACCCTTGGCTTTGATTACCCATTGATTTAATCATGATTTTAGCTTGGAAATTGGGTTTTCAAATTGTGATTTTCGGAGTTTTGATAGAACTCTCAATTTTTGATAAAATGGAAAATAGTGGACTGATTTGAGCTCCGTTTTTCAAATGGTTTTCTTTATTGGGTTGCAATTGCCTTGAGGGCCCTTTTTATGTAAGAAATTTCGGATTCAAGTTTCATTTTTGAAATCGGAGTTTTGGGTTGTTTTACCTTTTCTTTCTGAATTTCGCGTTCTTCGCATTTTTAGCTACAGATTGTGATTGTGGTTCATATTTTGAGTTGATTGTGGCGTTTTGGTTTGCTCTCGGAAAGGCAAAGGTTCGGTTGTGGATTGAGCATGTTTTGATTAAGGCAAGTGGACCTTTAAAACTTTGTGAACTTCGTTAAATTCAAAATTTCTTCCTTGTATGAGTTAGCGAGTAATGGGATTGAGGAATGGGATGAAATCAATTAATTTGATCTATGGGGTGATAAAAAGGCTTATGTGCTAGTGTTGTGAACTATGTGGGATTGTAATAATGTTGTGTGTTGTGTTGTGAATGAGAAGGGGCTATGAAAGCCTTGATGAAATCGTGAAAGGGATGAATATGTCGTTTGCCTATTTTGAACTATGGGATTCGACTTGAATATCTTGTTTAGCAATTTATCCTACTTGTGAGGAAAGGAATAGTGAATCGGAGACTAGGCAATTGATCTTGTTGTAAATGATTTAATTGATGATGTTGACATATTGTTGATAGTGTGACATGATTTGTATTGATATGAATTGCGTTGTGACATGATGTTGACAATTGATTGCGTTCAGATCATCCCGTGAGGATGCTTCCTTCCAGTCCATTGTGACCATTGCCAGGAGGCAGAGCTGTTGGTTCGAGAGGAGGTTGGAGACTCAAAGAGGGCCCGTTCTACTAGCCAATTTTCTTGTGCCTCATCTGGAGGCAGGGGTTCTCAGAGAGGTGGTACATCTTTTCAGTGTCAGAGGCCAATACATGCTTCCATGCCAGCGTCCAAGAGTGGATAGGTGTCCCGTAGAACTCACAGTTCTTGCTAGGGTGGCCGTGGTACTTCATCTGGTTCGTCACAGCAGATCATCGTTCTGAGGTCATGTTATAGTTGTGGGGATTCAAGTCATTTGATGCGACAGTGCCCTCTAAAGACACATTCAGGGCCCCAATGTACTTATTCTGCAGCTCCAGAGAGATGTTCAGCACCTCCAGCTAGAGATCGAGGCAGGGGTCAGACAGCAGGCAGAGGTGGCAGAGCATCAGGTAGTTGAGATATGGCCCAGCCTTGAGGTAGAGGTGCAGCTCAGACCGGGGGTGGTAGAGGAGCCCAGTTTTATGCTTTTCAGGGGAGACCTGATGCTGAGTCTTCTGATGCAGTCATCATAGGTATTGTCCCAGTCTACCATCCAGATGCATCTATATTATTTGATCCAGGGTCTACTTTCTCCTATGTGTCTACCTACTTTGCATCTGAGTTTGATTTTGTATGTGATCGTATACGTGTGCCTGTGCATATTTCTATACCCGTGGGTGAGCCCTTAGTGGTGGATCGAGTTTATCGATCGTGTTCTATTTCTTTGGCTGGGTACGACACTTGGGTAGACTTGATTATTCTGGGGATGGTAGATTTTGATGTGATATTGGGTATGAATTGGATTTCTCCCTATCATGCGATTCTGCATTGTCATGCGAAGGCTGTCACTCTAGCAATGCCAGTGTTCTGAGGATAGAGTGGAAAGGTACTAGTGGTTCTTACCCTATTAAGGTTATCTCCTACATTCGAGCCCAGAGGTTGATTGATAGAGGGTGTTTGTCTTATTTGGCTTTTATTCAGGATACCAGTGTTGAGTCACCTCCCATGGAGTCCATTCCCATGGTTCAGGAGTTTGCTAATGTATTTCCTACTGATCTTCCTGGTGATCCTCCTGATCAGGATATTGATTTTGCTATTTACTTGGACCCGGGCACTAGACCCATCTCTATTGCTCCATACTGTATGGCTTCGGCTGAGTTAAAGGAGTTGAAGGCTCAGTTACAGGACTTGTTGAGCAAGGGGTTTATTCGCCCTAGTGTGTCACCTTGGGGAGCACCGGTTCTCTTTATTAAGAAGAAAGATGGTTCTATGAGGATGTGCATTGATTATAGGCAGTTGAACAAGGTAACTGTTAAGAACAAGTATCCTCTTTCTTGTATTGATTATTTGTTTAATTAGGTTCAGGGTGCGGCGTTATTTTCTAAAATTTACTTGAGGTCTAGCTATGACCAGTTGAAGATTAGGCCATTGGTTATTCCTAAGACAGCTTTTCGGACTTGTTATGGCCACTATGAATTCTTAGTGATGTCTTTTGGGCTGACTAACGCTCCTGCGGCTTTTATGGAGTAGATGAATGTAGTGTTCCATCCGTACTTTGATTCCTTCGTGATCGTGTTCATTGATGACATTCTGATATATTCCCGGACCGAGGAGGATCATGTCCGTCACTTGAGATTGGTACTTCAAATTTTGAGTGAGCACAAGTTGTATGCCAATTTCTCCAAGTGTGAGTTTTGGCTTCTATGGCATTCTTGGGACACGTGATGTCTAAGGAGAGTGTTAGGGTTGGTCCAGCCAAGATTGAGGTAGTTAAGGGTTGGACGAGACCTATTTCTCCTAATGAGATTCGGAGTTTCTTGGGGTTAGTTAGCTACTATCGGTGCTTTGTCCTAGGTTTCTCCACCATTGCAGCGCAATTGACTAGATTGACTCAGAAGACTGTGGATTTTCATTGGTCCGATGAGTGTGAGGCGAGCTTCCAAAAGCTAAAGATTGTTTTTACTTCAGCTCTTGTGTTGACCTTACATGAGGAGGGTATGAGCTTTACATTATATTGTGATGCCTTCGGTGTATGTTTGGGAGGTGTATTGATGCAGAAAGGGAAGGTTATTGCTTATGTTTCTAGACAGTTCAAGGCATATGAGAAGAATTATCCTACTCATGATCTAGAGCTTGCAGCGGTGGTGTTTGTGCTTAAACTATGGTGGCATTATTTTAATTGGGTTCGTTATGAGGTCTCCACCGATCATCGGATTCTTCAGTACATATTTTGTCAGAGGGATCTGAACTTGAGACAACGTAGATGGCTTGAGTTACTGAAGGACTACGATATGACTACCTTGTATCATCCGGAAGGCCAATGTGGTGGCTGATGCTTTGAGTAGGAAGGCTCCTAGTATGGGGAGTCTTGCCACGATCAGTGTTGATATGAGGCCCTTTGCTAGGGATATTCAGAGGTTAGCCAACAGCTTTGTCAGGTTGCAGGTTTCTGAGTAGAGCAGTGTTTTGATTGCGTTCATTGAGGCCCGTTCTTCCTTAATTGAGAAGATTCGTGAGCACTAGTTTGAGGATGAGAAATTGTATCTCATTCGGGACAAGTTGATGAGGGGTGAAGCCAAGGAGGCTCCACTTGACTCTGATGGAGTTTTGAGGATTGGAGGCCAAATTTGTGTGCCCAAGGTGGGCGAGCTTATTAGACTGATTCTAGAGGAGGCCCATTGTTCTAGATATTCTATCTATCCGGGAAAAGTGAAGATGTATCATGTTTTGAGTCAGCATTAATGGTGGTGTGGTATGAAGAGGGATATTGCAGACTTCGTATCTAAATGTTTGACCTATCAACAGGTCAAGTGTGAGCACCAACGGCCCATAGGTGTGTCTTAGAGGATGCCCATTCCTACTTGGAAGTGGGAGTGGATCACTATGGACGTTATTGTGGGTTTACCTACCACCGTGGGTGGTTATGATTCTATTTGGGTGGTTCTTGATAGGCTGACTAAGTCCTCTCATTTCATTCCAGTCTGGGTGAAGTATACAGCGGATAAGTTAATTGGTCGTGACAATATTTCTAGAGTGAAGTCATTGAAACTCCAAATCGTTCATATCCTCCTATGGATAATCTTCCAACTTGGTCCAGAAGAATATTTTATCGTTCAGCTCCGCATCAAACCTTCACTGTTCCAAAGTAGGTATTTCCTTTGCTATTTCTTCACATAATAGCCCATTTACTTAAATCCTTTCATTTCATGGTTTTAGCATTTTTATGTTATTCGATTGCCTCGATTATAGAATGGATCTTAAAAAGGGCATTGTCAAGGATTTGCAGAACCTTCTATGTGTCTTCTTTCAATTTTTTCTCTTGACGTGTGACTTAAACTTCTCTTTCTAGCCTTGTGATGTTTTTATGTTGTGCTAGATGGGGGTGACGTGGAAGTTGTACTTACACTCCTCAATTATGGTTTTATGGATTACTTTAAACTACAAAAGCTTAGAACACTCCGGCTAGAATGTACATGAATTTTATTAATATGCTAAGAAGGTATAGTTTATAAATATGTTTGTTGTGTACCCTATTTTATATTTTTTTTTATCCCTTTTGCGCTTCATGTGTTATTGTTGCTTGATTTTGCATTTTTTAATTTTGATTTATGTAGTTTTTCTTTCTTTGTATTCCAAATATTTATGCCAATGATTGGTGCATCTTGGAATGTGTGAATTTTTTTAGCCCATCTGCTTTATAGCTTTGTTTTCTAGGAAGTTTGCTAGTTAATTTCGTTCTCTAAGGTGTGGCTTATTTGTGCTCTCGAGTAGACATTATTTCTCTAATTTCTTCCACCTTTCAAGCAATTTCCTTGTGTACTTTCCGTACATCTTGCAGTATATTTTTTAAACTTAGGAAGTTAGTTTTCAAAGAGGAAATTATGAATCATATGCGCTAAAAGGTACCTTAGTTTCACAATCAAAAAACTCGACTCATGATGAAACCTCCTATAACCCACCAATAGGTAAGCCAACACATAATCCAGAATGACAAGTAATGAGTGTAAGGGAAGAAAAAATAATTAATAATAAAAAAATAAAATAAATGAACAATAGAACATAAGAGCAAAAACTCACATAATATATATAAAAAGATACAACCCAAAATCTAGTTGTCATATTTAGAAAGTTGCTACAGAAGAGTACAAGTCCCAAAAGTGGACAAAAAATATACAGACTTGTCTTAAAATGCAAAACACTAGCCAAACTACACAGAGTGAGACAAGTATTATCCAGAACACCTTAGTGCTCATCCTCATCTCCGATTCCTTCCACAATCGGCTCGTAATCAGCGCTGATAATTGGTGATCAGACCTGCATCACCAAACAGAAGCAGAGTGTAGTATAAATACAAAAATTAAAGGTACCTAGTAGGCATCATAGGCCAATTGAGCTTGAAAAGTAAAGACAGTATGAAAATCAAGAATAGATAAAACTACGAGGGTCAAATGAACAAAAATCTAACAAGAATGCACACACGTCTACGAAGAACCAGAGAATTTAAAAAGTAACTATTGATAACATAAATGAACCCCCAAAAGCACATATGGTACACTCGTGCACATATTTAAGTAAATAACCCGAATGGACCCCCATAAGCCTAACGAGTACACAGAAGAACTACAAATATACTGTATGAAAATCAATGAGTCCAGACAGGAGAGGGAATAACCTAGACCTCAAACCGTGGATATGACACCAGAAGTAACCAATAGAACCACTCCACTAGGTATCAACTCAAAAAACAATGAGCTAGAAACTCAGACTGTGCCTGAAAACCAAATTTCCAAACCTTGAATCTGCGACTATATAAAGGGAAGCATGACCAGACCTTAAATCTATGACTATATAAAGGGCAACATGACCATACCTTGAATCTCCGACCAAATGATCTGATCGGGAAGAGTCCCATATAAAGTTACCACCATAAGGCTACAGTGGAACAACGCCCATCCAAAAGTGCCAATGAATCACTCAATGCACAAACCTAATACAACCCCACATCCTCAAAGGAAGCCCAAAATCAAAATAGAGAATCACCAGAGTTGTAAATAAAGGGAATTATGGATGAAAGGTCATCCGAGGTAAGTTACTAACTAACTAAGGCTAATACTATAAGTCACCACCATAAAGCTATAGTGGAACAACATCCATCCCAAAGTGCCAATGAATCACTTAATGCATGAACCTAATACAACCCCACATCCTCAAAGGAAGCCCAAAATCAAAACAGAGAATCACTAGGGTTGTAAATAAAGGGAATTATGGATAAAAGGTCATCCAAGGTGAGTTACTACCTAGCTAAGGCTCATACTATAAGACCCAAGTCTACTACATCGGTCTCTAGGGAGCTAAGTCGTCTGAAGCAACAACGGATCAATTCTAAGGCCTATCGGCTCCTAAATGCAATTATTAGGCAATCACCAGCCTACACCAAAGCTGAGGCAAATAACAAGCTTCCTACAAACATAAATGAGTATAAACAAAGGCCACAAAGTAAGGATGATACCAAAAAGGAAATCTACATGACAACATCCCTAATAACCCAAAAATACGACCTAAGCATGATTTTTAAGCAGCTAATATTAATCAACGACTAACCCTACCTAAAATTCAAACTAATAAACATTAATTGACATATTCGTGCTCAATCTAAAGATCCAGAAGCCACAACCTACCTCAATGCAGACCACACCCGCTCAAAAATTACAATTATTGATTTTAACCCTTCCAAAATGACTACGAACGCCACTACACTATAAAAGAGAGAATCACAATGTTAATACATTCTTGTTGAAATAAAAAACACCAGAATTAGAAACTAATCCAAAATTTAGTCAAAAATAAGAAATAGGGAAGGACCTGCGCCTGAAATCCTACAATTAACTCTATCAAAAGGTTTTAATGAGCTTATTGAACTTGTTTCTTAAAATTGGAAACAATTCAAGCTCAAAAAACAGCTAAACTAACTTATGCTAGAATCAACAAGAAAATCACCATTAGAGGGCAATGAGATGTGGAGGGAGTATGAAATTACCTATGAAACAAAGCTATAAGGCCTTCTAGAGGGTCCCTACACAATTCTCTAACAATTTCTAGCAAAAATAACCAATTCCCCTAGAAAATCAAGCTCCAAACACTAAAAATTTGATTTTCAAAATATTGATGTAAAGACCAAAAAAAAAGGCAGTAACTACCTGCAGAAGCCATAAAAGCAGTATCTTATGCCACTAAAGAGGCACCCTGAAGCGACCAGTTAGTGGTAAAGCTCGCTTGCCGACCCTCTCTTAATAGAGCCCCTTGTTGCTAAAGAAGCAAGATGTTAGGTGAAGCCAGGGCTACTAAAGTTTTTGGACACTAGCTATCTAGGCCCACTAAAGCGTACTCCTAGACACAAAAACAACAACTGCTTAAGCGACACAATGGGCACAAAAGCGGCTGCAACAACATGAGGTGCAAGAAAATTTAGCTAAGTCTCAACGGACTCCGCTCGGGTTCTTGGGATTTGTTTTGAATCCTATGCACGCAAACAGGATATGCTACCTATAAAATTTGGCTTTCCTAACTCAACAGATATGTTGAAACTTCAAACTGAGGTCCTCTCAATGAGGAGTGACTCCCACACACACACTCTATTTTAAGCTAAATTCAACCAAGGGGCTCGAGATGTGCCTGGAATACTTGGGATCTGCACCAACGGACATTCTTGACAAAACTCAACATTCTAGATGTTATGGGGCCGTCAGAATTTCCTTCAGAGGCGTCCTCCTAATATTTTGACTGATGTGAACTTTTCAAGTTTGACAAACTTTCAAAACATTGAAACATCCAGAGAAACCAAATGAATGGCAAGGTAACAAAACTATCAGTCCTAGCAAGTCATAAATGACTTGGGGTCACTATAGGAAGACTCGGAACGATGAAAAGAAGGCAATAATAAAATATGACTTCGAGTGTCATTATAATATCCAATACTAAAAAGCACTTTGTCTACAAAAGTAAGCGTTTTGAAGTACCTGAAGTCTCAATCAAGTAGGGAAACTTCTCTCAAATCTCATGCTCGATCTCCCTTGCAGCTTTCTCAACTTGACGATTGATGAGTGGTGGATTTACACTCATTTGAAAACTTTTTAGTATAACAATTAGTATCTTCAATGCCTACATATGTCCTTATCTAATTACTTTTTAGATGTTTTTTTGCAGTTATGGTATCCAATGGACAAGGTAAGGATGAAAGAACACAAAGAGAGGCCAAAAATTTTAAATTTAAGTGACAACCCCAAGTTGAAGATCACCAATAGAAAAGGATGAGTTGCCAAAAATCCCAAATCCACCAAAGTTGACAGTGTTTAATAAGAAAAGGTCAAGCCAAGCGGACAAGGAAGGAAGAAATTGGTGATCAATCGAATGTGAAATGGCGAGTTGAGTTTCACTGCCAAATGTGATAGGCTTCGAAATGAAAATTAAGGTTTAGAAGGTGAACAAGGTGGTAATCAATGGCTCACCGAATGGGAAAGGTTTACTAAGTCGAGTCTGCAACCTCAGGTCAAACACCTAAAGCCTAAGACAAAGAAAGGGCGAGCTAATAGACAGGACGGTGATCCGTCGAATGTGTTAGGCGAGCTCGACTAATGTCACCGAACAAGTCACACTTGAAATCTAGGCTGATTTTTGGGGAACCTATAAATAGCTAATAATGAGAGAAAATGTACTCTTTACCTATTAAAACTTGGAGATATTAAGATTAAGCTTTTTCTCTACTCTTAGTTTTGGGGTTTTTGATACCCTTTTATTGATATTTTGAGGGTTGAATTTGAAGTGGGTCTTGAAGATTCCTGCTTATTATTAACACATTTATGCCTGAAAATAGCATGGGTATAATTTGTTTCCTTTTTATGACGTGTGGCTAAAACCCCAAAGTCTATTATGACGTGTGGCTAAAACCCCAAAGTCTAGGGGTGTGATTATGGGGTTGGGTGTTGATATATTTTAGTGGGTTTGATGTCTTGCTCATTTTTATTGCTATTCAATCATGGATTTTAGTTATTTAGCATGAAATTAATTGATGGGTTAAGGTGGACAACTTAACCCTAGGCTAATCTTTGATTGATGCCCTAAAGAGATTAATAAAAGTTGTTAAATGGCTTGATGGTTGCACTTTAGGTTTGATTTCTATATTTTTCTTGAAGGAGTAATTGTAGACTAATCTTTATTGCTAAATCTGCTCGCAAGAGGAACTTTCATAAAATAGTGGGTTGATATGTGATTCGCATAAATAAAACTGAAAAGAGAATTTATGCTATGATACTTTGAGATTGCAAGAAGATTAGTGTCATTAAAGAAGGTCAAGCTTATTCATGCTTATTATTATCTTTTGAGCAAGCACCTTGACCCCTCATTGTCATTAGTGCTAACCCCCACACCCCTAGAAGATCTCTTACCTGCGTAACCCCTTTTTTTAGTTTAACAGTGATAATTGATATCTAAATCCTTTCATTAAATTTAGTGGAATAAACAACCCATTTCTGCTAATTGCTACAAAGAATTGGTTACATTTTTAATTTCCTAGTTTCACTCTTTGAACTATATTATTCCCTATGCGATTCGACCCTGACTATTTATTGGGTTTTTGTTGCTAACGAATGCCTATCCTCTTACTTGTTCCGAAGATAACTTTAGCGTTATGAAAAAGGGAACCGTTGTTGGCGAGTGACGGCTAAGAATTCAAATTTTGAAGTTAGTTTGTGAACTTTTTCATTTAGTAGATTACTTGTTTGGCATTTTAATTGTGTTTAGTAATAGGTGGAAACATGGGTCTAGATGGAAGTGATGATGCTAGTCACTATAGGTGAAATGATGATGTAAGAGATACAGATGACATGAACCTCAATGTCACAAAGATATTTGGAGCAATTCGGTTACCTCCTACTCCAAAGAATGTCACATTTAGTGTAACTGAACCAATGTTGCACCTGATCAAAATCAGAGGACTTTTTGGAGGTCTTGAACATGAAGACCCCCATGACCATCTTTGGAAGTTTGTGAACATGTGTGGGCCTTTTACTGTTGAAGTCATTTCATAAGAATCAATGCGGTTGAGGTTGTTCCCATTTTCCTTGACGAGAGACGAAACTAGGTGGTTGATCGAGCTACAACCAAATTTCATCACTTCATGGGAGGAATTGTCCGAGGCATATTTTGAAAGGTTTCCCCCCCTTAAAAATTTGTGAAACAAAGGGACAACATTCAAAATATCAAAAGATTGAATGGAGAAACTGTTCATGAAACATTGTTACGCTTTACAAGGTAACTATTACAATGTCTAGATAATGGCATTCCAGACAGGTTGTTGTTGCAATACTTCGAAAGAAGCCTTGATAAGGTAAACAAAGGGCTGACTGACCATCTCATTCAAGAAGGAATAGCGAGGCAACTATTAGTAGTTGCTTCAATTCTACTTGATGATATGATAAAAATTAATCGAGTTTGGAATATTATTGAAAATCATGTATCGCTTTCACAATTGGGGATGATCAAAGGGCAAGAAGCGAAAAACTGAGAGCATGATGAAAGCATAGCTAAATTGATGGCTAAACTCGAGATTTTGTTGAAGCATGTCATGGGAAGTAGTACGAGATCAGTGATTGCAATTGTTATGTTTCATGGTAGTACTACACTTGGGAGTGTATGCAATGAAAATATGAAATTGAGAGGCAGCAAAATGGGTGGTTTTCGGTTGAGTTATCCAAAGCTTACCGAAAAGAAAGGTTGGACTAGAGTAGTGATTGTAGTTGGGAAGATATTAATTGGTGTGATAGAAAGGAAAGTTGGAAGAAAGTGAGTGTGATAGAGAGAAAAATGTGTCCCTTCATGACTTAACCAATCTGGAAAGTGCTCAAGCCGAGGAGTTGCTAGCCATGATTCTTGATAAGGTGGAGTGATCTGATATGAAATTGCAAGAGATGAGAAGCGATGTTTCATCGTTGTCAAATACGGTTACTTCCCATTCGTCTTCAATTTAACTACTCGAAGAGAAGATGGGTCAGCTCACCGCCCTTGTGTATGCAAATCCAAAGGAATAGTTGGTGGACCACATGAATGTTAACACAAAAAATGCAACCCAAGTGTCAGCCATAGTAACTACAAGCGGGAAAGTACTACAAAATGAACCGGCAATTAATGATTGTTGTTAAAAGAGTGTGGTCGCCGATTATGAGACTCCGCAAAATGTTTAACAACCATTAGTCAAAGGTGATGAAAATTATCCTCAAGAAAACAAGAGTGACAATAATTTCATGGCTCAAAGTGCTAAAGTTCCGATCAAAATAAATCCTTTTCCTCAATGATTGAGGAAGAATATAATAATGCAAAATTTCAGAAATTCCTGGGGGTAGTCGAAGATTTGTCCATAAATATTCCGTTGGTGGATGCGTTGGTTGAAATGTGTGGGTATGAAAAATTTATGAAAGAGTTTGTCACGAAGAAGAGGTTGATCGATTGTGAAACGACTGAAATATCGAAGGCTTGTAGTGCCATTATGACAAAAAGGCCAATTTGAAAAAAGGGGATCCTGGGGCTTTCATAACACCATGTAATGTTGGTGTATGCACATTTAACAAGGCGTTATGGGATCTTGTGTTCAGTATAAACTTGATGCCATTGAAGGTCTTTAACAAACTTGGGCTTCAAGAACTGAAACTGACGAATATGAGACAGTTGATGGCAAATCATTCAATGAAAAGACCGGTGCAGTCGTGTATGATGTTTTAGTAAAGGTGGAAATGTTCGTGTTCCCAGCCGACTTCATAATATCAGATTGTGAGATAGATGTTGAGATCCCAGATATATTTAGTAGGCAATTCTTGGCCACCAGAAAAGCGTTGGTTGATGTTGAGGGGGTTAGTTCAAATTTCTAGTTAATGAAGAAGAGGTTAGTTTTATTATTTGCAAGCCTACGATGTATCCAAGTGGAATGCATGTGGTGTCTCACTTGGATCAAATTAATGAGCCAGTGGCGAGTATTGGTGAGGTGACATATTGTGGAGAATCATTAGTGGTTGTGTCACTCAATTATGATGAAGAAGAGATAAGCGATTATGATAAGGTAGTTGCTGCTCTCATTGGTGTGGGATCATACACCTCAAATCCAAAAAAATTAGACATTGACTTGTCTAGTCGAGAGGTACCACTGGCCAAGCCATCTATCATAGTGCCCCAAAAATTGGATTTGAAAGTACTCCCTTCACATCTTAGATATATCTTCTTGCGGGCCAACAAGACATTGCCAGTAACAATTGCAAACGACCACGAAATATGGAAGGTAGAGTTGTTGATAAAGGTGAAGAGGCATATTAGAGCATTGGGTTGGTCAATTGTGGACATTGTGGGAATTTCATTGGGTTGGTCATTGTGGACATTGTGGGAATTTCTCTGGGGGTGCGTACTCATAAAATTCACTTAACCGAAGGGTGTAAGCCAAGCATTGAACATCAAAGAAGATTGAATCCTCCAATGCAAGAAGTCATAAAAAATAGATATAATAAAATGGTTGGAAGTGGGAGTAATTTTTCCTATTGCGGACAGCCAATTGGTGTGTCAGATTCAATGTGTTCCTAAAAAGGGCAGCATGACGGTAGTTGCAAATGAGAAGGTTGAGCTTGAGGATACTCGGCCAGTGACCGGGTGGCGAGTGTGTATTGTTTACGAGAAGCTAAATTTTTTGATCGAGAAAGACCATTTCCTGATGCCTTTCATTCAAAAATGCTTGATCGACTTGCGGGAAAAGGGTAGTATTGTTTCTTAGATGGTTATTCCAGTTACAATCAAACTTCCATAGCACCGTAGGATCAAGAAAAAAGCACATTTACTTGCCCTTTTGGGACATTAATTGCTTTCAAGCGATTGCCTTTTCGATTTGCAATGCACCAGCCACTTTCCAAAGGTTGTCTATATTTGCTGATATGGTAGATAAGTCTATGGAAGTTTTCATGGATGACTTTTCTGTCATTGATGACTCATTTAAAGAGTGTTTGAACCATTTGGAGAAGGTGTTGCAGCGATGTGTTGAGTTAAACCTGGTTCTCAATTGGGAGAAGGGCCACTTTATGGTGAAAGAAGGGATAGTCTTTGGGCATAAAATCTCCGGAAAAAGAATTAAGGTAGATCAAGACAAAAATTATGTTGTTGCCAAGTTGCCTCATCCTATTTTGTTTAAGTGTGTGTGAAGTTTTCTAGGCCATGTCGGATTCTACCGGTGATTTATAGTAGACTTCTCATAGGTGGCTATTACATTTTGTTAGTTGCTTGAAAAAGAAAGTACTTTTGTGATTGATGCTGCTTGTTTGTAGGCATTTTTGAGCATGAAAGAAACGCTTGTCTCATCCCCTATCATAAGAGCACATGATTAGAGTTTTCCATTTGAAATGATGTGTGATGCAAGTGGATTGGTGCTTGGCACTGTTCTTGGACAGTGTAAGAATAAATTCTTTCATCACATCTATTATTCTAGCAAGACCTTAAATTGTACCCAAAAAATAACACCGTGACAGAGCAACAGTTGCTAGTTGTCGTCTACAGTTTTGAAAATTTTAGAGCATACTTATTGGGTACCAAGGTTGTAATGCACACTGATCATGCAGCCCTTTGGTACTTGATGGCAAAGAAGGAAGCCAAAATTAGGTTGATTCGATGTTTGCTTCTTCTTCAAGATTAAATCGTAAAGTGAGAGATAGGAAGGGTTGTGAAAATCAAGTGGCTGGCCATCTATCGAGGCTAGAGTCAAGTGTTGCGTTTGCTAAGGGAAGATACATATATGATCTATTTCCTGATGAATCAGTGATGATGATTTACAAAACCTCAATACCTTGGTATGCCGACTATGCAAATTTTATTGTGTGTGGATTGTTGCCCTAAGGATTGAGTAGCCATCTAATAAAGAAGTTCTTATTTGATGTTAAGAATTATGTCTTGGATGAACCCTATATTTTTAGGGAATGTGTCGAATATATTATCTGGCATTGTGTACCTGAAGTTGAGGCGCAAGAAATCCTTCAGGCTTGCTTGCTTCCCCTGTAGGTGGGCATCATGGAGGTATTCGTACAATTTCTAAAGTATTACAATATGGTTATTATTGGGCTACGGTGTACCGGGATGCTGATGCATTTTGTAAGATTTGTGAGAAGTTCCAAATGCAAGGGAGTATTTCAAAGAGGCATTAGTAGCCTCTTTGCAAATTCTGAAAGTTAAGCTATTTGATATGCAGAGAATTGATTTCATGGGACGTTTTCCTAGATCATGCGGGAACAAATACATCTTTGTTGCAGTTGATTATGTTTCAAAATGGGTAGAAGCCATGGCTTTAGCCAACAATGAAGAGAGAAGTGTCACAGAGTACCTCATGGACTTAATGGTGCAGGTTTTTTGATCGTATCTTGATTTGTTCATCATTGAATTCATAGATTACATTCTGATATACACGCGGAGCATGAGTGATTATGACCAACATTTGAGGATTGTGCTCCAGACTTGGAGAGATCAGCGGCTTTATGCAAAGTTCTCAAAGTGCGAGTTTTGGCTTGATTTTGTAGCATTCTTGGGGCATGTGGTGTTCAAGGATGGCATTATGGTAGATCTGGCAAATAATAAGCCTATTTATGATTGAGTAGGCCCATTTCAATTACTGAGGTGTGGAGCTTCGTCGAATTAGCAGTCTACTACAGATGGATTGTAGAGTGCTTCTCCAATATTGCAGCACCTCTAACCTAATTGAATTGCCTTGGTGTTACTTTTGTGTTGTCCGAGGAGTGTGTGTTGATCTTTTGAAAATTCAAGAAGTTTCTAACTACTACTCTCGTACTAAAACATCCAATTGAGGGCGAAGGCTTCACGGTTTATTATGACGCGTCCACTATTAGTTTGGATGGTGTGTTGATGCACCGGAGCTGGGTTATTGCTTATGCATCGAGGCAACATAAGCAACATGAGCACAATTACCCCACTCAAGACTTGGAGTTGGAGCTATACGTAGTTTTTGCGGTAATAAGCAGGAGGCTCTACATGTATGGAGTTCGCTAGTAGATCAACACTGATCATAGGAGTCTTCAGTACATTATGAGCCGGAGGCAGAGAGACTTTAATTTGAGGAAGCATTGCTGGATTGTGCTTTTAAAGGACTATGAACTCTCTATTCCCTATAATACGGGCAAGGCAAATATGGTAGCAGATGCCTTGAGTGGGAAGGCGGTGAATATGTGTATTCTAGCCTTCATATCTACTAAGGAGAGACCTTTAGGTTTTGATATTCATTCCTTAGCTAATCAAACGATTCAATTGGATGTTTTCAATTCTAGGTGTGTCTTCGCCTATGTGGGCGTTTAGTCCTCTCTACTTGATCAGATCCATAGCCGTCTGTCAGAGGATGACGCCTTGCTGGCACATCGATAGGCGAACTTTGATTCGAATGGGATTTTGAGGTTTACAGGCCGTATAAGTGTTCCAAGAGTGTGGGGTTGATCCAGCTGATACATCATGAGGCACATGATTCTAGATACTCTATCCATCCGGGCACCATGAAGATGTATCACGATTTGAGGCAACATTATTGGTGAAGCGGCATGAGGAGAGATATCACAAACTATGTGTCCCGTTGCCTGAGTTGTCAATAGGTGAAGGTTGAGCATTTAAGGCCTGGTGGTGAGTTTCAGAGATTATCCATTTTTGAGTGGCAGTTGGATCCCATCACTATGGACTTCGTGGTAGGCTTGCCTCAGACTTCTAGAGATGATGACAACATTTGGGTCATCATTGATCATTTGACCAAGTCAGCACACTTCCTCCATGTTCAGTCTTCATTCAATGCCGAGAGGTTAGCCCATATCTACATTCGAGAGGTCGCCTGTCTATATTGTGTGTCGGTCTTTATTAAATTATATCGGAGTGCTCAATTCACTTCTAGCTTGAGGAGGACCTTTCCAGAGAAATTGGGCACTCGCGTTGACCATAAAACAACCTTCCACTTTTAGACTGATGCTCAGTCAGAGTGTACCATTCAAGTCCTTATGGATATGTTGCGGGCTTGTGTCTTTTATTGTTTAGAGGTTAGTGGGACCAGTTCTTGCCTTTGGCGGAGCTTGGATAAAACAGCAACTACAACTCTAGCATCCATAAGGCCCTATTAGAGGCCTTATATGGTAGGCATTGTCACTATCTAGTTCGTTGGTTTGAGTCTACAGAGCCTAGACCGCGTGGTAGAGACTTGATTCAGGAGACTTTAGAGTAGGTAAAGGTGATTCCGAATATATTCGGACAGCTCAGAGAAGGCATAAGAGTTATGCTAATCATAGGCGGTGGCCTTTGAGATTCTCAGTTTGTGATAGAGTCTTCCTCCGTGTGTCGCCCATGAAGGGCGTGATATGATTTGGGAGGTGGGGCAAGCTTAGCCCTTGTTATATTGGGCCTTTTTAAGATCCTCCAGACAAGTTGAGAGGTTGTTAATGAGTTAACTTTACCTCTAATATTCTCAGCTATCCACCTGATTTTCCCTGTTTCGATGCTATGCCAGTATGATCTTGATAAGTCTTATGTTCTTCAGTATCATGTGGTAGAGTTTGATGACCGCCTGACTTTCGTGGAGGAGCTGGTTTCCATTCTAGCCAGAGATGTGCGACGGTTGCGTTCGAGACCCATTCTTGTGGTTAAGGTCCATCTCAGTCATCGTACATTTAAGGAGGTTACCTTGGAGACTGAGCAAGATATGCGGGTGCAGTTTCCTGGCTTAATTGAGCCTTGAGGTACTTTTTGACTCTTTCTTTCACAGACAAAAGTTCTTTTTAGTAGTGGATGTGGTAATGACCTCCAGGTAATTTCTGTGTTTATGCCTCCGATGAGTGGTAGATTTACACTCATTTAAGGTCCATTTAGCTTAATAATTAGTGTCCTCAATATCTAATTTTTTCCTATTCTAATAGAATATTGATGATTTGCATCTATGAAGGCAATTGGATAAGGCGAGGATTGATGTTTGAAAGAATGGCAAAAAATTTAAAAAGAAGTAGAAACTATACATTGTCGATCGCCTAACAAGAAGGGCGGATCGCCAAATGAGCACGACCTCGCCCAAAAGGACAGTGCATAGCACATTTGTCAGTCAAATCAGGTTGGCAAACACCAGTAGATAAGGCGATGTGCTGATTGACAAAGGCAGCCTTGATGAATATCGCCCAAAATGACAGTGTGACAAGAAAAGATTAAATGCTCGAAAGGCAAACAAAGGTGGTACCCGGTGATTCACTCACTACTACAAATTTGGCCTATGGCCACACTAAATCTAGACAACACTTATAAAGTGTTGCCAAAAGTATCTAAGGGCACACTTTCAAGGCGTGACCTCTATATTGAGCTTTTGGCTACAGAAATTTTGGCAACAATTTTAAAGTGTGCTCTTTAGAATTATAGGTTACACGTCATAAGCATTGCCAAATCATAAAACAATTGACAATGCTTTTTTATATATATAGCCACACTTTAAATTGTGCTATATTTATAATTCTAAAAACAACACTTTATAAGTGTTCTCTATTAATTCTCATAAGAAAATTTGCAAAAAAAGTGAGTTCCCTCCATATATTCCCCCTCCCCATTTCTAAAAGATAAGAGTACTATCAGATGTAGTATAATTTTTGGCTAAAATAATAAACTCCCTCCATATTATCTATTTTCCCCAATTTCTAAAAAATAAGAACCCTAAATTTCATTCTCAAAGGTTTCTTCTCATCACTTCAGCTATGCGCTCTTTCTAAATTCTCCTTTCTTATGTGTTTAAGCGATTTATGACCTGTAAATTTAATCCATGTTAACCTTAAGTCTCGTTGTTTGGTGGAAAAAAGTTTTCGGCTTTTGATTTTTTTGCGTAATGGAGAAAAACAAGGTTTTTCCTTGGCGTCTAAGGAAGAGATGGTGCGTGGGATATCATCGGGAGGTTAGGAGTGAATAGTCCATCGAGAAGTGGATCATCCATTACTATATTTCTTCGGACGAAAAGATCTAGCATTTCTGGTAGTGTTTCGGTATTTCTTACAATTTTGATCAATTTCTGAAATTTTTGCACCTTCACAACCTTTTGTGATAATGTATGTACGTGTGTGAAAGAGAAATTTGTCTCTGTGTTAATTTCTGTGGAGAATTTAAACTTCGAGTTAAATTTCTTTTGAATTTTCAATATAATTTGATATATATATATATATATATATATATATATATATATATATATATATATATATATGTGATTTCTAAAGTAATTTATGTTTCTACTTGTTTCCAACTTTGAAGAATTGAGGCTTAAATTAAGAACCAATAGTTTCAATTCTAGTTCTACTCGTTTCTATGTATTGTAATTGATTTTATATTTTGCTTCTTATGAGCCTTGATATAGGAGCTTTGTGGCTTTGCCTTTCATTGGTACACTTTTTCGAGTTTTCGAGTTTTGGGAGTAATTTGTATGATATGTTTGGAATGAGTGAAGAACAGTCAGGAAATTAAATCGTGTTCATGGTTAAAACTTTGTTGATACACCTATGAAATCTTGTCTATAAACATGTTGGCTACCCAAGTAAACTTAAAATCGTCTTATTTGTATTGTCCAGTTATGTGGTTAATGAGGATTTCAATTGAGTATATAGTTTGAAGGTGAGTTGCTTGATTATAGCAGGTTATTTCTGTGAGTATTTGAAGGAATTCAAGGTTTATTCTAAGGTTTCTAAGTTCATTTTCAGTTTGTGTTGTTGTTGTACATTATCCGCAACTATATATTATCTATTTCATGATAATTTCCCAGCAACACTGTGTGATAGCTTTTGTTCTACACAATTTTAAGTTTTATGTAGTTTCTTTTTTATATAAATTTTGCAATTGTTGTTAGCTCGATTTTTCTGTTATTTTATTTCTTGAACTTGATTGAGATTTAAAGAGCCATAGCACGTTAATATTTAGGACTCCTACGACTTGGGACACCACCTTTGCTCATGTTTGTATGTTCTTTAATTTCTTGTGCATGTAAACTTAAAAGTATATTTATTTTTAGCTGTATAATATGATTTACCATATGTACAAGTTCTTATATTTTTTAGTTGAAAGTTAAAATTTAGCTTCTGGTTAGTAAGAATAAGAAAAGTTCTCACCCAAAATACTAGTAAGTAAATGATATCTTACTTATCTGATTGGTTTGATTGAACTTTTAATTCCTTAAATTTGTAGGTATTCAACCACACTTTTTTACACAGAACTAATTGTTGCCACATGAGGCAGCTTCTATTTATAAGGAATAAAGTTCATAACAAAGCATAGACCGGCCCAAAAGTGGCCAGCCCACATTTGAAAATGCTAAAATAAAGAAAACATCCAAGAGTGAAGTGTAGGAGTCATCTGCATTTGGTCGGACTTTATAGTTTGAACAGGAAACCCATGGGGTTTTACTCATTTCCGAAAAAACTCCACCTTGATACGGCAGTGGTTTCTACCTATCTCCAAGGTTTGATCAGTAAGCTCCTTGAATCTATGTAATTTTCTTCTTCTTCTCTTGAGATTATCCTTCCCGTTACGATCTAGTTCTGTCTTGCATAGGCGTGGGAAAGAGCCGAGTTTCAACTCCAATCTTTCTGAGCTCTTCCTCCTTTTACAGATCTAGGTGTTATCTTGTTGCCGCTGAGCTTCTACTTGAAACTCCAGGTTAGTTTTTGCTTATTGTGTTCCAATTCTACCTGCAAGGCTTTCTCTGTTTTATTTACTCTTTGATTTTCAACGATAAATAAACTTCCCTTTATATCATTTAATTGGAACCAAAGCTTTTGGGACAGACTAATTATTCAACAGGAAATAAACTTTCCTTTATATAACTTATTACTATTACTTTTTTGTACTATTGTTTTCCAATCTTGTATTAAGAATATATGTAATGAACTTTTATTAGTCAAAGTGCTTCTCTTTCTTGTTATTTCAACAGAGGCTTGTAAAGGATTCTGTTAAGATCCTTAATCATGTAAACGTTGAGGAAGTGTCATCTGTTATGAAGCAACTGAAGTCTTATGCTAAACTTGTTTCTGTAATGAAAAACAACTATGATAGTGTAAAAGATTTTGCTTACTTTTATGCTATATGGTACTTGCAAATAATCATTCTCTCTTTTCTTTGTTTGCAATTTATTTCTTGATATACTAACTTGGTTTGTGCATTTGGCTTTATGTCACTGGTTTACTATTGTGAGTATTATGTACCCAAGGAGGGCTTGTGTATGTATTGTGATGAAGTGTTTGTATCTCTTAGCTAATATTTGCTTCAAAATATTTATGTTTGCTATTTTGTAGATGGAGTGATCTAAGAGGGAGGTCAGGGAATCAAAATTTGTCAAGCTGATGATTAATCACTTCATTTCAAGTGCAGTTCTTAAGGTATTCACTGTTAATCGCTACCGTTAAGTGATGAGAACTCTAATGCTTATGCATGCAGACGAATGCCTTCACAAAAACTACTCCCTTTGTTGTCCGAGAACTTGTTGCACTATTTTATATTTAAAATTGATAACGTCCTAGTTTCTTCAGTTGTTGTCAATTCTTTCATGCAGTCATTTGTGAAGCCCGATAATATTCTTTTTCATGCCATCATTGACAAGAAAATATTTGCAGGGATGAACTCTTGGTGATCTTCTATGATGACTGCAAAAGTTGGGCTATTTACAAGGGACTAGAAACATTCTCCTACTGACTATAAATTGTGTAGTTCAATAAAAATCTAGTATTTAAAATTAGAGTACTATTTATTCTATCTGATATTTGATATGTACTTGTAAAGGTGATGATTATTATTCAAAGAACACTTTGGTTTGCAATTGTTCCAAGTAAGAACTATTCACTTTTGATGTCAGTAAATAGTATGGGAAAATATATATCTTTGGTCTAATCTATTGTGGAGAGATGAAGATTGCAGAAGAGTTGCTTAGGCTATCCTAGCTATGAATCTGCTTTAATCAAAACATGCGATACCCCTTCCTGTTGTTGAGTGTCAACCTTGTTATCTCATATCTAGTGTTCTAAACTTACAATCTATCAAGAAAAGGATCTTAGTAGAAAGGATTTATAGAAGCATTTTGCACATAAGCTAACTTGTATTATAAGATGTAATTACGGGTATTTTATTCTTTTGGGTTTCAATTGTATATTATTTCTATGCCAAAACCAAATTAAAAAAATATATTTTTAGAGCACTGATCAAGCTTAAATTCTTATGGAGTCACTACATATTCACAAAGATATTGAATTTTTTCTTTTCACTTCGTATGGAGCTTTCATATAAGTTGATCCTTTAACAATCTCTGAGATATAATTGCTGAAGTTAATTTTCCCTTTTACTTTTGTTTTTGTTAATATTTTCTAGTTAACATTACTTGGAGTGTTCTCTCATCTTATATGTGGCATAATGTCCCAAGGAATTGGAGCATGGAAGAAGCTAGGAGCTGATATATATGCAGATCTTTGTGACTATGATGAAGACTTCTTGAACAATTGTGATTAAATTTATTTTTGGTTTTGTGAAATTCATTGCAAGTACACATCCTGAAATGTTGTTTTATTTAGTATTTGTAATACGAGACAAGTTGCTTTTTCTGTATTTAATGCAAATATAATATATATTTGGATTATTTTTTTTTTGTTATTTATTAGTTAATTTTGTGATTAAAATCATCTAAATAAGATAGTAATGTATCATGTGACAATCAAAAATATGCAAAATAAAATTGTGGCATATAAATATTTTTAAATAATGTTTATAGCCTACATAATATTGCCACACTTTTAAAGGGTGGCCATAGAACATTATTTTTGTGGCTTATTCATTTCCAATTGTGTAATGTAAATTAACAAACACAACATTTAACAAATGTTGCGTTAGAGGAGGTAGCAAATGCTATGCTTTGCAAGTGTGGCCTATGATAGTAAATGACACAGTTGAAAAATGTAGTTTGAGGTCATAAAAAGTGTTGCCATATGAGGTGCTACAAGCGTAACCTTTGTAGCTTAAAGGCCACGCTTTTGAAGCATAGCATATAAAGAAACACTTGAAAAGTGCGGCCATAGATCAATGGTTACGCTTGTTTAGGCCAACCCTAGAAAAGTGTTGCCTAAGGTGAAAAAGTGTTGCCTTAGATCAAAGGCTACACTTTTTGATAGTTCAGGCCACACTTTTTCGGGGTGGCTAAAGACCTAAAATGTTGTAGTGACTGAACGTGAAAGGATGACTCAATCATGTTCTCCAACTGAGGTTCAAACACCTGAAGTCTAGAGAATTAAAAGTTGAGCTGAGGAGCAAAGGAAGATTCACCAAACGAGCTCGGCGAGCCCGACTAATGTCGCCGATTTAGTTGTGTGTTCGGTTTTGGGCCCAAATTTATGAAAAGTATAAAAAACCCAAAGGAGAAAGTTTTAAAGGGAGTTTGAAAGTGTGAAATTAGAGGAGAAAAACACTTTTATCTTTGAAGAACACTTTTCTAGCTTTTGGGGTTTTACAATTTTGTGCTTGATTTTGTCAAATTGAAGTTGAATCCAATGTAGATTTGCTTGTAATTACTTAATTTCATGTGACCCATGGCGGCTTTCATTGAAGGTATATCTCTTTACTTTTTGTGATGGGTAGCTAAAACCACAAGATCTAGGGGTGCATTTATTGGGTTTGATGTTGATTTAATATATTGAGTATTGTGCTATGCTCTTTTTTGCTGCTGTTCATACATGAATTTTGTGTAATTATCATGGGGTTAATTTATGGGTTAAGGTTTCAAACTTAATTCCTACTTTAGATCTCCGGTTGATGCACGAAAGAGATGAATTGGAGTGGGTAATTAGTCCGATACTAGAAATTTAGGTTCGATGTCTGTAACTTGCTTGAAAGTAGAGGTAATGGGTCAGATCTATTTGCCCTTTTCTTGAAAGAGAGAATAGAGTAAGGTATTGGGTTGTTTAGATTGGCATTTAGATGAGACGAAAAGGAGATTCTATGCGTAGATGCTTTGAGATCAAAAGATGATTATCGTCAATGAAGATGACCTAGACTATTCATGTGTATCCATCACAATAGAGCAGCACAACTACCCCTATGTGATACCGATTTCGAATCCACACACCCCTGATTGCTTGTTAACTCTTGAAATTTTCAATACTTTTGTTTAATTGTGATAATTGACAACCAAAGCTTTACATTAAATTGGTGAAATTATCCACCCACTTGTTCTTACTATTGCAAATGAGCGATCTTAAAGTTTTAATTTCTTGATAGGAATTCTCCATGATATACCATTCCCTATGGAATTCGATCCCGACTCTTCGTTGGGTTTTTATTGACTACGACCGCTGTCCCTTTTGGTTTTGTAGACATTTGGGCGTTATAAAAAATAACGCCGTTGCCGAGGAATGGTGGTTGAGAAGTCTAATTGACATATTAGATTTTAATTTTTTTTATTTGTAGTAGATTATTTTTGTCTGGTGTTGTTGTTGGGTCATTTGTAGGTATACACAATGAGTTATCATGGAAGTGACAATGATAGTCACTTTGGCCAAAACGACAACATAGGTGATTTGAATGATATGCATATGAATGTTATTCAAACCACGAGAGTAATCCAGATACCCCCGCACTCGAGAGGGTTGTGTTTCTCATATTAGGAACAATGATACAATTGCTCCACATTAAAGGAAATTTTGGGGGCCTAGCTCATGAAGATCCCCATGAACACCTTAGGAATTTTATAGAGGTATGTGCACCCTTTGTGTTCAAGAATATCTCTCAAGAGTCTATAAGGTTGAGGTTATTCCCATTTTCTTTGACAGGAGAGGCTACAAAATGGTTGGCAAAATTGCAAAATGATTCTATAACTTTTTGGGAAGAGCTAATTGATGCTTTCTTTGAGAGATTTTTTTGACCCTCGAAGATGGTGAAATTTCAAACCCATATCCAAAATGTCAAGCATATTAGAGGGGAACCTGTACATGAAACGTGGCTAATGTTCAAGAAGCTGCTTTTGCAATGTCCAACGCACTGCATTTTGGACAATTTGTTGCTGCAATACTTCTATTGCAGCCTTGATTCAGTCAATAAAGGTGTGGCTGATCAGTCAGTCCAAGGTGGATTAATGAAACAACCATATGAAGTGGCGGCTTTGTTGCTACATGATATGACTAAGGTTAACCGAACATGACATACTAGAGAGGATCAAGTGTCTACTCTACTATTGAGCTTAAGCAAAGGGAAAGTTGAGAAGGATAGTGAAAGAGATGAAAACATAGCCAAAATGATGACCCAACTCGAATTGTAGTCCTAACATCTCATGGGAGGTGGACTCAAGTCGGTACATGTGGCTGGAAGCTATAGTAGGCACTGCTCGGATGATGCCAAATTTGAGGCATTATATAAGGAGGAAGTTCAATACTTAGGAAATCAAATGGGGGGGGGGTTCACACACAAATTATCAACAACAAGGTGGGAACCAAGGTTAAAACAATGATAGAGATGGTGGTTGGAAAGATTGGATGGGTTGAAATTGGAGAGATAGGGAGATGGAAAAAGATAGATATGTGCCTCCAAATGATCATCCATGCCCAAAAGAACCAGTTGGGCAAGAAGGAAGCCGAACTGAAGACATGCTTGCAAGGATCTACAACAAGGTTGAAGGGTTCGATAAAGTGTTGAAGGACTTGAAAAATGACTTCTCAACTTTATCCCAGACAATGACTTCTCATTCAGTTTCTATCAAGCAGTTGGAGACCCAATTGGGTAAAATTGCCACTCATCTCAATCCAAGGCAAAATCAAACTTTTCCTAGTGACACCATCCCGAACCCTATCAATTATTTTTTAGATTGAGCATTATGTCGTGCCACACCGTTAAATAAGGTGCTTCTTAGGAGGCAACCCAAATCTTTACTTTTGTTTTATTGCTTTTGAATAATATGCCTTGTGAGTGCAAATTGAGAAGAGGTTGAAAGGTTGAAAAGGGAAGCATAGGTGATGCAAAATCCCAAATGGCGATATGCCAAAGGCATTGCACATGCTCATTCTTGTCCGCCTTTGAGCTTGAACAGGTGGAAAGGTGTTCTGTCAAAATCGGCAATAAGAACTCTAAAAGGCGATATGCCTAAGTGCACTATGCGGACTCCAACGGGTCCACAGATTTAGCCTTCAGGTTTGGTGTTTGTTCAAGCATGTTCGGCCAGCTTAAGATCCAAATGGCGATACGCCAAACAAGTTTGGTGACATTATCCGAGATTGCTAAGCGGGCCTAGTAAAAAAACACCAAGGGTCTTTTCAAATTCAAAAATCAAACCCTTTGGTATCTTGTTGTCTTTTTTGCTCCTTTTTCTTACATTGCTTCTTTTGAGTGATTGTTTGTCCTTGATGTGTGTTTTCAAAGTTTGAGGAGTGCATTTGTTTTGAATTCCTCTCGACCCAACCCCATTTCTTTGAATTTTTCAATTTTTGCTCTTATTGAGGTTGGTTTTCAAATCTTGTTAGCATTTTTGAGCTTTTAATTTCATGTTGAGCATGTGCTTGAAGCCACGACTTGTTATTGTGTGGTAGATATTTTTTGGTAGCATTGTATTGTTCAATTTAAACTGTACCCATGAGATAGTCAAATATGTGTGCCTGTAAAGTGAAATCTTGTTTGTGTTGGTTGAAATTTGAAATTGAGCTGATAAATATGCTGTGTCTGAGTCATATATGATTTGGGTGAAACCTGATTAGCCCAAAGTTTACCCAATTGCATGATTTTGCCCAATGATAGACAAGGTGACTATTTTCTTAAGGGAAAATTGTCAATTAGGGCAATACTTAGCAATATCTGGGGGAAGTCTGAGTACCCAAGGGTAGTTAAGCATATAGGTGGATTGTAATATTGGGTGAAACTCAATTTGGTGAATATGTTGGGTTAGCTATAAAAATTAGGCACCGGGCTTAACACTTTCTGTTCGGCGGATTTGTCTTAGCTCACCAAGGTGGTTAGGCAAATCCCCGAGTAAGCCCCAGTTCTTCTTCTTTAACATATATATGACCTTAGGTCTTGTCTTAGTCCGCCAACACCCATTTGGCGAATCGCTAAGCGAGAGTGGATACCGCCATTATTGCCTGTGTCCTTTCTATTTTGCACTGTCATTTTTGATGAAATATCTTAGCACGCCAAAACCGACTAAGTGAATCACCGAGTTGGAATTAATAAAACTTTTTGTGCCTGGATCCTGAGATAATTGCTACCGTCTAATTCAGCGAGCTCACCAGAGTTGGCCGACCCTGCTAGGCTATCTGCCTTCCCGATAGGAGAGCCTCAAGACTATTTTCAAAGTTTGATTCAATGTGCGTTCGATTTCAACTAATCTTCACAACTTCTATGTTTGGATATGTGCTTTGCAGGTAATGACGCGAACAAAGGATAAGGAAGTAGTTACATCTTACACTGAGATAGACAGAGATCCTCCTCCTCCTCCTCCAAAGAAACAAAAGGGTATAGCCAATAATGAGCCTTCCGAGGCACCTTGTGCCCTACAAACAAATCCTCATACCCATACCAGCGGGAGTAAGAAAGTGAGGATGCATATTTCCATGAAGCACGTGAACGTTCGCTCCATGTTCGCGTCACCTCCAAAAGATCCTAACTTTGTTTCCCGTGTTCTCCCAATAATAGCTCCAAGGGCTTTAAATAGGCTCAAGGTGAATGGGGAATAGTCAATTTTGGAGGAGCGCCGACTCTCAACTGATGGAGTCATGAATGACTACACAGCCATATGAGCAACGTTAAAATTTCACAAATTGGAGCAATTCACTAATGCAAGACGAACTTATATGCCAAAGTGGGTGCGAAAATTATATGACGTCTATGTTAAGGCATTGCCAAAGAAGAGGAAAGGAACTGTTTGGAAGACTATAGATGGAGTGGAAGTGAGGGGTAAAATTGTTCAGTGTCATGCAGAAAAAATTAACACAGTATTGTGCAAACCATCTAATCACGCTGATGAATACAAAACCCGGATGCATAAAAATCTTGATGCACTAAAGGGGTGGCTGGCCCCTTTGATATTTGATGAGTCTTCACCCTCTTAGATGGCTGAAGGGGCGAAGATATAGAAGAAGGACCTGAAAATTATGGCACGGTATTGGTTCGGGTTTACTACCAGCAACATCATGTCGTCTCGAAATGAATCAGTACTCCGACATCCAAAGATTGTGCTAATGGGAACTATCATAAAGAAGGCAAAGATCAATGTTGGTGCCATGATCGTGGAAAAGATTTTTCTATGAGCAAGGCAAGATCAAACCTCTCTCCCTTTCCCGGTGCTTATTATGCAGTTATGTGAAAGAGCGAGAGTTCCCTTTTGGGGTAAGACAGATGTGAGGGTCACACCGGCCTCCTCCAGTGACATTCAGAGGATTGAGGCTGAGTATTTTTGGGATGATGCGGCTCGTAGGAAGCCGTCACTACCAGATTCGACGCCCGCGGTTGACTCCACCACACTAGCAGATGAGACTATCCCACCTGCTCCTTCTATGGAGTAGACATGTATTTCTGCTTCTTTTACTATGCCTCGACATTACAAGAAAAAAGGACATTAACGCGGAAAATCTTTGTCGTAAAAAGTCCAAATCCGATAACTAAATGTCAATAATGATCGGAACAAATCTGATCGTCGCTGATCGTTAAAAGGTCCAATGTTAAAAGTCAACAACTGAATTTCAATTCGATCGTTAAAAGTACATTTAAGAACAAAATAAATTCTACTCGTTAAATGTCCTTTTCAGCAACTAGATTTTTCCATATTACATGTACTTTTAACAACCAAATTTCCTTTCATTAATTAAATGCTAGTTTCAATATCAATACTTTTAATGACCAAATTTTTCATCATTAATGTCTGTTTCATTATTTGATAAGTTATTTGTAAATGAGTTTTAAAGACCCCATTTTCATTTTGCTATAATACAATAAATTATACTAGTGAACAATATTAATTGTTTCATACATTGTAACACAAGAAAATATACTTAACAATTAAATTCACATAAAGTTTCATTGTTAATACAAAGAACTAATTAATTAATGAAAGAAATAATTCAAGTTATATAACAGATCTTTATCAACTCCTAAAAAGAAAAGAAAATACAACATATATAAATAATAAGATGTCGTCTTTAGACTACGTCCCTAATCAAATGAAAAGAACTCTTGAACTTCAATTTGCTCGGTACTTTCTTGAATGGTAGATTCTTCATATTCAAGTTCTTGAGTTGTAAAAAGAGGTTTATGTCAGTTTAATAAAAAAAGAATAAACTCATAAAGAAGAAATATAAAACCTCAACATATTTACTAAAAAGGATGCAAACTATTAAAATTTCTAATAAAAGCATGTGAATTTTTACAATTCATTTAATTTAGCACGTGAATTCTTATAATTCATTATCACTATAAACTTCAGTAGAAACTTTAGTACTTACATCTTTCCACATTCCTCTTGTGGAATACATATCTGATAAAAGTATACACTATAATCCTTAAAGGGAGTCGTTCGTTCTGTGCATCATGTGTACAAGCTTCAAAGGAAAGCTTTTGGGAATCCATGAGCCTCTAGAGTTGTCACGACCCAAGCCTAGGGCCTAGGTGTGACCGGCGAATGGGGAACCCGAAGGAACCCCAAACAAGCCTCATAGCGTATCATTACACATCCTTGGTCGCGGAAGCAATTAAATGACCATAAGCGATAAGCATAATCAAGGGGGAAATCGGGACTAAGGGAGCAAGAGAAAAAAAGAAATGATACATAAATACCATAGATGAGTCAAGCTCAAGCATAATACACAACTTGTCCAACACCACCTCTAAACATGAGTACTTAGCGGGGGCCAAGACAAACTACCGGGCTCACCCTCATAGTCAAAACATAACTAGAAAGGAAAAGTTTTATACATAGCAAAAGATCATGAGCAACGTCCCCGAAATGGAGGACTCACCAATAACCACTATAGAAAATCGTACTAGCCACGCGGAGGAGGATGGTCAAGCGGTGCTCCGGTCCCTACATGGTGACATCATGTAGGCATAGAGTATACGTTAGTACATTTGAATGTACTAAGTATATGGGATGCAATGCAATGCTACATTAGATGGACATCATAGGAAAAATGCGTAATCATACCCAATAGATAGCATATTAATGAAATGATATGTATAATGATGCTTACATAAAATCATATTTAGTGGGACGTAGTACATGTGTGGCGAGTGACCATCAATATAGTATTTCCAAGGCCTACCACCCCCTTGGAGAGGCGAAAGAGGTACAAACCCCTCAATATGGTTACACGGGCCTACCACCCCCCGTGCTAGGGACCAAGGTACAAACCCCTCGATATGGTTACACGGGCCTACCACCCCCGTGCTAGGGACCAAGGTACAAACCCCTCGATATGGTTACACGGGCCTACCACCCCCCGTGCTAGGGACCAAGGTACCAACCCCTCGATATGGTTATACGGGCCTACTACCCCCCGTACTAGGCAACCAAGGTACAAACCCCTCGATATGGTTATACGGGCCTACTACCCCCCCGTACTAGGCATGGTCGACTCACAACACTTATTTAGAGAAAATCATATACATGTGTCCATTTCATCATCAGTTCAGTAATTACATAACCATCCGTCTCATAGGACGTACCTTGGACCTTCCCTTTCCTAAGAATTCTATAAATGGGCATTTTATCAAACACAAGGTGGGCAATTGTTCATGTAAATGAAATCATGTATTTCAAGAATACTAAGTCCAACCAATTCCAAATCCATATAAATCAGCCCACCAACAACATACATATATATATCAACCTTCATAATTTGATCATGGAAGCATGTAAACCATAAACATCACATAATAATTCCATTTCATGATAATATGCAAAATGGACCATAATAGGGTGTGTAGTAGTAATTCCATAATTCAAGAGTTCATAATTGATCATGAGGACCCATAAATTTGAAGTAGAAATAGAGGATAAATGGTTGGACTTGTGGAAAGGAAGGTTTCCACAATCAAACCCACATACCTCAACTTTGGAGAATCCTTGGTGAAGATTGGAATGGAGAATCGAAGCTTGAGATTGAGTCTTGAATCCGGAATTAGAGCTTGAGATGTTTGAATTTGGTTGAAGATCTTGGTGGAATTTTTTTGGAGAGGGCCTAGAGAGTGTTTTTGGAGTTTAGAAAATGACTAAATATGGGACATATCCCCTTTTTATAAAAAATGACTCCAACCCGCCTAGAAAATTCGCTCACTGGAATTGGAAATTCTGCACTGACAGGTTTTACGAAAATGGTCATAACTCCCTCATCCTAACGCGGAATAAGGTGAAACCAAGTGCGTAGGAAAGCTAACTCAAAGAGCTTTAATTTGATAGGTTTCAGCCCTTCCAGTTCCTTGTGTGCTAAGAGATATGCCCCTTTAAAGTTGACCCTCCAAATCGCAATTTTTGCGATTTTCAAATTTTGATACGGTTGCTCTAAAATTTGGGTTAGACCCATTTCCCACTCAATTTGACCCCACAAATAAGAATATGAAGTCGAATTTCCGAAATCATGCACGGATTTTGAGATATTATGGAAATTACAATTATAGGTGTTTCCGAAGCACATTTTCGGGCATTGGGGTCCCGTTCAACCATCTCCCCCTTGGGAACATTCGTCCCGATGTTTTAAAGAAACGTACATGAGAGACACAAACATGGCAATTTCAGGCCACATAAGGATGCAACAATGCACTTACACCTTATTTCAAAACCTCAACATAGTTGTAAAACCACAATGAACTTGTCAACTTAAGCATGAATGTATGCAATGACATGGGGCTGAACTTAAGACCTGAGATTTTATAAAGGGCTCAGATCAATACCTTAGGCTCGAGTGGAGTGGAAAAGATAAGGATATCGCCTTTGCATGTCCGCTTCGGCCTCCCAAGTAGCACTTTCAACTTGTTGATTTCTCCAAAGGACTTTAATGAAAGCCACATCTTTGTTTCTCAACCTCTTCACTTGTCTATCTAAAATCTGAACCGGAACCTCTTCATAGGTCAAATTATCTTCAACAACACCCACAACATCAAGAGACATAATGGCATTCGGATCACCCACACACTTCCTCAACATAGACACATGAAATACCGGATGAACCAAATCCATCTCGCTAGGTAATTCCAACTCATAAGCTACCTTGCCAATTCTCCTCATCACCTTATAAGGACCCACGTATCTTGGGCTCAACTTGCCCTTCTTACCCAAACGAACCACACCCTTCATGGGTGTCACCTTCAAATAAACCCAATCACCAACTCGGAATTCAAGAGCCCTACTCCTCACATCGGCATAGGACTTTTGGCGACTTTGGGCCATCTTCAACCTTTCTCTAATCATCCTAACCTGCTCAAGAGCCTCCATAACTAGGTCTGGTCCTAACAAGGCCACCTCACCAACCTCAAACCACCCAATCGGTGATCTACAACGCCTCCCATAGAGAGCCTCAAAAGGAGCCATACCGATGGTAGAATGATAGCTATTGTTATAGGCAAACTCAATCAATGGAATATGATCATCCCAACTACCCTTAAGCTCCAATACACAAGCCCTAAGCATATCCTCAAGTGTTTGGATAGTCCTTTCGGCTTGTCCATCCGTTTGCGGGTGAAAGGCCGTAGTAACCTTAACTCTCGTACCTAGACCCCTTTGAAAAGACTTCCAAAAGTGTGAAGTAAATTGAGTACCACGGTCCGATATGATGGATAGAGGAATCCCATGCAACCTTACCAAGTCATGAATATATAACCTTGCATAATCTTCCGCCCCATATGTTGTCTTTACCGGTAGAAAATGAGCCGATTTTGTCATCCTATCAACCACCACCCAAATAGAATCAAAACCTTTTCTAGTCTTGGGTAACCAACTACAAAATCCATATTAATTTCTTCCCACTTCCAAGTAGGAATATCTATGTCTTGGTTAGACCACCCGGCCCTTTGATGTTCCGGCCTTTGACTTGTTGACAACTATGACAACTCGGAATGGAGACGATTTGGCATGTCTTTCTTCATGCCTCTCCACCAAATCACATCCCTCAAATCTTATACATTTTTGGTGGAACCGGGGTTGGATGGAGTAGGAAGAATTATGAAAGCCTCCCTCAAGATTTTCTTCCCTCAAACCATCAAACTGAAACAAGGCACACCACAACCTACCTTGGTACCTAAGGGGCACCATCTCCCCCTTTGGAAAAACATTCCCACCTTTGCTCTCTTTCACCAAGGCCTTCAATTCAAAACAAGGAAGAATCAAGATCTTGTTTTGCTAATACTTATATCAACACAAGGAAGACCTAGCAAACCATCAACAACAGCACCCCACCATTCCAACCTCTTTTCCCAACCTTAACCCCCAGATACCCTAGCCAACCGATGTACCTCCCTAGCCATTTCCCTATTACTAATATCAACATGAGCTAGGCTACACATAGACACCCTACTCAAAGCATCCGCCACCACGTTAGCTTTACCGGGATGATAATGCACACTCATATCATAATCTTTAAGAAATTCTAGCCACCTTCTTTGTCTCAAGTTGAGATCTTTTTTGGGTGAAGACATATTGGAGACTCTTATGATCGGTGAACACATTAACATGTACCCCATACAAATAATGACGCCAAATCTTTAAAGCAAACACCAACGCGGCTAATTCAAGATCATGCGTAGGATAGTTCTTTTCATGCACTTTGAGTTGTCTAGAAGCATAGGCTATCACCTTACCATTTTGCATTAGGACACAACCCAAGCCACTCTAAGAGCATCAGCAAATACACAACAAATCCTCAAGCCCATCCGGTAGTAGACAATATATGGACGACACAAGTTTATCTTTCAAGGTTTGAAAACTCCTTTCGCACTCGTCGGTCCACTCAAACTTAGCCTTCTTTTGTGTCAACTTAGTCATGGGAGAAGCAATAGAAGAAAACCCATTCCCAAATCTCCGGTAGTAACCCGCTAAGCCCAAGAAGCTCCTAATATCCGACGGGGTCAATGGCCTAGGCCAATTTCTAATCACATCGGTCTTCTTAGGGTCTACCTTAATACCATCCCCCGACACCACATGACCTAGGAAAGCAACCTCCCTCAACCAAAATTCACACTTTTCATACTTGGCATACAACTTCTCCTCTCTTAATCTTTGCAACACAACCCTCAAGTGACCCGTATGTTCTTCCTCGCTATGCGAATAGATTAAAATATCCTCAATGAAGACCACAACAAAGGAATCAAGGTAGGGTTTAAAGACCCTATTCATTAGGTCCATGAAGGTAGCCGGTGCATTGGTCAACCCAAAGGACATGACCACAAATTCATAATGTCCATACCTAGTCCGGAAGGCTGTCTTGGGAATGTCACCCTCCCTCACCTTCACTTGATGATACCCAGACCGAAGATCAATATTAGAGAAGTGGCTAGCCCCTTGCAATTGGTCGAACAAGTCATCAATCCTAGGAAGAGGATATTTATTTCTATACGGTGACCCTATTGAGTTGCCGATAATCAATACACATCCTAACGGACCCATCTTTCTTCTTCACAAACAACACCGGTGCACCCCATGGTGATTGGCTAGGCCTAATAAAACCCTTCTCCAACAAGTCCCTCAATTGTTCTTTCAACTCCTTTAACTCCGCCGGGGCCATAGGTAAGGGGGAATAGAAATGGGTTGAGTATCGGGGAGGAGGTCTATGCCAAAATCTATTTCCCTTTCGGGAGGAACACCGGGAAGGTCATTAGGAAAGACATCAAGGAATTCATTTACGACCGGAACCAACTCTATAAGAAGGGTTTTGGACTCCACATCCCTAACCCTCACGAGGTGATAGAGACACCCCTTAGAGATCAACTTACGTGCTTTCATGCAAGAGATGAATCAACCCTTGACTACCACATTTTGGCTTTCCCACTCAAGACTGGGTTCACTTGGAATGAACTGATTTGACCCTTTACGGGTTCCTACAATCATAGAAGCATAGTATGCATGCAGACCAATCCATCCCAAGAACAACACAAAATCGGACCATGTCAACTCACAAGAATCACAACGGCAATTTTTATGCAAGATGCAAATAGGACCAATTCTATAGACCTTCCTAGCAACAATATATGCAACCAATAGGAGTAGACACCTTATATGACTCACGCAACAAGTCGGGCTCGTATTTCCTCTTGTATTAGGCATGACTAGCATAGCAAAAACAACCGTTAGGGAAGAACTTAATTCACTCTACAGCACGACTAGAACATGGGAGAAGGGAAAACATTTCCTAAAACAGTCTCTCCTCCTACTCATAAGTTTGTGGTCACACACAACCATGAATCGGACTCTAATCAACGCGGTGTGTTGGACTCCGAGGATCATTCAACCTAGGGCTCTGATACCAAGTTTGTCACGACCCAAGCCTAGGGCCTAGATGTGACCGGCGAATGGGGAACCCGAAGGACCCCAAACAAGCCTTATAGCGTATCATTACACATCCTTGGTCGCGGAAGCAATTAAATGACCATAAGCGATAAGCATAGTCAAGGGGAAATCGGGACTAAGGGAGCAAGAAGAAAAAAAGAAATGATACATAAATACCATAGATGAGTCAAGCTCAAGCATAATACACAACTTGTCCAACACCAACTCTAAACATGAGTACTTAGCGGGGGCCAAGACAAACTACCGGGCTCACCCTCATAGTCAAAACATAACTAGAAAGGAAAAGTTTTATACATAGCAAAAGATCATGAGCAACGTCCCCGAAATGGAGGACTCACCAATAACAACTATAGAAAATCGTACTAGCCACGCGGAGTAGGATGCTCAAGCGGTGCTCCGGTCCCTACATGGTGACATCATGTAGGCATAGAGTATGCGTTAGTACATTTGAATGTACTAAGTATATGGGATGCAATGCAAGGCTACATTAGATGGACATCATAGGAAAAATGCGTAATCATACCAATAGATAGCATATTAATAAAATAGTATGTATAATGATGCTTACATAAAAAATCATATTTAATGGGACGTAGTACATGTGTGGCGAGTGACCATCAATATAGTATTTCCAAGGCCTACCACCCACTTGGAGAGGCGAAAGAGGTACAAACCCCTCAATATGGTTACACGGGCCTACCACCCCCCGAGCTAGGGACCAAGGTACAAACCCCTCGATATGTTACAATACACACGGGCCCTACCACCCCGTGCTAGGGACCAAGGTACAAACCCCTCGATATGGTTACAATCGGGCCTACCACCCCCGTGCTAGGTGACCAGGTACTAAACCCCTGATATGGTTAACGGGCCTACTACCCCCTACTAGGCAACCAAGGTTACAACCGCCTCGATTGGTTATACGGCCTACACCCCCCCGTACAGGCATGGTCGACTCACAACACTTATTTAGAGAAAATCATATTATGTGTCCTTTCATCATCAGTTCCCTGTAAATACATTAACATCCGTCTCATAGGACGTACCTTGGACCTTCCCTTTCACCTAAGAATCTATAATGGGGCATTTTATCAAACACATGGTGGGCATTTGTTCATATATGAAATCATGTATTTCAAAGAATACTAAGTCCAACCAATTCCAAAATACATAATAAATAAGCCCCCAACAACATACATATTTATATCAACCTTCATAATTTGATCATGGAAGCATGTAAACCATAAACATCAAATAAAAATTCCATTTCATGATAATATGCAAAAAGGACCATAATAGGGTGTGTAGTAGTAATTCCGTAATTCAAGAGTTCATAATTGATCATGAGGACCCATAAACTTGAAGTAGAAATAGAGGATAAATAGTTGGACTTGTGGAAAGGAAGGTTTCCACAATCAAACCCACATACCTCAACTTTGGAGAATCCTTGATGAAGATTGGAATGGAAAATCGAAGCTTGAGATTGAGTCTTGAATCCGGAATTAGAGCTTGAGATGTTTGAATTTGGTTGAAGATCTTGGTGGAATTTTTTGGAGAGGGCTTAGAGAGTGTTTTTGGAGTTTAGAAAATGACTAAATATGGGACATATCCCCTTTTTATAAAAAATGGCTCCAACCCGCCTAGAAAATTCGCTCACTGGAATTGGAAATTCTGCACTGACAGGTTTTACGAAAATGGTCATAACTCCCTCATCCTAACGCGGAATAAGGTGAAACCAAGTGCGTTGGAAAGCTAACGCAAAGAGCTTTAATTTGATAGGTTGCAGCCCTTCCAGTTCCTTGTGTGCTAAGAGATATGCCCCTTTAAAGTTGACCCTCCAAATCGCAATTTTGCGATTTTCGAATTTTGATACGGTTGCTCTAAAATTCGGGTTAGACCCATTCCCCACTCAATTTGACCCCACAAATAAGAATATGAAGTCGAATTTCCGAAATCATGCACGGATTTTGAGATGTTTCCGAAGCACATTTTCGGGCATTTTTGGGGTCGCTTCAATATCTCCCCCTTGGGAACATTCGTCCCGAATGTTAAAGAACGTACATGAGAGACAAAAACATGGCAATTTCAGCCCACATAAGGATGCAACAATGCACTTACACCTTATTTCAAAACCTCAACATAGTTGTAAAACCACAATGAACTTGTCAACTTAAGCATGAATGTATGCAATGACATGGGGGCTGAACTTAACACCTGAGATTTTATAAAGGGCTCAGATCAATACCTTAGGCTCGAGTGGAGTGGAAAAGATAAGGATATCGCCTTTGCATGTCCGCTTCGGCCTCCCAAGTAGCACTTTCAACTTGTTGATTTCTCCGAAGGACTTTAATGGAAGCCACATCTTTGTTTCTCAACCTCTTCACTTGTCTATCTAAAATCTGGACCGGAACCTCTTCATAGGTCAAATTATCTTCAACAACACCCACAACATCAAGAGACACAATGGCATTCGGATCACCCACACACTTCCTCAACATAGACACATGAAATACCGGATGAGCCAAATCCATCTCGCTAGGCAATTCCAACTCATAAGCTACCTTGCCAATTCTCCTCATCACCTTATAAGGACCCACGTATCTTGGGCTAAACTTGCCCTTCTTACCAAAACGAACCACACCCTTCATGGGTGTCACCTTCAAATAAACCCAATCACCAACTCAGAATTCAAGAGCCCTTCTCCTCACATCGGCATAGAACTTTTGGCGACTTTGGGCCATCTTCAACCTTTCTCTAATCATCCTAACCTTCTCAAGAGCCTCCATAACTAGGTCTGGTCCTAATAAGGCCACCTCACCAACCTCAAACCACCCAACCGGTGATCTACAACGCCTCCCATAGAGAGCCTCAAAAGGAGCCATACTGATGCTAGAATGATAGCTATTGTTATAGGCAAACTCAATCAATGGAAGATGATCATCCCAACTACCCTCAAGCTCGCAATACACAAGCCCTAAGCATATCCCTCAAGTGTTTGGATAGTCCTTTCGGCTTGTCCATACCGTTTGCGGGTGAAAGGCCGTAGTAAGCTTAACTCTCGTACCTAGACCCCTTTGGGAAAAGACTTCCAAAAGTGGTGAAGTAAATTGAGTACCAGCGGTCAGATATGATGGAGTAGAGGAATCCCATGCAACCTTAACAAGTCATGAAATAATATAACTTTGCAATAATTTCCGCCCATATGTTTGTCTTTACCCGGAGAAATGAGGCCGATTTGTCATCCTAATCAACCACCCCCAAATACGAATCAAACCTTTTCTAGTCTTGGTAACCAACTAACAAATCCATATTAATCTCCCACTGTCCAAGTAAGGAATCTCTATGTCTTGGGTTAGACCACCCGGCCTTTGATGTTCGGCCTGACTTGTTGACAACTATGACAACCGGAGACGAATTTGGCAATGTCCTTCTTCATGCCTCCCCACCAATACACATCCCTCAAATCTCTATACATTTTGGTGGAACCGGGGTGGATGGAGTAGGAAGAATTATGAGCCTCCTCAAGAATTTTCTCCCTCAAACCATCAACACAAGGCACACACACCCTACCTTGGTACCTAAGGGCACCATCTCCCCCTTGGGAGAAAACTTCCACCTTGCTCTCTTTCACCAAAGCCTTCAATTCAAAC